>CM034151.1:813026892-813626892 GCA_019776745.2 Taxus chinensis | reverse complement strand
TGTCCATATTTAGTTGAATTTAGTTCTAAAGTTTAAAATATCTATAATTCCTAACAAAGTGTGTGGAAATTCAGTTTTTGTAATAAAATAGGTCATAATCAGTCAGAGAATGGAGTATGAAGCGATCAACATGTTTTTGGGAGCCTTGGATTCAATATGGCTTAGTTCCAAAACTTCCAAACTTAGTTCTGGAAATCTATCACACATTTTATGAGCTCTATCACTTAGTTCTAGAACTTTCAGACTTAGTTCTAGAACCCCAACACTTAGTTTCGAAACTCTTGCGTTTAGCTCCAGAACTTTCACAATTAGATAAAGAATAGTCCCCTTTAGTTTCGGAACTTCTCCAAAGTTCTGGAACCAATGGGAATCTATTATTTTGATGGCATCCAATGATATAGAAATCAATGAAGCCTTTCAATCAAGAGAAGATCAAAAGATTTCTAAACATTCATACTTGAAGATCCAGGGATAACTTATCAGACAGCTATATGTCCAGCAAGGTTCCAAATTCAACATCTATTTTGGGCATAATTCAGTTCCTTCTGAATTGGTATAACAACTATGGTTGTAAATGCATCTTTGAAAGAAATAAATATATAAATACTTGTAGATTGATTAAGAAGAAGAGAACATATACATACAGACACATAGAAATAAAGATATAGAAATATTTAGTATGTTTTTATAAGATATAATATTTCAACAATAAAATAGCCACTTTATTTTGAGAGAATATTACTTTGTCAAATCCTAATTCAAGGTTGATCAAGGGCCCAATCCTCTAAGAACAAAGATTCTCGTTTTATTGGTATTTATATTTCTAAAGAAAATAGTGTATATCTGTTAATTTTGTAAACGTATTTGATTCTTTTAATTAAACTTTGTTTTATACTTGTCTTTGTGGGTGTTATAGACTAGATTTTCATTTTCTTGCAAGCTTTTCACAACATTTTTAACCGTGTGTTTTTTCCAAGAAAAGTGTGTTTATTTCTAGAAATCTATTTATTCTTGTATGTGTGTTTATTTCCAAGCAATTCATTCCAACAATGAGTGTTTATTTCAGCAAGTTTCTTACAACATAGAGATAATAAGGATTTGGCCATGGAATCCTAAAGACACTGCAAAAACCCCCATAAAATAAAATAACAAATATCTATAGTCAATTACTAGATCACTAAGATTTCTTGTTGCATAAAGCTTTAGACACTCCCCTGGTTTTAATATGACATCAACAAAGAGTTGATTAAATGAAGGTAATAACGACACCCATCAGACGGCATCACATATTCCAAATGCATACAAATAGTTCAAGTTGGTCAACCATTTAAACTGACCAAAGGACCTATTCAACCACAACCTAAATGTAGAATGTTCACTCCTCTCAATGAGAATTTTTTTGCCATATTGAAACGATTGGATGCATCTCACATGGTGTCTTATCCAATGACACAACCCTTTGATGAAAATTCCCCAAAACCATCATGGTATAAAGAGCATGAGTATTGTGAATTACATTGTGTCAAGGGACACAAAATAGACAAATGTCTACGACTTCATCACTATATCCAAGATCTCATCGACAATGGGAATATAGAAGTGGATACCATGGAGAAAACTCAGACACCAAACAAAAAGATGTGAATATTCAAAGAATCATTCCCTAAACATAGTAAGTTAGATGAGAAAAATATGGATCGAGGAGAGTCATCCCAGAGTTACAAAGAAATGAATTATCTATATACCAAGAAGGAAAATAATCATTATAATTCACTCATTGGATGTATTTACTCTCCTAATGACCATGTGAATACCATTCAGATCAAGGGAAAATATTGCAATGTGGTAACAAGGCACACCTGTCTCATGATTCCTGAACCCTCTCCATCAACGCCGCAAGATGGTAGGTACATCCTCTTAGAACAACTTGAGAAGAAATTTGCCAAGATTTCAATCTTGGATATTATCAAATTATTAAATGTACATAAGGACACCTTGTATAAAAATTTTCAGGGGTTAGAAGTTCCACTAGAAGTAGACCCTTTGCATCTTCAAGCTGCGGTGAAAACATTGCACCAACTGAGTACATCTCCTTTAATCATAGGCATATCCCTATTAAAGATCTAGCACATAATATCCCCCTATATATTGAGGTTTTTTTACCCGCTAAAAGATAAAATGGGTGCTTGTGGACAATGGATCAAGACTTAATATATGTACGTTGAAATTAATTAATCAACTGGGACATACAGAAGAAGATCTAGAGTTCCACACCATTACCATTACTGCTTATGACAACGTGGAAAGGGAATCAATTGGAACAATCACATTACCATTAGAAGTAGGACCCACTTGGCATCATATGAAGTTTCATGTCTTGGATTTTGAACTTCCATACAATATGCTTCTTGGATGACCATGGATTCATGTCATGTAGGTCGTGCCATCAACATTCCATCAATGTATCAAATTGAAACACTAGGGACACACTATCATAATACAAGGATATCTAGAGCCCTTCACTTACTATAGATCTCTCAGTAGGTTTGCGTGTAAGGGTTCCTATATGTGTCCCTCTACTGATATAGTTGTTCCTCTTCAATCTGAATCCATGGAGTCATGGATAGATTCAGATTCCCTAAGTTCTTTCACCCACGAGGCTTCTACATCAACTTATTCTTTTGATTTTTGGGATATAAAGGTTCTTGAATACGGTTGTGGAGAATATAATGTGCAACAAGATCTTTTGGTTTTGGACCTATCGTTATCACCTAAAACTAGAGGCCAACCCAACTATCATTTCAAACGGCTTAGAGATGAGAAAACTATTGGGTCATTTTACCTGGGGGGTTTCTCAATGAAGAGAAACTGTTTGACCTACCTATGACTTGGGTCCTAGAAGATACTCAACCAACTTGCTACCAAATCCCTGAGTATGAGAAGTCTAGCCGAATGATGTTATCCATGGGCTACAAGGGTCTAGGATGCAGAAAGAATGAGAAGGACTGAGAGAACCAGTTCCACTTCCACATTTCAAGATGGAAAGATACGATATCAGCATTTTCCCCTATGGATAACACCCCAATGATCAAGATGTCATATGTTCCAAGTGCGGAGATAGATCTAATTATTTAGATAGTGATACATATTCCCATTGTAGCCAATACGGGGATCTTGGCTTCACAAACCTATTCATGGATACTGTTGTCCTTACCATAACCCCTACTGAACCTAAAATTGACGTTTTTTACCCTTGTCTTGTCAAATGGGACCAAAAACATCACGTGCCACTAGATATCTTTAAAAATGAAAAATCCATTATAGAATTCATGGGCATTCAAGATACAATTCCAATTGGATACCATAAGAAAGGTTTTTACATTGACTTAGATAATTATGCATAGTTTGGTGAGGAAGATGATATTTGTGGTCAGAAAAAATTAAGAAAAAGTGAGGGAAAAAATTCCAATGAAAAGCCTCGGAAAAAACAAAATTCCAAGTCACACAATAAAAAACCTCTTTGAGGTGCTGGCTGACAAACAAGTGAAAAAATCAATGGAAAAGAAAATTGACCACACAAAGGTTAAAAATATCATAGAGATACCCCTGGAAGAAGATCTAAACCTTCCTCCTGATCCTACGTATATGGAGGATTTTTCAAAAATGCTATTGGAAGAAACCATTGATGTGAATATTGGAATAGAAGATGATCCAAATATAGTCAAACTAGGAGATTCATTCTTGACATGAGAACATACAACATTCACCATGCTTCTGCATGAATTTGTAGATGTATTTTCATGGTCCTATAAGGATATGTCAGGCTTGGATCCAACTTTGGTAGTGCATAACCTAGTAGTACATGCAGACGCTAATCCCATCAAACAAAAGCTTAGAAAAATGCATCTGCGGGTGGCTCTTCTAGTTAAAGAAGAGATAGAAAGATTATTAGTGATGGGCTTCATTAGACCTATTTATTACTCAAAATGGATATCAAATATAGTCCCCATACAAAAGAAACCTGTCGGGATCAAAATTTGTACAGATTTTAGAGACATTAATAAGACATGTCTAAAATATTATTGCCCATTACCCAATATTGATATGAAATTTTATCTCTTATGGATGGAATTTTAAGCTACAATCAGATCAAAATCGTAGATGAGGATCAACACAAGATGACCTTCACAACCCCCTAGGGGAATTTTTGTCATCAAGTAATACCCTTTGGCCTTAAAAATTCAAGAGAAACTTATCAAAGGGAAATTACCATGATTTTCCATGATATGATTCATAACATAATGGAAGACTATATGGATGATATCCTCAGGAAATCAAAGACAAGAGAAGATCACCCTGAGATTTTGCAGCATATCTTTGAATGCCTGTGGGAATACAAAGTCAGATTGAATCCTAAGAAATATGTGTTTGGTGTAATCTCAGGAACATTTATTGGATTCATTGTATCATGAAGAGGGATTTAAGTAGACCCAGCTAAAGTTACCGCCATTAGTGAAATTACTCCTCACAAAAACATCAAACAATTATGTAGCTTGCAGGAAAACATCCAAGCTATCCACCACTTCATTTCCAAACTTGCTTACAAGTGTCATTTGTTCAATCATCTACTTAAAAGGGATGTTGCCTTTATTTGGGGACCAGAGAAACAATAGGCCTTCGCCTTGCTTAAGCAGTACTTAGCCAATCCACATGTCCTTATGCATCCAACTCCTAGTGAGCCACTCCTACTACTCAATTTTATATTGGTGTGTTTCTCGCCAAATATGACCTCTGCCATAAAGAAAACGTTGTGTACTATCTCATTCATACTCTCATTGCTTATGAGCTCAACTACCCTCATATTGAAAAATCTTGTTTGGTTGTAATTTTTGCCTTCCAAATACTTTTCCATTACCTATTAAATACAAAAACTAAGCTTATATCTAAAGTTGACCCACTTAAGTACTTGTTTTCCAAACCCGCCTTTACAGGTAGAATGGCTAATTAGATCATTCTACTAAGTGAATTTGACATTGAGTATGTACATAAAAATTCGGTTAAAGGAAAATTACTTGCCAATTAGTTAGCAGAAGCACCATTACCAGAAACAGAACCTGTAAGTCTAGATCTGCTAGACACTTCATTAATGTATATTGAGGAATCTGTCATGTGGAAAGTGTAATTGATGGATCTTTTAATTTTTATGGCTTGGGGGTAGGTGTGGTATTAATTAATCCTTTAGGAAACCCTATACCTAAAGCTTTTCACCTTGGTTTTCCTTTTACAAATAATATTACAGAATATGAGGTGCTCATCGCTAGGATGAAGCTAGCAATCAACTAGGATATCCACTATGTCAAGGTCATTGGTGACTCACAATTGATACTTAAATAATTCAACGATGAATACAAAGTTAAAGATGAAAATATCATCCCCTATAAGAAACTGGTGAAAACTTTGAAAGATTATTTTGTGCGTATTACATTTGAACATATTCCAAGAGCAAAAAATAGATCCGCAGACGTTATGGAAACCATAGGTTCTATGATAAAAATTCCACCAGAGAGCAATGATATGTCATTCTTCATTGAGAATCTATGCTAGCCCGCATATGACATGCCAGAATCATGTTTTTCTTGTGAAGTTATTGGTCCTTATTCCCCATGGCATGAACACATCTATGCCTATTTTAAACACAACACCTTCCCTCCCCACATCTCCAATTTCAAAAAACAAAGCCTTACCCTCCAAATAGCCCGTTACAACCTATTAGGAGATACACTCTATTATCTTGGCTATGATGGGAATCTATTGTGTTGTCTAGATGTAGTAGAGTCAGACCAAGTAATCAAATAGGTACATGAAGGGGTGTGCGGTGCCCATACAAACAGAATGGTTCTAGCTAAGAAATTGTTGAGAGTAGGCTAATATTTGCCTACAATGGAAACAAACTACTGTAACTATGTAAGGAAAATGCATACTATGTCAAAATTATGGAAATTTCATCCATGCTCCATCACAGCCATTGTAACCAATCACAACCCCATGACCATTCTCCAAATGGGGACTGAATTTAATAGGAAATCTCACCCCTACCTCATCTGATGGTTATAATGACATCATCATAGCTATGGAATATATCACGAAGTGGGTGGAGGTTATTCCTTTGACTTATGTTATAGGAGATCAAATTTCAAAGTTTATCATGAATCACCTTATTTTCCGGTATGGCATTCCTATGGCCATAGTTACTGACAATGGAAAATCATTCAAGAAAAATATAGTGAAGGACCTTCGTCATCAATTTCAAATAAAATTGAAGTGGTCTACGCCATATTATCCACAAGGTAATGGGCAAGCTAAAGCCACTAACAAAACATTGGTTCAAATCATGGAAAATATGGTGAGTAAGACAGGTTGTAATTGACATTTGCAAATTCACCCAGCCCTCTAGGCTTATAGAACCTCCATTCTCACTACTACTAGTGTGACACCATATTCCCTAGTATTTGGAACCAAATCCATCATCCCATTGGAAATCGAGCTTCCTTCCCTGAGAATATCTCTTAGGGATTATCTGGATAAGGATGAGGATTACAGAGTGGCCAGGCTGGAAAAATTATAACTCCTAGATGAAAAGTGCATCTGCACCCTTAACCATCTCAAAGAGTATCATAACAGAATCTCTAGAAATTAAAAAAAAAAAGGATCATACCTCATTAGTTTGAGGTCATAGATTTGGTCATGAAGGAAAATTAGTTCAACACAAGGGTGGAAAGAGAGAAGAAAGGAAAGTTCGAACCACATTGGTTAGAACCTTATGTCATTATGGCCAAATATGGTATGAGAGCATAAATTTTTTCCCATCAAAATGGTGATGAGTTTCGTGAACCTATGAATGTGATGCAAATTAAATAGTTCTATGCTTAAACATGACGCAAAAATCAGAAAAAGAAAACAAAAAAAAGAGTAAAAATGATCAAAATACAAAAACAAATTAAAATAAGAGAAAAAGAAATAGATAAAGCAAGTCATCCATATGTGAAAACCTTGCAATTGTGGCACTTTGGATAGGCCCCTTGATGAAAACCAGTTTTCGGCACCTTTGGAGGATTTTTTGTTCACAAGCATCTTGTATCTGGAGGGTACTATTACTTAGCCTAGGGCTAGTTCCGTACCTGTATATAAAATTCCATATGAACCTATCCTATCAAGCCTTGATCCGGCTTTTTCTCCGCTTATAAATTAGTGAAGAGATGGTCTTTTTATATTCCCCATCGATCACTGGGGGTACTTCTACGGCTTCACCTTCCTATTTGTAAACACATGGCACCTTCCATGGTATATTCTCTGTCTAGCGCTAGGGGCATCCACATTTTTTAGTTTCCTGTGCCTAGCTTCGAAAAACCTTAGAAAATCACAAAAACATTCAAATATGTTCAAAAATTGCAAAAAATATTCAAATATGATCAAAATCCAAAATAATAGAAAAACAAAAAACCAAAAAACTATAGAAAAGTGTTTCACAAAACAATCTTACAAAAACATAACTTTAGTTTACTTACTTTGTCTTGTTTATTGTGTTTGTGTACATTGTTTTCTTGTATAGTTGTTGCTTTTTTGTACATTTTTATAGTTTGTTGCTTAGACATGCTTTGATAATATTCATCTTTTCTTGCTTGAATTAGATTCATTCTTACTTGTACATATGAAGTGTGTTTTTTTATTCTTGTAAATAATTGTACATGGTTGTGTTAATTCATGTTACTTAGCACTATATATTTCGTTAAGTTTGTTAACATTTTCTTGTGTCCATTTGTCACATGTACATAGTTTTTTTTATCACATCATCATATCTCCATAAATATTATCACATCTAACATCATCTCTACACCACATATAAATAAAAAACTAAGTCTACATCATACATGAATTTAATCTAATTATCACATATCATATCATCAAATGGGGGCAAGAAGGATCACAAATATCAAAATCTATCCCCCCGCACCAATATCATTGTGTCATCCTATCCACTAATCTAGAGCATCACATGTATAATAAAATTGATATCATCTATGGATCTATCATGTAAAAATCAAACACATGTGGTATAAACATCTCAACTATCATCATGATACATACAAAATCTGAAATCAAACCATATAACATCACACTCTAATTTTTCTTCTACTCATCATGAATAATTATTTTATTTAATTTTTCATCATGCTGGGTAATTATTTTCCACCAAGTCCTCATTTCTTCTCACTAGGAAAATTTTATTACTCCTAGGCAATGTCACTTCTTCTACACACTCCATCAAATAATTATTTTGTTAATCTTTTTGTTGTGTTGGGGCATTATTTGTCGCTTGTTGCTTCTTTCTTATCCTCATGGAATTTCTTCTACTCTTTGGAGATTCTTGCTGATTCTTATAACTTCTTCTCTATACAAACTGTCAAAAGTCTAAAAAAATCTATAAAAATTTAAAAAATTTAATACAAAATCCTAAAAAATTGTAAAATTTCCAAAAATAGGAAAACCAACTCATAGCGGCTGAAAATCATGTCTTACACATGGTATTCATTCCATATATTGTTGTAATTTTCACATTTTCACAAATTAAACGACTCACAGATCATCTAACTTACAACCATTTACAAAGCTATCCTGCTTGCTTCGCTGATACTCTGGGCACCTCTAGTTTCTTGATACTATTTCATTATTCATGAACACTTTATCATTAGACCCAGGCATCCTTTATCATATCCCCTTGCATGTATCCTTTCTAGGGGCATCATTTTTCACCCTTTTTTTCAATCATGAACATTTGGGGATCTTCAACTTGATAACAAAAAAATTGTACAATCATCTTGACCGTTGTTGGCTAGAATATGTGTTTGTACTTGTTTTCCCTATTAAATGAGCTTGTTTACTTCTGATATTGCATTTCTTTGTCTATGTTGCATTGAGTGGGTGTTTTCAGCAATGAACAACTATTCATAGTATGGATTTTCATGTCATCCTACTTTTTTCGTATACTTATATTTTTAATAAGGACCAATGACGTAGATCTTTAGCAATATGATGACACTAAGGTTGTTGCCAATGCAAGGGATGAAAGCTAGTTCTTCTCTCCACTTCTCCATATTTCATCTACATCACCCTCCTATCAACACTATTCTTCTTATTCACTTAGGGCATCCTACCCCTATTCATTCTTCTATCCATTTCTCTCACCTTTTTTGATCGTCGATCACCTTCTTTCATCACCCCATCGACACGCAAGGGGGCATCTCTCACTTCTACTAGTTTTTCTTCTACGCCTTCAAAATTTTATTTGTCTACTATCTTTGAAGTGGTGTCACTTATGCCACCTCAAAGAGGGGAAAATGTAGACACCTATAATTTAGCTTAAGCAATTTAAATACTTAAATTGTGCTAATTATACCCTTTCCCGCAAATTTATGACATATCATCAATATTGCACATTTTCTCTGCTATCATCATTTATTAATTACATTGCATTAGTTAATTAACTCTTCTATCCAACAATGAAACCAATTAAAGGCATTTTGTTAATCATTTCCCCTTTCTATATAGATTAATTAATTATTTCTAATTAATTAATCTCCCCTTTCTATCTACATTAATTAATTATTTATAAATAATTAATACCCCTTTCTATCTATATTAATTAATTATTCTTAATTAATTGATTCTCTCTTCTATTTAATCAATAAATTGTTATTTATTTGATAAAAATCCTCTCATAACATAAATAATACTAACTATTCCTCTAAAAGCTTATATAAGATTGCACACCTATTAATTAATCACTTTGGTTAATTAATAAATCCCATCAAACCCCATTAGTCACTAAATGACAAAATAAACTCTCCTAAGGTTGACTCAACCCTTTCTAAACCTCTTTTATCTACAATTAACCCAACCTCTCCATTTATCCCACATGAAGAGGGATGTAGAGATATATCTATCCATTGGGCTATATAAGGATCCCTCCTCCTACCTTTCTATTTACACCTACACTCCTAAATGGGCATAGAGCATACACTATAGCCATTTTATCATCTTTGAAGCATTCTTCCATTAGAAAATCTATCCTTCTCCATTTCTTGCATTCATCCACCCAAGTTTTTTAAGTCATATACAGATATGTCAAGTGCTCTTGTATCCATGATTTGACAAGACTCCATTCTTATAAACCTTGAGATTTCAAGCACATAATCAAATCTTTGATTGCTAGAGATCTACATAGGTTCAATCTCATCTCATTTATCATTCAAAGAGATAGAAGTTAATTTGTTTAGCATATTAGCTTGAAATGTTAATTTCATGTTTAATGTAGAAATGTTGATAGATTAGCTTTATTTAAGCTCTTAGCATGATGATGCATAGGTTTAGTTTGGCATTGTATTGAACCTATTAGGTGTTAGTTTCAATTGTACTTACATAACAAACTAATTCGTGCATATAAAAGGAATATAACTTGTTATTTAATCCTTAGATTCTAAGACAAATTAATCATCCTCATCATCCATGAGCTCATCTTGTTCAAGTTCAAACTCGTTACTCTTATCCTAAGAGGAAATAGTGATTTTTTTGATGTTATACTAAAGGTGATATATTAACAATTCTTAGTACCATCAAATTTTCAAAATATTATCCTAGATATATCTTACTAAGAAGGGTTCAAATGGGGTATATTCATCATCATAATCAGGTGTAGTAACTTCAATAACAAACGATTTAGTGATAGTATTATATTAAACTAGATGTCCCACAGGAGGACACTTAGTGTGACTAATAGTGATTGAAACCTGATCAACATCCTTCTTGTGAGGGTAAGGTCATAGAGAAGTAAGTAATTATGAGTGTTGGCATGTGGTCCTAATAGGTTTTTTCATTGATTAAAAACCACATTAATGAAAAAGTGAATGTTTCATTATGGTCTCATGATGTTTTATATGTTGCTAACATGATTGTTCAAATGTGTTTGAGTTGATACAGTGGGATTAAGTGAAGATTGTTTTCTCTAGCAAGCCCATATAGGTGCCTAGGAGATGCAACTTGATAGTATGATATTATTTGATGCTTAAGAATAATTTTGACATGTTGGATAGAATTTTTTGAGGGTTATTGCGCACTCATAATATTGGCATGGTACATGCACATGTGATTCACTTTGTTACAGGTGCTCATTGGGAGCAGGTATGGCTACTTGGAGGTGTGAAAGTATGGTTTAGAGCCATATGAGCTCATGGAATCACGTATTCAGGATTATCATGCAATATCAGGTATTTTTAAGGTCATTTATAGATTCTTTATGATCAACTATTACATTATTTTAGTTGACCCTAGATTCTACAGTGAGGAATAGGCATGCTAGCATAGGTAAGTCTTAGTGATTGGAGAGATTGAGGTATTTCGTTGACATTATGATGATAGGAGATGCTAGAGGGATATGTCATATTTATTTTAGAAAAAAATCATGTTTTCATGATGAGAATTTTTAAAGTTGTGATAGTTTATGTGAGACAAGATCAAAATCAAGTGATTTTCCAGCTCGAAGTTGAACTTCAGATGCTCATTGTGAATAGTGATATTTACACGGGACCTTTCTCCTTTCAAGGATTTTTATAAGGTTATTTTATAATGTTTCACAAAAATAATGAGGTTGTTTGATTTTTAGGTTTTTATGAATGAGTGTTAAGAGGATAAAGTGGTCTAAAACCCTAGTTAAACCCTAACTAGACACAATTTGTAGAAAGAGAAGTATATTGACCCAGTTTGTTTTTATTCATAAAAAGTGATGATTGGATTTTGTAGAGGAATTTTTTATTTTTCCATAAATGTATGGTTGAGGACATGGTTATGAGTGAGCCCCACATAAAATTCGTATTTTCTAAAGAAGAATGTTTTAGGACAAGGTTGTCCAAAGAAGTAGCATGCAAACTTGATGTTACATGATTTTTAGGAGTTTATCTTTATTTCCATGGAGGTTTTGAAATGAACATACATGCACATGGTGTTTTGAGGTCCATATAGGTTGACTGATCAAAGGGTATTTTTTGGATCTCAAATAGCAGGGTCAAGTAAAATGAGCATAACATGAGCTAAAATTAGAGCTTGAAGGTGATTAAAGTTGTGTTGGAAAGATGATTCAGATATATTTCCAGTGATATGAGGTTTTTCTCATCATGAGGTGAGATGACAGGGTTTTCAGGTCATTCTTTAGATAGGAAGATTTATGGAAGTTCAAGACAACATGTGTTCTGGTGAAAGTTTGATGTTGTTTGAAGAATGTGATGGAATGGGTGATGATTCCTATCACTTATAATGAGAATAGGGATTAATTTTTCATCCAATTGATTAATTTTTAGGTCTTTAATGTTTTTAGTAAGTATTTTATGAGCTAACCTTTGCAAATAACATTTTTGGAAGGTTGATCTGATGAAGGAAAACATACTTGTGGTTTGAAGAGATTGACGTTTCATGACTTAAAAAATTATTAGAAGTTTTATAAAGTTTCTAAAATTTCCATAAATTTTCTACATATCATGGTTTTATCTTGTTTAAGTTATTTGGTGATCAAATGAAGATTCCATGGTGTTAAAGGGTGTAGGAAATAATTGTTTTGAGAATTGTAAAGGAAACTAGGCCCAAAAAATGAAATAATTTGATTGTTTGATATTAATTGCAACCATGTATGAATGTTAAATCATATTTTAATCATGTGTGATGAGTTTTGTGTCATGAAAAAGTATGGTACTAATGTTAGGGAAATTTTAAGATTGTGCCCATGGGGTTTTCAGCCATTTTTAGCACATGAAATGATGGTTTTAGCTTGGCCGACCTATTTGGGTCAAATTTGACTATTGTAATAGATATTATTGAATGTTATAGGCATGTATAGGTCTAAATTATCATGAGGTAAAGAAATAATTTGGGTTGGAAGAAACAAAATCATATTTAAATGTTTTTTTGGTTCATTTTTGAACTAGTGCTCTTGGAGAGAAGTGAGACCTAGAGGAAGATATTTTTCAGGTATGAGAGAATGATTTAAAGTTTGTAGAATAGCATGATAGGTTGAGAAATTATTGAATACATGAGATTAATATATTAGAGATGAATAAATATCAAGAAGAGGAAGAAAGAGAAAGGTTGAAGACCTAGGGTTTGTGATATGAAATTGTGATCTCCATTAGTTGTGGTACAAGAATATTTAGAGATCATATATCTATTAGTGCAAAATCATAGTACCCCTGATTTCTTGTGAATTTTGTGAGAGGTAATCAATGTAATTTTCTAAACATGGGATTATCCTAAAGTGTGGGACCTTGCGAGTAGGATAACTCTCTAGAGAAATTTGGTTCTTCTCCTAAAAATAGTGCCACAAATGACCTAAAATATAAGAATATAACTAATATAATCCTACCCTAATGTTCTGCAAGGAAACATGAATAAAAGGATGCATGAAAAAACAAAACCTACACTAAGAGGGTGATACAACAATAAGAGGGGTGTTAAACAATTCCGCACTGCATGGTGATAAAAATAAGTAAAATGAGGAGGGTGGTCAAGCACCACAGATCATCACACAATCAACAAACCCACTTCCATTAAGCACAATAAAATTTAGACCTGTAATAGATAATATAATATGCATAATATACCCATAAGCATGAATAAAGATAAGTTGTAGCAACAAGATCAAACAAGGATAGATAATAATCACAAGACAATAATTATGTTTCTCTAATTGATATTACACATTGATTCATTAAATGGGATATAGGAAAGATTACTATTACAAAGCTCAAACAATGGAGGCTTGATTTTCCACGAATCACTCACAAGTGAGAGAGAAGGGAGGGTAGAGACAAGAATGTACAACATTGTAAAATTTCCATCCATTAAATTTTATAGAAGAAGAGGTGAGAAAGAAAGGTAAAATATTGAATCCATGCTCTAACCACCCCAAAAATTCATCCTGGAACTTGCAAAAAATTATGGGTTTGCTTACACATCCCATGTTTACTTGTACTTTTCCTTGTGCAAGAAGAAAAGGATAACATACCTTCATTTACTCAATCTATGTACCATGGTATGGCCTCCATGACCCTATATATTCATCATGATTTTACACCTAAAAGTGCATTAATACTCAACTTTTTATCATTTCATGAGAAGGGACTCTGAATAATCTTTCCAATGAGTATAATTTTGTGAGATTCTAATAAAAAATGGGAAAGTTATCAAGGTTTGAGTGAAGGGAACTCTTTGGTGTTGTAGACCTCATTCACCTCCTCCACAGAGACACCCAATGAGCTCCTCAGGTAGCTCGCCCAACAACCCACCTTGAATGCTCCACCTAACTCCTTGATTGTCTTGTTTCATAATTCACCTCGTGTTGGGACGAAGTTTTTGAATGCATCACACGTAGAGGGGAGGCTCATGCATCCTATTACTGAAATTCCCATTTCGCCTTTTCTTTTAAATTGGTTTTCGAGCTCATTCATTGGTTAGGGTAGAACTTCATGATGCATTACATCGGGCTCACATGGTGCTCATGCATTATTCTTTCCCAATGCTTGTTTCCACCTCCGCATTGTCTGACACACTCCCCAAGCCCATGCTTTCTTGTGCTTTACATTGTTTTCAGGATGCGGAACTTGGAAACATCCCCACATGCTCCGCACTTACATGCAATGTGTTGCCTACTCCCTGCACCTAATTCCTAACACATGCCAACCACCCCAGTCATTGAGTTGGCTTAGTGACCTAACTCTCCTTTACATTTTCTAGTGTCATGCCACCACGTGTCCCTGTAAACATCCCTGCCATGTTTAACTCTGACACTACTGAGCTATTACAAGACCCACCCAAGACACATAAGCCTATCTCACTAGACACCAACACAATGAGCTCATCAAGCTCCTATACAACTTGGAACACCCTGGGTAACAACTCAGTGAGCCACTTTGGCTATAGACCTCCTTGAGGCACCCTTGGGAAATTTTATCAAAAAAATTTCACTTCCCTTGGGTTGGTTTTGAATTTTCTCAGTGCTAAGGACTAGAGAGACCTAATGAAATTCCCATAAACTAGATTTTGCAATCTTATCAATTTTTTCTTGTTTTGGGTTGAAAGTGGTCATGGGGAGCCTAGTTTCCTTCTCTAATGGAGATCTAGGTATTTTAATACCAAGAAGAAGGAAAATTCCTCAAATGACTTCAAATCCTTCCAAAACCACCCACAATGTCCCAAAATGTGAAATTTCACCTATCCCCCTCCAAATTTCCATATGAAGACCTTTTTAGTGCTCAGCCCCAATCATCTCCTATTTTCCATTTTTCCTAGGGAGACAAAAATGGGTAACAATTTTGGTGACTTAGTGGGGTCACCTGCCTGCTAGGTGAAGTGACCAGAAGCCAAAATGCATCTATTAGGCATGGATTCATTATCGATACACTTATACCCTATTGAAACTGAACTGACCCATTGTTTACACTCCCAATCTTTGTAAGTTTTTAAAATTATAATTTTTGTGAAAGTGGAAAATTTTCCTAATCTAGAATTTTCACCCTTTCCTTTCTACAACCATGATCCATGGGACTAAAAATAGGCTTTCGAATCTGTCCCAAAACCTGATTTCACCAAGTATGAACATACCGTAGAGTTAGGAGTAAAAAACCTACTAGTTTGGACATTATAGAACTCTAATAAATCCCAATATCTCTCTCTTCTTCTCAATGTTCCATTTATGCCATGTACTTAAAGGTTGTTCTATGATTCGACGGAGGTGCAAGAAGCTCAACCCATGATTGATCCTTAGAGACTGAAAAATGACACTTATATGGATTTGTCCCTGATTTGATTTTAGTTTCTTTGTATTCTAAACCTTTTAAGGATTGTAATTATTTCATGTAACTATGAGATTCCTATTCAACATTATTTTCTGGGAGGCATACCAAATTTGTGCAATGATACAAATAAGAGAAATAGAACATGTGCTGAAGGAACTCAAGGAAAATGAAACCTAATCTACAACAAGTTAATGTGCATAAGCACTTAGAGGATTTAGAAATTCCTAAACTAATATGTACAAGGGTGAGAATTTTCATTTTAGTAGCAGTGCTTGAGATATATTCCATTGACTGAAATCGGGAGCTCTTCTCCATCCAAGTTAGACAGTTGAAAGGCATTGCTACTCTTGCATCCAATGACCATATAGGGGCCACTCCAGATGACATCAAAATTGGATTTCCTACCTGATTTATCATGATCTGCATCCCATTTTAGAACTAGGTCCCCCTCTTGGAAGGTTCTTTCTTTAGATTTCTTGTCAAATTATATCTTTATTAAAGCCTAATCTTTCTCCATTATTTGCATTGCAATTTGTCTTATTTCTTCCAATTCCATCAATTATGCATACCTAGCTTCCATAAGTTCAAATAATGATAATTCTAGCTACTTCATGAGCTCTAATGATGGCAGCTCCAGTGATATGGGTAGCATTACTTCCTTCCCATAGACTATATTATAGAGAGAGCTAATTTTTTAATTTTTTTGCATTATCCTATCAGCCCACAAGGCTGATTTGAGCTTAGTATGTCACGTCCTCTAGTTCTCATCCAAAGTCCTCCAAATGATCCTTAGAAAGTTCTTGTTCATGGACTTACTTTCTCATTACCCTGGGGGTAATAATTTGATGAGGTTCTCAAATATATCCCAATCCTAATAGCCAATTCTATGATCTTGGAACCTACAAATTCTAGAGAATTATCTTAAATGATAGTTGTCGGCACACCAAATCTTTTCAATGTTCCTTTGTAGAAGTCTTGTATGTTAGACTCATTTTCCTCCTTGAGTGTCATTTCCTAAGTCCACTTAGTGAAATAATATGTTTCCATTAGAATCCATTTGTGACCTTGGATCAAATTTTTATTAATGACCTCAATGAAGTAATATCCCCATTGCATGAATGGTTGGTCGACTGAGATAGGATACAATGGAAGTGTTGCTAGCCTCTCATTTCCTATAAATAATGCACAGTTTTTTACTTCTTGGTCTATTTGTAACAATCACTAAACATTGTGGTCCAATAATAACCCTTCTTCATGATTTTGAGAGTTGTTACCCACAGTGAAAAATGACCTTTGACCTCTCCATCATGAAACCCACGTAGCACCTTTTCAATTTGAATCATTCTGATACACCTCAATAGGACTCCATTTATATATTTCTTGAACAAAACACCATCAATAAGTGCATACAAGGTGGCTTGGATTCTAAAGTGTCTCCTCTTAACTTTTCTCATCTCTGGGGGACATAGGCCTATTTGTTGAAAATGCACCATATCCTAAACCCAACAAGGAATAGGCACACCATCATCTTTATTCCTTATTATCCTATAATACCATAATAGCCTCCTCTTCTTCATGGTTTACCTCAACATGCTGACTCAAAGCTAGTTTCTTTCACAATCCCTTTCTATGGACCAATTTTGGTGACCTTAATTTCTATGCCATAGTCCATTACTTGGGTGACTCGACCTACTCATTTCTTGTTTAGATCCTTTTTCAAAAGGAAATCCTTGACTCCTACATGAGACACTAGAAGCTAGATTCTATTAGTTGAGACCAACTGCTTGAATTTATTCAAACTTCTAATGACTGTAAGGACATAATTTTTGATGGATTATCTCACTTCACAGTCCTTCAAGCTATGACTGAAGAAGGAAATTGTTTTCTCAGATCCCTCTTTATTTTTTTTCTCCAAGATGGTTGAAACAGTTTTTGAAACACTGAAAGCATAGAGCGTGAAGTCTTTACAGAAGTCTGGATTGATGAGCATTGGATCTTAGGATATGAAATTCTTTATAGCCTCGAATCTCCTTACCCTCTGCTATCCACTTACACGTCATGCTCTTCTTCAACATCATGATTATTGGCTTGACAAGAGCGATAAAATCTGACATAAACCTTCAAACAAAATTAATTCTTCCTAAGAAGCTTTAGAGGAATTTTTTTGGGACATGGAATTAGCAATACTCAAATGGATTCAGCTCTTTTTGGATGAATTTACAATCCTTCCTTAGATATAATGTGGCCTAAGAGTTTTTCCTCGTGAGATAGGAATATGCATTTTTTCGGATTTAGGTGCACTCCAAACCTCCTACATCTTTGGAACACTTGATAGAGGTGGAATAGATGACTTGATCCATTCTTGGAAAACATTGTGATGTTATCTAAATACACCAAGACTATCTTGTTGATCAACCCCTTGAACGCCATGTCCATTTCCCTCTAGAATGTGGCTCCAACATTTAACAACCCAAAGGGAATTTTTTGTAGGCATACGTGCCCCACTTGGTGGTGAAGGCAATTTTAAAATAATCCTTTTCTTTTAATATAATTTTATTATAATCTGAGTATCCATCCAGAAGGGAAAACCTTTCCGAACCGGCTACCACCTGAAACACTTTCTCCATAGAAGGGAAGGAATAGCGGTCTTTGAGAGATGCCTTGTTTAGGTCCTAAAAGTCTACGCACAAGCTAATTTCTCCATTTATTTTCCTTACTGGTACCGGGTTTACAATCCAACTAGATTTCATGATTGGAAATTTGATACTTGCCTCTATCAGCTTATTCAAATCCTTCATGAGAGGCTCGATATGAGGGTTGACCGGTCTTTTTTTTTCCTGATATGTTTAGCTTATGAATACAGTTCGATAGTATGTTGTGCCAAATTTGGATTAAAACCTTTCATGTATTCATAGCTCCATGTGAAGACATCTAGGAACTCTTGGTAAAGTTGTATGAAATCTGACCTTTCCTATTGAGTACTCACATTTTTTACTTGGAGTGTTTTTCCTTCCCCAATTGAAATTGGTTTTGAATCTTCCCCTTTGACCTGTATATATATTTTTTTTTTTTCCGAATTGATCATTTGGCTTGAATATTGAATCCAGAGTCATTATCCCCTTTGGAATCTTGTCCGTACACAGTTGTACTACATGATCCCCCGTATTGTTGCTCCAATTTATCCTAGTTCTTGGTGGAGAATTCAAATTCTTCTTGTAAGAAATTAATGATCTATTGATCATTCTCAAACACTTCCCATATTGTGTTATTGTCTAGAAAAACTAGCCTTATAATTACATGGATATGATGCTACCTTTTATCCCTTTTAATGCTATCAACCACATCAAATGTTGTCCCAATTGATGTGATTTTTTGTGTAACCTAGTTCTTCTTCCTTGGTATGGACTCGATGTTGAATGCTTTGAAATATTCCATGATGTCCCATACTCTATTTTTGTAGGTTTTGAGTAGATAATTTTTAGCATCATTTTGTCCCTTGACTTGATTCATAATTAGTTCACTATCTCTGAATACCTACAAGTTCTTGATACTTATTTTCCTTGCCTAATGCAGCCCATGAATAAGAGCCTCATACTTTGTTGTGTTGTTTAAGAAATCAAATTGAAAATGGAAGGCTGAATAATACTTGATATTTTGAGGGGACATAAGCATTGCACCTCCTCCAACACCTTGTCTACTCCTTGAACCATCAAATAATAATTTTCATACTTTATTGTCTAACTTAGTGAGGTTATGAAGAGCTAGATTCTCTTTGTGTAGAAAATATATGCCCAATTCAGATTCTTCCATCTCCTTGTAAGGATCGTAAGCATGCCTCTTACGAGCCCATTCATCTAGTGTCAAATCTGGAATACTACCAACCTTAGTGTCCACCTCTTAAATGATTAGATAATCTTATTGGTCAAAATTTGAGGATTTGGTGTTGATCAGACTCGGCACACGAAGTTCAATGTGGAATTTGGCAATTGGTTTTGATCATATTGTACCCTTGGCATCAATATCTAATTCTAAAGAGAATATGTGACCAATCTATAGAACAAGTAGCCTCTGATCTTAGTAGTAAATTCCCTTAACAAGCATAAGGAAAAGAGTGGTGGCAAGTCAATCACTGATACATCTTACAAGACTGTGACATTTGGGACAAATGCATGTAGTGTTAGGTTTAATCCTTTGATTGGCCCAAATGTTTCCTACTAATGTCCCATCTAGTTGCAGCACTCATTTAAAGACCAGTTCATACTTTAGGCCCAATTGATTTATCATCTATTTTGGTATCACTGAGTTACTCGCCCCTGAATTGATCATACAATTATGCACCAATTTGTTTGTGATGATTAATGACACATAGAATGGTGGAGGCTTTAAAAAAAATTGTTGACCTTCTTCCTGTTGCACTTTATTAGTGATAACCTTCTCCGATTTCTTGGTGATTTCTTATAAGTGGACCAATTTTCCATAGTTGTTTGCAAAAAATATCATTGTCCTGGAATTTTCAATGATTCCCACATGGAAATAATGAAAGTGTTCTTCTTTAAATGATCGATGATATTGAATAGAGACAAGATTTCCTTTGGCTTCCCGTTACTTGACATGATCTTTTCTGGCATCTGATTTGGTCCATGAGTTGCTACAATTGGTATCCTAGACTGATTTTTTCCATTCAAAGCTATTTTTACACCACTAATTCTTTGAGCCATGATGGGAGGCTGAGAAGAAGTTGCACCTATTGGTTGTTCATCGACCATGGCTATTTTTTCTAGCTCTCATGTTTTCTGCTACACCCTGAGGAAGTGGTTGATTAATGCCACACAAATCTTCTACCTATCAATTTACCAATGTGGTGTCACTTGGAGGTGTTTCTTGAGTGTTGGTCTGCTGATTTTATTCCTCACTTGGATCTAGGGATACACTGATTATTTGCACCATCAAATCTTGATTTAGATCACCATTAAAACATGTTTTCTTGATTATGGGTTTGTCCACAACGGAAACACCATTCATAGTATTATGCCATGTTGTTCTGTACCAGAAACAAGGTTGTGGATGTTGAAGCCATATTTAGATTATATGGTTAGAATGGCTTGGTAGCTTGAGTTTTCCCTTGATTCTTATTTTGATTTATAGCTTGAGTTAGAGTTTTGTTTGATTGATAAGGAGGCATATTTTCTTTATCTTGAGGCAAATATGGTTTGAATCTTTGAGCTTGTTACCTCTTGATAGTAACCAATTCATTCCCAAGGTTTTGAAGTTACCTCATAACTTCCTAGATTTCCTTATAAGTGCTTGAGGAAGTGGAAACCTCACTATTGGTCTTCTTCCTAGGTGTTGGAATGGGATTCAATTCAGGTGCTTGGATAGTTGTGGGATTTCCCATTTCCAGATATAGAGGCATAGGTGGCCTCGGTGTGATTTTACCATCTTGGATCAAATAGTTATCTATCTTGATGGCTATGTCATAAGCCCCTAGTATTTTTTTCCCTCCGATGGAGTATATCATCATAGCTATGTCTAGATTTAGAGCTTTTAAGAAGTAGAGGAACACACCTTGGGCACTTGGTCTCAAAGTCATTGGGATCCTATCCCATGTGCTTTGTAAAAATAAATTGAAATCATCCATCTTCTCATTTGGATCCCTCTTGATTGTGATCAATTATTTTGATAAAGACAAATTGTCTTCCCTGTCTCCAAACTAGTTACAGAGGGATTTGCATATTTGATCCTAGTTTTAAATGGACCCCTTTGTTAAGCTACTATACCATTTCAAAGATTTTCCTTTGAAATAGGAATCTAACAAATTGACTACGATGTCAATTTCATTGATCTCATCGATTGTACAGACATTGACAATGTCTTGGATATGATCAATATGAGTCGTATGGTTCTCTCCTATGAAGTAGGGAATGTGTTTTAATGCTGCCACATGAATAGGGTTCTAGGCATTGAGGGAAAGCGGAATGTTTCCCGTGAAATTGACCAAAGGATTTGGTGGTCCTTGTGATGGTTTTTGATGTGCCATTTTGATTGGCCTGAGAACTCTAGTTGACTGGAGGAAGGGTCCACCAGGTGGACGTGTTGACAATGTTCTATTTGGTAGAGATGGAGACATTTTTACTCTTCTTCCTCTCCTTCCTCATCCTGGTGATAACTACAAATAATCAAAAACACCTTCTTTTCTTTTCCTTGACCAATTTTGGATCATTCTCTTGAACTTGAGGTACTTGGACTGCTACACCACTAAGTTCTTCTCTTTTCGATTCACCAGATGTGTTAAGAATGAGCCTGTAAAGGCTAAAGCTTCACCAAGACAAACATTAGATCTTGATAAGTAAGATATATTAACCTTGAAGGGCATAGGATTTGTTTCGATATTTGGCCCGTGTTCTATATCTGCCAAAACCCAAAATACAAGGATCAAAACTCAGGCTATGTAAAACAACCTTCAAAAGCCGACATGAAGAATTTTGGAATTTTCCTTATGCAATGCACCTGTGAAAACCTAAAACATTGTTTATTCGGGGTTTAGGACATGTTTTGTAACCTCCAAAACATGAAACACTAAGAGTCAAAAGTTAGGAATTGATTTACATTCAAGAAATCCCAAAACATTGTTTCCTTTGTGTCGAAACTTAAGACTTGTTTTGGATCTGTGAAAACCCAAATTGTACTATCAAAAGTTAGGGCATGAAAAACAACACCCAAAACTTGAAATATAAGGATTTGGTCCTTTTTGTGTTTTTAACCTTGAACTCATGATTTAGTTTTCAAATCCTCAAAAGTTGTAGAAACACTTGATCTTTATGAAGCTGGAGTTTTCACGAATCACTCACAGGTGAGATAGAAGGGAGGATAGATACAAGAATGTCCAACATTGTAAAATTTCCCTCCATTACACTTTATAGAAGAAGAGGTGAGAGAGAAAGGAAAAATCCCAAATCCATGCTCCAACCACCCCAAAAATTCATCATGGTACCTGCAAAATATTATGGTCTTTCTTTCATAGCCCATGCTTAGTTGTAATTTTCCTTATACAAGAATAGATGGCTCCCATGCCTTCATTTACTCTATCCATGTGCCTTGGTATTGCCTCCTTGGTCTTATAGATTCATCATGATTTTACACCTATAAGATGCATTATTTTTCTAATTTTCATCATTTCATGATGAGGGGATCTAAATAATCTTTCTAATGAGTATAATTTTGTGAGATTCTGATAAAAAATGGGAAATTTATTAAGGTTTGAGTGAAGGGAACTCTTTGGTGTTTTAGACCTCATACACCTCCTCCACCAATCCACCCACCGAGCTCCTCAGGTAGCTCTTCCAAAAAACCACCTTGAATGCTCCACCTAACTTCTCAAGTGGCTAACTCTATAATTCACCTTGTGTCAGGTCATATTTTATGATTGCATCGTGTTATTAAAACTTCCATTCCACCTCTAATTTTAAATTTATCATCAATTAGTTAGGGCATAACTTCATGTTGTATTACATTGGTCTCGCATGGTGCTCGTACATTGTGCTTTCTTGATTTTTTTTTCTCCACATTATCTGACAGACTCCCCAAGCCCATGCTCACTTGTACTTGGAATTTTTTTTTATCCACAGAACTTAATGACATCCCCACATGATCCTCACTCACATGTAATGTGTTGCATGCTCCCCACACCCACTTCCTGACACATGCTGACCACCTTGGCCACCAAGCTGTCTCGACAAGCCAACTCTCCTTTGCGTCGTATAGTGTCATGCCACCATGTGTCTACAAAAACATCCCTACCATGTTTAACTCTGACCCCTCCAAGATATTATGAGACCTGCCCAAGCCACATAAACCTAGCTCACCCAACGCCAACATAATGAGCTCATCAATTCCTATACAACTCGGTAACCCTTGGTAACAGTTCGGCTTTCCAATCTACTTGGTGAGCCACTTTGGCTCTTGACCTCTTTGAGGCCCCCTTGGGTAATTTTATCATATTTTTTTCACTTGCCTTGGGATGTTTTCAAATTTTCTTAGTTCCGGGGAATAGAGAGACCTAATGAAATTCCCAAAAACTAGATTTTGCAATCTTATCCATTTTTTCCTATTTTGGGTCAAAAGTGGGCCCGAGGAGCCTGGTTTCCTTTTATGATGGAGTTCCAAGTCTTTCAAGACCAGGAAGAGGGAAAATTCCTCAAACGATTTCAAATCCTTCCAAAACCATCCACAATGTCCCAAAACATGAAATTTCACCTATCTCCCTCCATATTTCCATATGAATACATATCTAGTGTTCAACCTCAATCATCTCATGTTGTCCATTTTTCCCAGTGGGGAAAAAATGGGTAAACATATCTTTAGGTGGATGCATTTGTTCTTGGTCATCTTTAAGGGATTGTAACCTCCCTGTGGAGTTAGTGCTTCGTTAAATTAGGAGTTGGTGCTCTACTAAACTAGGTGTTGGTGTTCCTTTTGAAGTTGGTGCTTCACTAAAGTACTTTTATTTGTGTAATATAAGTAGAGTTTCAATGGGTTTTATTCCCCATGAGGTTTTCCCACATAATTTTGGTGTCTCGTGTGCTCTCTTTCTCTTGATCTTATTTTATGGTTGCTTATCTGCTTAAGTAAACATACATATGGTACATGATTGAATGAATTGTAACATATGATAAATGGTAAATGAAATAAAAATTTTGTAGGAATTATTCACCCATCCCCCTCTCATTCTATTGTGCTTCCAATAATTGGTATGAAATAAGGTCCCTGTGAAGTAAGTTTAGTAGCTTGAAGGAGATCCTTTAAAGCACAAGAAATGGGTAAGTCTATAGATATTGAGGGTATATTGAGAATAAGGAATGAAATAGCTTAGACATGTGTTGATGCTCTTCAAATTCAGGTCAAGGATATGGAATTTAAGCATAATAAGGACATTATTTCTTTGGAATCTCAAGTTGAAATCTTGACTAAAGCTCTAGAGGAGAAAGAAGACTCTCATTTTAGGTTTGAAGACAAATTGAAATCTCTTCAATCATATTTAGAGGATACTTCTAACAAATTTCAGATGTATCAAAATCTTGAAAATAGCTCCAAATATCTTGATGGGGTTATTAGAGGTCAAAAATCCATGGATGAAAAAATGGGCCTAGGTTTTAAAGGAGAGAAAAAGAAGGATGATGATGGAACTGGTTCAAGTTCAAAATCAGATGAGAAGGTGACTAAGAGGACTGGTTTTAGGAGTCTTAACCCCATTAGAAAACATAATGCTATGAGGTATGGATTTTCATTCAATGGTTATTGCTTTATTTTTCATGGTTATGGTCATAGAGCCAAAGATTGCAAGAAAATGCCTTTTTAAAATGGTGTAGGTGTCTTCAAGGGATAATGTTACTTGTGTTGTGAGTATGGGCATAGATCTAAATATTATGGTTTGAACTTGAGTTTTTTTTAGCCTAGAATGAAGAAGAGTGTTGTTTGCTTCAATTTCAAAAGATCACATCACATTGTAAGACTTTTTCCAAGAAAGAGGAGGTTCATCAAGAGATATGATCCAAAAAATATAGTCATGATAGTCAAGGGACTTAATCCTGAGGGTCAAGTAAAGAGGAATGCTCCAAAATTAGAAGTGATCAAGTAAGTAAAGCCAAGAAAGCTGATTTTTAGTCTGAATTGTAGTATAATCCAATGAGATTTGTCAAAGAGGGGTATAAACCAGGTCAAGGAAACATGTTTTCCTTAGTTAAAGGTCGCAGAGTTCAAGAATATCATATGTTCTTGACTATTATTCACTCCCCAGTTCATGATAAGAATAAGACACTTGGTTTATGTGATACTTCAAAAGTAACAAGGTAAGAAAAATGATCCTTTCATGTATCTTTGAGTTTCTTGTCACTTGTAGGTGTCTGGGTTTACTATTCTCATGAAGTTTCAAAGGTGTTCGAGTTGGTGTCTTCAAAGTATGACTCTGTTAAGGTCTTTGTTCAATGTCATTTTTCATGTTAAGTATGTGTCAGAATCATGCAAAATAGATCTAGGTGTGTGTATCCAAGGTTCTTAGAGGTATCTCAGAGTTGTGTATTGTCATTGTGAAAGCTTATCCATTTCAAGGGGTATTTTTTTCTAATATTATAAGGTTTGTACTTCTTCAAGGATATCATGGAAGTCTATGTGTCATGTTGAATGTCATGAAATGTTGTTAAGAGGTTCACCAGTATTATTACTCCAAGAATTAGTATTTTTGTTCAAAATAGATCTTCTATCATATCATGGATTATATGAGTCAAATTGTGATGTTGTAGGTCTGATCGTGATGTATTGATTTCTCAATTAAAGTCTCTAAGTCTATTTTTGTCATCACTTAGGTTTATAGTTGTGTTCTTGGGAAAATTAGCAATATATCAAGTATATGTATGAATGTCCTCTATGTAAGGATAAGTACATTCACAAGCATTAAGGTCTCTAGAATGATTTGTGTCTATATCTCAAGGTTTGAGAAAATTATTAAAAGGTTTTTGTAAGTGAGAAAATTTTCTTTGAGAAAACTCATTCATTAATAAATATGTATAAGTTATCAATTGTTATCTATTATTCCTGAGTAACTAATTTTTAGAGCTATAATGTCAAGTGTAAAATGGTGTGAGTCATGAGAATATAGTTATAGTGTGCATACATGATATCATGAAGAATCATCTCATGATTACGTTATGTCTTGCACATTGTCTGAGAAGTGTTGTGTGTACTTCAAAAGGATTCATGTCACTATCAAAAGGAGAGTTCTAATGATAGTATTGCATCGTGAGTCATAATTCTCATAAGTATAGACAGTGGGGATTCTTCATGTCTTAAATCATTGATTCAAGTTTCCTCAGTGGTCTTAAATCAGTGTGAAAAATCCTTGATCATGTTGTCTTCAAGAATTATTAATTGTATATATTTCACTACCATAAAGTCGATTATACACCCAAGGGGAGTTTTGGTCTATTTATTCATGTTCTGAATGGTATGTCAGTATGAACTATGCTTATATTCAAGTTGTATGGATCTTAGTCAATGTGTCTTATGTATATTAGTGTGTCAACTTTTGTGTCAGTATCTAGAAGGTCTATATGCACAATTAAAAAATGTGAAAATCTTCACAATCATGTCAAATGATAGTATGAACTCAATTGATCAAAGAATCATGTAAGAAAGTAGTCAATCTCATAATGTTTTGCAGTAGTGTGTGGAAGTTTCTTCATTGCAAAGAAGACCTGAAACTATCTGAGTAAGCTGCAAGTATGAATTGATGAGACCCATTAATACTATTTTAATACGGTTTTAATTATCTCATCTACTATATTTTGTCAGGTTTTTATGATATTGTACCTTGTTATTTTGGTCACCCTATCAAGACATTCCCACTAGAACTTAAGTTTATGGCACTTATATATTAACTAATATAGTTATTGCTAAGTTACTTTATTTCATGGATTTTGAATGTGCATTTTAATCCCTTTGATGCAATGAATGGTTATTGAGTGATTCATCCGAATGTTGCACTTGTTGCAAGTATTTTTTATGTATTGTCACTAAACTGTAGCCAAATAAAATCTAACATAAAGCAAAGGGGACTCATCTACAGAAACTGACATGTAGCAACTGTGACTCATCCATAGCAAGGCACCTACAGCCAAAGGAAAATACACATAATACACAGTCATGATTATGGGAAAGATGATAAATGAGAATTCTTCACCTAATTTCACTCCTACTAGTAAAGAAGTAGTCATGTCAACAAAATCAGATCTCATGCCAATGCCTAATTATTCTCTGTAACTACAACCTGGAACTAGTTGATCTAATTTCACAACTAGTTATTTAAATGAACAATTAGCTATGTTGATGTATTAGAACACTTCTCTTGAGTTCTGATTACATGCATAGGAATCCACATATTTCTTGGGAATGATCTGGTACTTAATTAAAATCTAACTACTAGTTGAACAAGTTTCCTCACGTCTCTATTGAATATAAAGAGAATGATACGACTGTAGAAGATATAGATTGATAAGAAGAAAATTTTTGTAAGTTTTGTTCTATAATATTCGTGCTAATGAATAAAAATATGATTTCTATCATTTTTCTATAGACACAATCCTTAGGAAGGGATAACACCCAAGGTAGGGTCTACTTGTGGTTTGTTAATCCCCTTTCCTTTTTTTTAATGTTTTAAGTTCTGTGTATGAATAGATTAGAGTTACAGTATTTCATTTCTTTACTTATGAGTCATTTTTACCTATCTTAGGCAATAGACATAGTGTCTACTTGTATTTGTAATCTAGTTTAGTTATAGCAATATGTTTTCTAGTTATTGTGACAAAAATCCTTTAGTTATATCTCTTGAACACTTGTAAATTTGTATACAACACTGGAAATGTTGAAATTCTACATCCCTAGGTTTGATGAATAAATGACTGTTGATTAGTGAACATCAGACTAAGTGTTGTAAGTTAGTTTGCACCACCATTTTTGGGGACCTTACAAATTTATAAGTATGTTAAAGACAATTTTTAATTTGTAGAA
This sequence comes from Taxus chinensis, assembly GCA_019776745.2. Classification (NCBI taxonomy): domain Eukaryota; kingdom Viridiplantae; phylum Streptophyta; class Pinopsida; order Cupressales; family Taxaceae; genus Taxus; species Taxus chinensis. Next base: position 813,598,441 of record CM034151.1, on the reverse strand, counting down.
GCATTCTAGGTTTTAGGAACTTACCTCGGATTAAAACCCCCTCAACTAATTACCGTTGAATGAGATGAGTAGTTGATGCATGCACCATCTAATGGATGCCCATGGTATATTTTTTCCTAATCCATAAGTAGCATAAATATTTTCATTTACCTCTGAATATTCTGAAGAAGAAACCTTTGTACTTAGTTTTCTTTTTGAAGACAATCCTCCAAGTGATAGTTTTGTAACCAATCCTGAACAACCAGGGATGGTGAAATAAGTAGATCACAATTCTTGAAACAGGGTAACCACTTTTGATTTCCCCATCAATAATGATAATGAAGCTACTAATGTGAAGAGAATTTCTCCATCATCCTTGCTATATTTATGTGGAGCCATGTTAGAAGATCCACACACCTTTCTCTTTGAGTTTGATGTTTTTTATAGAAGCTATGATTATACTATTGATGCACATAAGTTGAAATTGTTTCCTACAACACTGAAAGATGTTGCTTTAAGGTAGTTCATAGGATTGGGAAGGAATTTTATTACTATATGGGCACAGATAAAGGATAAATTTCTGAATAAGTATCAAGACTATTACAAACCAAGAAATAGAGGAAGTGATGAAATCCACATAATGCAAAAAAAGGAAGATGAACCATTAGAGGATTATTTAGAACGGTTCATGTTCTATGTTTAGAAGTCTAGACATACCACTCATATACCACCTGAATCCCTCAAATTACTCTTTTTGAAGGGACTCGGTGATGAAGACATGGATGCTTTGGACTTGATAGGAGGAGGAGATATCTCAAAGGACAGTTTTGCATAAATATGTGATGCCTGTAAAAACTATTCAAGAGCTACCATGAAGAGAGTAAGAAATGTAAGATAAAGAGGTGGAGTATGTACCAAAACAATTGGGGGCATCTCTAAGTTTGATATCGTTAACATGTTAAAAAATATGAAGGATATTTTTAATGACATGGATAATCAATTAGATGCTCTACATGCCAAAAAGAAGAAAGAAGATGCAGATGCAGAACTCACAGAGAACTTCCATTCATGCAGAAAAAATAAATGAGACTGTAGATGCAAAGAATTTGCCGTCATTTCTCAAGAAATAGAGGCTTCACCTAATTTCAAAATTTTGGAAATAGAAGATGGGAAAGTTTTCTATGTTGCTCAAAGGAAACTATGGCCACACAAGACCCTATGTATTCATTTCAAAATTAGTCTAATAATTCATATATACAGCCCCCACCTTGGGCTAACCCTCAAGGATGGGACACATATCCTAATTAGTACAAACAAAAATGGAAACCTCCATACCAAGGCCAACCGTATCAATAATGGAAACAAATTCCCCAATCATGGAAAAATCCATGGAGGGGAAAACAGTGGAATAACTCACCTCCTAATTACCAACAAAATTATCAACAACCTCCCTACCAGCAACATCAAGCTCTGATGCCTAATCCCCAATCAGGCTCCCAAAAAAAATATACACAACTACCTACTCAACCAATGCCTAACCCTAACAATAAATTTTCTCAGCCAGCCTATTCCACTGAGCTGGCTCAATACCCTACTTATTCTATTGATATCAACAATATCCATCTTCTCTCAAGAAGAGCACTTCCCTGACTAGTTGGACCAACCATTACTAAAATTACAGAGGAACCACATTTGTTGCATGATGACCCACAGTAAGGGTAGAAGATGTTGCAGGTTGATCCACAAAAACTTGTGTAAAACTCTAGCAAGCATAAAACACATGATAATGAGCCTCCATTTCTTGAAAGGTTACAAGAAAATAAGATTGACCTCATATTAGAATCTGATAGTGATTTTTTCAATCATCTTAAAGACAATTATGTTAAAATACCATTGATATAAGATATTAAGGATGTGTGCATCTACAATAAACTAGTTAAGGACTTATGCATTAAGAAGCTAAGAAGAAAGAGGAAGGATACATCTACTATACTGTTCATTGGACAACTGGATGATATTATGCTTGGGAACCTAGTTTTTCCCAAGTATATAGATCCAATGAGTCCTCTAGTAAATATCATAATCAATGGTAAAGTGATAAAAACACATTGATTGATATGGGAGCAACAAAAAATGTGATGGAGAAAACTAGTGATGGAGAAAACTATGGCAACGCGGTTTCTGCAATTCTGGCTACAGAATGTCTATGCACTAATCTTAAAATTGTTGAGGAGAGGTTGATCTGTGGCCAGAATTGGATGATTGTGAGCATGAGTACGAGCGAAGGAGAAAGCACTGGAGGTACTATCAGTGTTATTTCTATAGTTCTGGCTGCAGAAAGTCTGCATACTAAACCTAAGAATGCTGAGGAAAGGCAGATCTCTGGCCGGTTATAAACAAAAATGGGGAAATGCTGGGATCCACACCTATGGCCTGGAATAAGTTGCTTCAAAGCCCTAACATCAAGGTGGGTCCAATAATTACTGGTCAGTTCACGTGGGAAAAGGACAACGAGGGTGCCACCTACCTGAGGGTCCTAGATGGATGTGTTGATAGAGCCTTAAGCAAAGCGAATCTCTCCCTCGTTGGTAAGTTTCTTGGCTCTAGACCTAATATTGATTTCATTAGAAAATGGGATTTGAGAAAGTGGAAACCTAAGGGAGCCCTGAGCATTACCATCATGCCAAAAGGCTTTTTTCTGGCAAAATTTAATCAGCAAGAGGATTTGGAATCAGTGCTTCTGGGAGGTCCCTGGTGGCTAGGTAACATGGGCCTTTTTTTAAAAAAATGGTATCCTAGATTTGACCCTAATACTGAAAATATAAACACCATCCCAATCTAGTGTAGATTACCTGGACTACCATTGCATTTTTGGGATGATGAAATTATACTAAATATTGCAAAATCCTTAGGTACCCTTATTGGGCTGGATGGGCCCATGAGAAATAGATCTAGGCTTGATTTTGCTCGTTTCTACATTTTCTCTGCTATGGAACAGGAGTTTTCGGAGCACATAATCTTGAAATATAGATATGGGATATGGACCCAAAAAATTGAGGTTGAAACTTTGAGATGTAAACATTTTCATAGCATTAGACACTCTGACAAAAGTTGTTCCAATAAGAAGACCCCTACTTTGGATGCTGAACAGCCTGGGGAGGGCTCAGTTCTGAACAAGGATAGTAGGGTTCCAAGCACGGATAGCTGGAATGAAGAAAAATCCCCTAGTCAAAAGGAATTGGAGTTAAATAGAAAAGGAAGAAAAAGGGGTTTTAGAACTCAAATAAGGAAACATCTCGTCTGTTGCATCCCAAAGTCTCTGCAGCAGCTTTTCCTGAAGCACCTAATAAAGAAGACTTGGAAAATCCTGTGAAGGTATCCATGGTGGTGAACAAGAAAGATGGCTCTGTGAAGATTAATATAGTCCCTATTGAGCAATTTCAGAGTAGTAAGATAGTGGAGAAAGATAATCAGCTGTGCATCACTGAGGAAACTTCGAACAAGGACTATATGACTCTTAAAGAACCTTTGAAGAAAAACTCTCCTAGGGGAGATGGTAATGCAGATTTACCTCCTTGTTCCAGCAACATATCAGCAGTTTCACTGGCTTGCTTTAGCACCAGAACAGTTGATACACGCACACCTGACAGGATTCATAAAGAATGTGAAGAGGGAGAAGTTACAGCCTATCATGGATAAGGAGGATCCAGATTCTGGATTCACAAAGGTCATTTCAAAAAAGAAAAAAAGAATGAAAGGTTTTGAAATGATCCCAGAATCACTTTACAGTGATAAGAAAAAGAAAAAAGACAATTGGGACACCTCTACATCCAAAACAACTAGATCTTCTGCTAGACAAATAGTTGACTTTGGAGGAAGTACAAAAAGAGGAAGACCCTCTAAAAAGGCTCTTAGATCTAAAAGAACGGAGAGGGACATTGCAGATGGAGTTCAGCATCAGTTGAACCATCAGGAAATTCCAACCACTAATCATTCCAAATGAAGATTATTTCTTGGAACATCCAAGGCCTAAATGGAAAATCCAAGCAGAGAACCATCAAGGAGTTATGGGATTCCAGTAATCCTAGTATTTTGATTCTGCAAGAAACTAAGATGAAAGCTAAGACCCTAGAAACTATTAAAAAGAGTTTTTGGGATAACTCTGAAATGGTGGCTGTTGACTCCCAAGGAGCTTCTGGAGGACTGGCTACTCTTTAGGATAAAATACACTGTACTAGTATGGTTCTCAATGCTAGTATTAATCATCTTGCAATCAAATTTGTTGCTATTGAGAATAATGGTGAATGGATCCTTTCTAACATTTATGCCCCTAATTCGGTTAGTGGTAGAAGGAAGCTTTGGGATGACCTTAAAACATTTAGAAACCAGTATTGTTCTGATAACTAGCTTATTATGGGGGATTTCAACTCCCCACTAAACCCAGGTGAAAAGTATGGAGGTACCTCCAGCTTTTCTACTGGTATGGAGGATTTTGCTGATTTTATTGTTGAACATAACCTCTTAGATGTGGATCTTCATGGGAATAAATACACTTGGAATAATAGAAGGTTGGGAAAGGAGTTTATTCAGGTGAGATTGGATAGGGCACTAATTTCAGCGAGCTAGATTCTCAGTCAAGACTTCCACCTCTCTTCCTTACCCAGTGTTGGATCAGATCACAATCCGATTGCTTTAAATTTTCTCAATTGGACTAAATCCACCAAAAGCTCATTAAAATTTGAAAATATGTGGATGGAGCATGACAATATCTATGAAAAGATAAAAGAATGGTGGGGATGGAATGGCGAAGGCACTGCTCAATTTAGATTGGTTCAAAAGCTCAAAAATGTCAAAAAGCAAGTCAAAATCTAGAATAAAAGTGTTTTTGGTAATGTATTTGATAATAAAAAAAAAGTTAAAACAAAAGCTTCAAGATCTGGAATTAAAAATGGATACTATGGGGAGATCGGCTGAAGATGAAGTTAATGAAAAGAATATTCTTTTAGAGTTGCATACGATCTGCAGCAGAGAGGAATCTTTATGGAGACTTAAATCTAGAGCTATTTGGCTCAAAGAGGGAGACAGGAATACGAAGTTCTTTCATATGACCACTTTGAAGCACAGAGCCTGTAATAGGATCTTAGAATTTTCTAAAAACAACAGAAATATCATAAAAGATCCTAATAGCATCAAGAAAGAAGCACTTTATTTTTATAAAAAACTTCTTGAGGAGAGGAATATCATCAAATCTGAAGTCTATTTCTTTTATGTTGGAGGCCATTCCCCAAAATAAAATTGAGGATCAGAAATTCAGAAGTATCACTAAAGCGGTCACGCTGGAAGAGCTGCAAAAAGTTGTTTTTGCTTTAGAGGGTGACAAGGCTCCTGGTCTGGATGGGTTCTCTATAGGTTTTTTTCCAAAAATTTTGGGAAATCTGTTTAGAGGATCTTCTCAGAGCGGTGAATGAATTCTATAAAAACGGGAAATCTTTTAAAAGAGATTAATAACACTCACATTGTGTTGGCTCCTAAAAAAATGGATGCTAAAGATTTCAAGGACTTCAGACCTATCAGCCTTGTGAATGTCATCTATAGAATTTTTACCAAAATTATTACTACTAGACTTCAGCTCATTATGAATGAACTTATCTCAAGGCAGTAGAGTGGCTTCATCAAAGGCAGGATTATACAAGACGGAGTGATTATGGTTCACGAGACCATACATTCTATGCAAAATAATAAAAAGGCAAATATGGTCCTCAAGCTTGATATGAATAAAGCTTTTGACAAGGTCTCTTGGGTTTTCCTTGAAAAAGTCTTAACAAAATTTGGGTTTCTGGAAAAATTTAGAAGAATTATTAAGGCTTGTATCTCTACAGCCAGATTCTCTATGGTAGTTAATGGTGAGCATGTGGGTTTTTTCACTAGTAGCAGAGGACTTAGACAAGGGGACCCTATCTCCCCCTTACTCTTCATTCTTTTGGCTGACAGCCTTAGTAGAACAATTGGCAAAGCGGTTAATGACGGGCTTTTAAATGGCTCTAAGCCCACTTCCATCAGTCACGCTGTCTCCCATCAGCGATTTGTGGACGACACTATCCTTCTTCTTCTAGCGTCAGTCATTGAAGCCAAGGCTACCAAGGCTTTACTACGGCTCTACGAATCTGCTTCTGGGCAAGAAATTAATTATGATAAAAGCACCATCTTCTTTTTCAACACTCCTGAGGAAAGGCAGCTTAAAATTGCTAAAATTCTGGGTTGTAAAATAAGTGCGCTTCCAGCCACTTACTTGGGCCTTCCTCTCGGCACTAGGAAAGTCTCTTGTAAGGTGTGGGATGATTTATTGGAGAGATTCCAAAAAAAATGGTTGGTTGGAAAGAAGCCATTTTATCTAGTGTTGGTAAGTGCCTGCTCATCAAAAGTACTCTTCAAAATCTGCCCATTTATGTCATGTCGCTCTACAAGATCCCCTCTTCCTTAAGAGATAAAATTGAAAGGATTCAAAAAAAATTTTATGGCAAGGCATGGAAGAGAAGTTCAAATTTCACTTAGTGGCTTGGGATAAGGTTTGCACCCTAAAGTTTATGGGAGGTCTGGGTATAAAAGATATTGAGAAAATGAATGAGGCCCTCATTGCTAAAATGGGTTGGAGAATGTTGTCTGAGAAACAACCCTGGATTGATTTAATCAAAGAAAAATATTTAAATCATCAAACTGTGTACTCTTTCCTACAAGATGAGCACCTCCCCTATGGTTCCATTTTTTGGAATAATCTGGTCAAGAGCAGAAATTTCATCAAGCAGGGCAGTAAATGGAAAGTGGGGGATGGTAGGGACATAAACTTCTGGGAGGATAATTGGTTTAATGGCAATCTCATGGATAGATTTGGGGCGGTTAAGGACAGTCTTATAAGCAAGTATGGCATTAAAATCAAGGACTATATTGAAGGAAATGGTACCAGCAAAAATTGGAAAAAACTTACTGTGGAGAGAATTTATCTAAAGAAAATTACTTCCTCCCTTCAAGATCAATTAGATCTTATTCCATTAAGTCAGCTGGATTCCAAGGATGAGCTGGTATGGAATAATTCCAATGATGGGAATTACTTTGTAAAATCTGGATATAATAATTTCTTCCACAGTAGTCAAACAGAGTTCAATTGGAACAAGATTTGGATGTCTGAATTAACTCCCAAAATAAATTTTTTCCTTTGGCTGGCTATCAGAGGCAGAATTCTTACCACTGACAACCTGATGAGAAGAGGATTTATAATTCCTAATAGGTTCATCTAATAGGTGCCATCTTTGTAAATATGCCACCAGAATATGGAGTTTTTCCCTCTAAATTTGAAGCTCTCTGGGTGTTTCCGAAGGATCTCAATCAGCTATGGACTCAATGGAACCCACCCTTTAGGAATTTTGTTGTCAAAAGGATCTGGAAGCTAGTTATCCCTCATTTAATCTGGAGGATATGGAAGCATAGAAATGATATTATCTTCAGAAATAAGAAGCAAAACTATAAACTTAGTATTGGTAAAATTTCTAATGGTATCAAAGAGAATATTGCTAGATTTAAACCCCCCAAGAACAAGAGATATCCAGAGAATGAAGAATACATCTTATCCAATTGGCAGATAGGAACTATCAATAGTCGAAGCAATTCTAGGAATAGCATTGATAGATCTTTTATTAAATGGCATCCTCCTGATTTTAATTAGTATAAGTTGAACTTTGATGGGGCCTCTAAGGGAAACCCTGGGATTGCGGCATAAGGAGGAGTGATACGGGATCATAAAGGTAATTTGATTGCTGCGTATGCTGGGAAAATGGGAATTCAAACTAATCATTTTGCCGAAGCATTATCTGCTCTATGGGGCCTGAGAATTGCCCAGAATCAAAATATTCAGAACCTCATTATTGAAGGGGACTCCCTGAATATCATTAATCTTCTTAAATAGTGCTCATCTCCAAGTTGGAGCATCAAGGATTTTATCTCAGAGTCCATAAGTATTAGTCATACTTTCAATAACATCAGGAACATGCATACTTACTGGGAGGGTAATAAATTGGAAGATGCACTGGCTAATTATGGCATTAATGTTAACCTCACTGTTTGGAATAATAATAACATCCCTAAGCAGCTTCAAAACAGCATTCATGCGGATTTCTATACCCAAGCAATATCTAGAGTTGAGTTATGATTTTTGGGTGTGGATTAGCATCAATAATACTCCCACACGTGTTGAATTAAAGAATATGATGATGAAAATCATGTAAAATAAACAAGATAGTGTGAAATATATGGGGAATTCCAAGTGGAGTTACATTGATTTGAAAATCACGCATGCGGGCTGCACTGCGACTGCTAAAAGCCAGATACAAAGCTCCATGGAAAATGAAGACAGTAGTAATGTGATTGATGACAGGGAGTGGGCTATTCCCACATGTGATTTTCCATAGACTCAGATCAGCAGACACGCAGCTATTCGTGGGAAAATCAATGGCTCTCATTTCCAATATTGTGCAGATTACAATAGCAAGAAGCAGACGGGTTCTAGCACTCACAAGAATTTGGGAATTTGTTGCAAACAGTTAAGCACAGAGAATATGGGGGGACCCCCTTGCCAAATTGAGCCTAGTGTGAACCCGGACTAGAAGGATAATATTGAGCTATGGAGCATACTCAGCAAGGGTGGCATCACCAACTTCATGGAGAAGGTTCAGGGGCATGATCAAAGCATCTTTGTTTGTTTTGCAAAGGAATGGAAGGAGCGGACTATTGAATATGGGGGGGCAGAAGATCTTGGTCAATGAAGAACTTATTGCTGAAGTGACCGGCCTTAGTTTGGAGGGCTACCGTTTCTTTAACAAAAGGGTCGACAGAGATGTTGAAGAGAGGATATTTGTGGAGGGATCTGAGAAGCTGATCTATGTTACAGCAGGCCTTCTTGTAATCTCGATCCCTCTACCTTATGATGAGGTTACTCGCATGATGATACGGTTCATCTCCTTAGAAGGAAGGTTTGTCATTGTTCCTGCTAAGCATCTTATCTTTCTTAACCACTTCCGTAGGAATCACTTGGTTTGTTTTCCCCATTACTTGTTGAACTCTCTTGAGTGCTCCATTTTGGAGTTTCAGAAGCACACCCAGGTGGTTCCTTTACACCAAGGGATTTTTTTTTTCTTCATAAATGTTGTCTTCTTAAGTATCTTGGTCTCCCATCCTCTCCTAGCTCGGTTCCCCCTCTGTCGGGTTCTACTACTTCCAGCCCTGTTTCTCCATTCTCTACCCCCACCACCACTGCTATCACCCCCCTACCGGCTGTCCAAGCTTCTTCTTCCATTCCCCCTACTACTGCTCCCGCCCCCCACTTCACCTCCACCTCGAACAGACCGGTTACCAAGGCTTCTAGAAAGCTTAACCTTGAGACTCTTGCTGTGGAGAAGGGGCCTCATGAAATTGAAATTACACATGACCTTCTGAATATTAGCAGTGCCAGTCCCCGAGATGTGCAAATGGAAAGCTCTTAAAAAAGGCTGGATGCCTTAGAGGCTGATATGAAACTGCTGAAGGATGAGGTTAAGAACTTGGCTAAACAGAAAGGCAAGAGGAAAAAGGAGGAGGAGGTGGATATTGATAGCAGCCAGATTGATGATATCTACAAGAAGCTGAACTCCATAAACTCCCGTTTAGGGAAGGCCAAAACTCGACATGATTACAACATGGCCATCTTTAGGGTGATTGAGGAGTTCATTGAGCAACATGTCAAAAGTTTCTCCAACCTCAGCAGTGTTCCGGCAACACTTTGGGGTAACGATAAGGAAAGCAAAAGGACCATTGAGCAGCTGGATAATACTGACGCTGCCCACATGACAACTTTGGGTATGTTCCACTCCTGGAAGAATATCAAGACCAGCATTAACAAAGCTGTCAAAAAGTAGTTGTAGATTCTTTAGTTGTTCTTGTATGTTTTTATGTTGTTTTTTTGCGGTCTCTCTACTGCTTTTTTGCAGTATTTTTGTTGTTTTGTCTCGTTTGGGTAGCTGTTTTTTGGCTACTTTGAGCTTCATTGTCACATTTAGATTCTGATCCTTTTCTCTTAGGTTCTCATTCCTATTCTGGCTCCTAGGCCATCTTTTGTACTCAAGGGTATAGTCCCTTTCAAAAAACTATTTGCCAATAATAAAAAAAAACAAAAAATGTGATGGAAAAATAAATCATGGATAATTTTAAATTGGAAGGATTAAGACCAACAACCAAAGTATTAAATCTTATAGACACATCCACAGTAAATCTTGAAGGATTTTTGGAGGATGTGGTAGTATTGGTAGACTTCTAGGAGTACCATGATGACTTCATTGCTCTCCAGCAAAAAACAAGCTTAGGATGATATCATATCATCTTAGGGAGATCATGGTTAGCAATCATGTACATGTTCATTGGATGTAGATCAGGAAATATGATCATCTCCAATGGAAGTGGTACCAAAAATATAATACTCTACCCCCTGCATAGTCATTCAATGAAGAAGACCAAACTTTTTGAATAGAAGAACCAAAAGAAGACCAGAGTTCAGTACAGCAGCTCATGATGCTAGAGAAGTCATACATACCAAAATGAAAGTAGGAGGATGTTGTTTTTGTAAATGTTCTACAGAAAAAATTATGGCAAGAGTGAAGAGGAAGTATATAGATTTAGGGAGTCTTCTAGTAAATGTAACAATAAATAGTACATTGATAAAATACACACAGATTGATTTGGGAGTAGTAATAAATGTGATGAAAAAATAAATCATGGATGATTCAAAATTGGAAGGATTAAGACCAAAAACCAAAGTCTTGAAAATTATAGACATATCCACAGTAAATCTTGAAGGATTTTTGGAGGATGTGGTAGCAGTGGTAGACCCCTGGGAGTACCGTGTTGACTTCATTTTTCTCCAGCCAAAAGCAAGATTAGGATGATATCCTATCATCCTAGGGAGACCATGGTTAGAAACTTCCTACATGTTCATTAGATGTAGATCAGGAAATATGATCATCTCCAATGGAAGTGGTACCAAAAATACAATGCTCTACCCCCCTTCATATCCATTCAATGAAGAAGATCAAATTGTTTGAATATAAGAACTATAAGAATAATAGAGTTTAGTTTAGTATCTCATGATGTTGGAGAAGTCATGCATAATAGAAGGAAAGTAGGAGGATTTTGTTCTTCCAAATGTTTTGCAGAACAATTATGGAAAGAGTGAAGAGGAAGATGGAAAGTTGTAATCGTAAGCTGCCTTGAAAATCAAATCTTGCCTCAAAAAAATAATAATAATATTTTAGGTAAGAAATATATCCTACACCAACTTCTTCCACATGATTGTATCTTGAATTCTGTAAGTAGCAGCATATGCTCCATGATCAATATTTCCAAGCAAGTGGATATAATACCTAGTAAACCACTCAATGTGAACAAGACATTAAGCATACGGCAAGAGTAGTTGTTAGTTTCTCTTCTAAAAAATAAAAAGAAATAATTTGCATGGGATTATGGAGATATACATGGGATCCATCCTAAACTCTATACTCATAAGATTTACATCAAGGAAATTTGCAAGCTGATAAGGTAGCCACAAAGAAGAATGAACCCAGTAGTAAAGGACATAGTGAAGGTGGAATTAAAGAAACTGTTGGATTTTGGATTCATATATACAATATCAGGTAGTTAATGGGTGTCACCCCTTGTTATTGTCCCCAAAAAGAATGAAAAATGGAAGATTTGTGTGGAATATAGGGAGCTAAACTTAGCAACCAAAAAGGATTATTTTCCACTTCTTTTTATTGATCAAGTACTTGACACTCTTGCTGGAAAACATTATTTTTCTTTCCTGGATGGTTATAGTGGCTACGATCAAATACAAATTTCTCTAGAGGATTAGGAAAAAACCATGTTCAGATGTCCATGGGGAAAATTTTCTTACTTTATTCTTTTATTTGGATTTTACAACGCACCTGCAACGTTTCAAAGGGTCGTTCTAAGTATTTTCTAAAATATAACCAATGAATGTATGGAGGTATACATGGATGATTTTATAGTCCATGGAAACACTTTTTATGAGGCAATGAAAAACTTAGATAAAATTCTCAAAAGATACAAGGAGCATAATTTGTCCTTGATAAATGAAAAATGCTACTTGATGATGCCTGAAGGGATAGTATTGGGTCATTATTTGGCATCTGCTAGAATCTAGGTAGATCCAGCAAAAATATCAATAATTATAAATTTACCAACACCTAAAAATCAGAAATATGTAAGGATCTTCTTGGGTCATGTTGGGTATTACCGAAGATTCATCCCGAATTTTAGCAAAATTGCAGCACCATTGTTTGGTTTATTAGGGAAGGATGTTGTATTTGTATAAATAGAAAAATGTGAAGCTATGTTGCAAATGTTAAAATAAATGATGACCTCTACACCTATACTTAGAGGGCCGGATTGGAACTTACCATTTCATATACATATAGATGCTTCCGATCATGCAATTGGAGTTATTCTAGGCTAGAAGGATGAGATACTTGATTATACAATCTATCATGTGAGTAAGAACCTAGACCATGTTGAGCTCAATACCATCACTAAGAAGGATTTCCTAGCCATTGTATATGCCATCAATTATTTCAGACACTATATCATGGGATATCCAGGTTTTATCCATAAAGATCATGTTTCCAATAAATATTTGATCAACAAACCAGTTGTAAGTAGCAAGATAATCAGATGGTTGCTTCTCTTATAGGAGTTTGATGTAATAATTGTTAATAATCCTAGAAAAGACAATGTTGTACAATATTTTCACTCAAGAATGGAAATGAATAATGAAGAGGCAATGCTAGATGATTCTTTCCCAGATGAGCACTTGTTGTCCATTTCCACCAAGACACCCTAGTATGCTAATATAGCCAACTATTTTGTTTTAGGTAAGACACCTCCACACTATCTATATTCTGAAAAGTAATATATTGTAGAGAAAAGTGTGAATTTCTCTTGGATAGCTAGTTTTATATTCCACATAGGGTAGGGTAATGTTATGAGAATATGTATTAATGATGAGGAAATTTCTGATATCCTAAAACCCTACCATAGTGAGCCATGTGGAGGAATCTTCGTTGCAAAAATAATAGTACATAAGGTATTAATAATAGGTTAAGGATGCAACATTGTATGCAATAAGATGTGATAAGTGCCAAAGAATGGGGACACCTACCAAATTAGATGAAATTTCATTGTAGCCTTAGCTAATATTACAACCATTTCATAAATGGGGATTGGACTTCATGGGACCCATTGACCCAAAATATCAACAAAAATAATACATCCTGGTATGCACAGAATACCTCATCAAATGGACATAAGTGAAGACCTTACCAAATCAAAAGAGTGAAAGAGTTACAAAATTTCTATATGACCATATCTTTACAAGATATGGTGTGCCAAGAGAGGTTATCACAAATCAAGGTACCCACTTCAATGCTGAAGTTATTGTTCATTTAGCTAAAAAATATGAAATAAAGAATAGGAATTCCACACCTTATCATCCATAATTCCAATGGCCAAGCTGAAGTAACAAACAGGGAAATTGAGGCCATCTTGACAAAGACTATTGCACTGCATAGAAAGGATTGGTTAGAAATACTTCCCGAGGATGTTTCAGAATTCAATACCACATGGAAGAAAATAACTAGATTCACACATTTTGAGCTATTGTATGGTAAGATTGTTGTCCTCCCTATTCATTTTAAGCATAAGACATTAAGAACTGCATTGGAATTAGGTATAGATTTGTCTGAAGCACAAAGGCAAATGGTTCTTCGAATCAATGAGTTGGATGAAATGAGGAGGCAAGTTTTCCATAATACAAAGGTGGTACAAAAACAAAGGATCAAGTCACATGAAAATTTCATCAAAACAAGGTAATTCTAAGAAGGGGATTGGGCACTTCTGTTTGACTCCAAATACAAGGACCACATGGGAAAATTGAGGACAAGGTGGTTGGGTCCATATGAGATTGAGAAGATATTTTCCAATGGAGCTAGGAAATTCACCACCATTGATCCTGTAAGATTCAAACTATTGGTAAATGTTCATAGATTGAGGTTGTACAAAAATTTGAACAATAGGAATACCTTCATCCAGCAGTTCAGAGGAGGCCAAAACATGATGGAAATGAGAACATCAGAATTAAGGACAGAAGTTGAACCGTATGATTCATCTTATGATATTTTGGAAGAATGAGATATTTAGTGGCCTTGGTTTATCCAGTTTTTTGGATATCCCAGGGAGGAATAAAAGATATTCGATCAACCGTCATGGTTATAAACACCACTCACTAACATGTTTTATTTTATTACCATTTATGTTGTGTAGGATTTGGAGCATTTGCAGAAAAGGGTGCATAATCTCTTATGAAAGGATATGGTGCAAAGACTAAAATTTCCACTTATAGCAGTATGCAGCCAAAGACTTGTTTTTCTTTCTTTTGATGTAACCTGACTATATGAAGATTCAATAATCTAGCAATATGAATAGTTCAATTTTCCTTCTCTAGGAATTACTTGGATTAATCATGGAGCTAAGTCTATATAGCGTCACCTATAGCAACACTACTTGCAGACACGTGGTACATCAACATACATCCTCATACATGCATCCATAGGTGCAAAATCCAAACATGACACATGTCAACATCATTTGGCATATATCTCGAGTTAAGTGCACTTGATTTCCTTTGATTGATTATCGATAGAATAATTATATATAATTAATATACGTGCCATGTTGTTCATTAAAATTTATTGTCAATAATTTTTTCACCACCTTTTTATTAATGACCTGTCTCCCACGTCATCCAATGACCATCACTTCACATGAGCATGCCTTCACTCAAATTAATGATTCCACTTTTGATCTGTGTGTGTAATTAGACTCAAATCCTGATACCTCAGGGCACTTGGTACTTCCGTTCATTTAAATTTCCATTCTTAGTGTCAAGAAAAAAACATCTCCTACTTTGCAGAGTTCTCAGAGTTATAAAAATTTACAATAGGAGGATATTTAATAAGGAATGAGCCAACAAATCATTCAAAATTACAGAGTTATCTGCAAATCCTTTAGTATTTTCATGATAACAGCTGGATGGATTATATTAATAAGTTTCAAGGATTTAATGATTTGATAGTTGCATAATTCAAAACTACATTCAAGGATGGTCATGCAATGGTGAAGGGATTGCAAGTTAAGGTTGATGACGTGTTGGTCCGAAAATCTGTCGCCTGGACAGATCTATGGAGAGACAAGCCAACAGTGTGCAGGGCATAGCCCCTCTTTGAGTCAGCAAAGCGAAACTGGTTTATTGCTATTCTACCAGTAGGAATCTTATTCAAGTCTCACAGATTCTGCCTTCCGGGGTTTGGGATCTCATCCCAGTAGGGGTGTTTCTGACTACGAAAAGAAAGGAAAGGAAGAGAGGATGAGGAAAGAGCAGGTCCGAAGGAAGAAAAGAAATGAATTCCAAAGTAGAAAGGTCAGAAGGTTTATGTTTTGGGATTGGTAGTAAACAGAGCCAAACCTACTTGCACAAACGAGCAAAGCAATACTGATGATAAATAAATGACAATAAAACAGAAGTAGATCCAACAGAATAAACACACAGATCTAACGTAAGAAAGATCTAATGCACATAACACATGTACTCAGCACAAAGTCTAAATATTGTATTAATATTTTGTTCTGTTACAAAAAGCTCAAAGTCTTTTCTCTTCACTTCTATTTCTCATCTGAAAGATATTCATCCATCCCACAATACTACAAGTATCGGGATATTTATAGAAGAAGAAGAGAAAAGAAGGCAAAAAGGAGCCAACAACTATTTACAAAATATCCCAAAGTCATGTTGACTTTTTACAACTTGATGGATGACATCATCCCATGATGCAACATGGATGATGTCATCATTTGCATCAACATACTTCAGATATTTCCAGAAAGACGAAGAAGAGAAAGAGAAGAAGAAGAAGAAGAAGAAGAAGAAGAAGCAGTAGCAGCTATTCATGATCATCATCTTGCGACCGAAAGGGGGTGGAATGCTTTTGTTGCTCCTCAGGTGACGAGATATGGAACTGAGAGTGGTATTCCATGAACTTGTTGATGATTGGCCCTAGTTGATCCTGAGAAGGATCCTTGTGCCTATCGCTTATCACCTCACAAGTCTCCCGCTCATTTATGAGCTTCTCTGGGAGTTTGGAAAAGTCCTTTTCCGCCTCAATGAGGAACCCGATGAAGTCCCTACAGGCCAGCAGGTTGTTCATAGATTCTGTGTCAAATGTGACCTCTGGCCCCGTTCCTTGAGAAGCGATCTCCTTGAAGATCCAGGTGGTTTCATCAGCTTTCCTTAAAGTGAAGGAGTAAGTAACCCTGGCGACATATTAAGAACAATTCGTTCCATTTGGTGCATCGCATCCAGGGCTTCTTCCTTGACTTTGTCAATCTTTTCTAGAATAAATTCTAGCTGATCCACCCGGTAGTCTAGAGTGGACATGATTTTGTTGAGGGCCCTTGGATGGCCGAAGATGTCGAACTTGACCAGATCTTTGAGTGAACAGTCAAACATTTGTTGGAAGGTCTCGTGCTGCAGTCTAGCATGTTCCAGCTCTTCTGATATCGGCCCTGCTAACGCTTGGAGCTCTTTATTCACCTTACTGATATTTAGGTACAAGTTGGAGAACTCGGTGATCACTTTTTCACTGTCTTTGAGGATTTGGCTCCTCCAAGCAGAAACGGCCATACCCTGCTCGCCGATCTTGGCATACTCATTAATTTTCTCCCAGTTGAGAAGCTCAGAAGTCTTGCCGGCAGTTGTGGGAGGCGCACTACCCATCTTCTGTAAGGCTTGGAGCAGATATTTGTTTTGCTCCTTCAGTTGCCTTTTCTCTTCCTTGGTTTCCTGAAGCTTTTCTGCAGAAGGCGTCAACTGCAGAAAGAGCCTCCCCCTGAAGACTTTCAGAGGATGTCCCCATTGTGACTTGGGTCACAATAAAATCTGTCGGAAACAGATCCTTTTTCTCTTTGAGAGGATCGGGGTATGCGATTTCCATAACTCTCTCCCCTATAGCACTTTGAGATAAGCGTGTGACAGGCTTCTACTTCTTCGTCCCTTTAGACGGGATCATGGAAAAGTCCATCGGAGTGATGGGAACTTTCCTCTTTTGCTGACTTAGCTGCTGAGAGATCCAAGCTGGACCTATGGTAGAAGGACCAGAAACAGAGGAGGGGGCAGCTGCAGTAGTAGAGGGGAAAAACGTGGATACACGAGGCAGCGGCATTGAGAGAATAGCCGAAGAAGAGCCCACGGAAGGAAGGGAAACTGCAGTAGTGGAAGACATAGGAGGGGAAGGGAGCTCGGAGATAAGGGAAGAAATGGAGGAGGACAAATCAGCAAGGGAAGAAAAGATAGATGAAGAGGCAGGGGAAGCAGTAGAAGAAGGGGAAGAGGACACGACCAAAGGGATGGTTGCTTGAGGCACTCGAGGAGGGGAAGGAAGAGAAGAAGAAGGGACGGAAGGGACCTCAGTTGTTGTTACCGTGCCGACATCCTGAGTGGATGGGCCTATTGGAACATCCTTTTTTATTTCTTCCTCTAGAGTTATGACTTGTTCTGGTGCTGTGGAAGGAGGACTTTCAGGAGCTTCTTCTTGGGTGGTGCTGGACTCACCCTCTACACCTTTACCTTTACCTTTACGCTGATTTTTGGATCGTGGAGGTGCGTTACCCAGTGTTAAGGTTGTGAAATCAACCCCGAGGTAGATTAGGCCATTCATCTGGCACCAATGTTCTGTCCTCCGCAAATTCTCCTTGACCCTCTCCTCAATTGTCTAAGGAGCCTTAGTTCTATCAATGGCTAGAAAGGGCCAATCGTCCCCATCTGTGTCAGTATATACCTTGTCTATTTCATCTTCTGTAGTCTGGTAGCCTTTGGGGATAATGGCTTCCCCATATTGGACGATTTCTGCCAAGGTTAGGTGAGAATGATCCTTTCTTCTGAGCTCCACCTCATGGATGATGTCAATGTAAATGTCCTCGATCTGAGGGAGGTGGATTGGATCAAGTTTCACCCTTGGCAGATAGTTCCTTGGGTCGAAGGTAGGCCTGGCTGGGAAATCATGTTTCAAATTGAGTAACTCCAGCTCTGCGAACATTTCCTTTGCCTTGTGGTGGGTAGAGCATGTATATTGGCCCACCGTGAGGGGGAAAGGAATTCCACCCTTCTTTCTTTTTAGGCATTTTTCGTGGTATGTGATTAGCTGCCTTGACAGCTCTAGCAGAATCAGTTTAGGCCCAGCATACCTTCGTAGCCTGGTTGGATCTCCTAAAAACTTGGCAGCCCTTAGATAGGTGAATGTGGGAAACTGGGTGAACAAGGCCCCCCATTTCTCAGTGGCTGATACTATGCTTTTGGTCATGCGACCATAAGTCATGTTCGGCCTCAGAAGGCAGATGATGTGATAGAAAAACACATCGTTAAATTTTATGAATTGGGAGATGCTATTCTCCAGCCTCAATTCTGGGTAGTACTTATATATCTTGACCTGAGGCCAAACTCCACTCCGCATCAGGCCTGGATAGTCCCTCGTTGATGCTGCAGCGTAGACCATGTAGGAGTTCATATGGAATGCCCCTGTTGTGCTGAATTGTTGTAGCTGCTAAGAGATTTTACTGCTTATAATCTCTCCCCAGCAAAAGCGCTGATCAGGCATATTCTTGTTCATGGTCTCTAAGTATGGCAGCATCAATTTATGGAAATAATGGGCGTCAGAAAGCCCGAAAACCCTGCTCAGGAATGTAATGGTATCACTGAGCTCCTCTGAGAAGTCACTGCGGTGGATGATTTGGGGCCACCGGGTTACTACCTTTTTGTTTCTTAGATAGACTTCGTTCATTAGTTGCATACATTGATCCTCATTGTCATCCCAGGCCTTAATGCAATCTGCTTGACTGACGGCCACAAAGTGCCGGTGGTGAGGTATGCCGAGTATTCCCTCAAAGTGATGGGCTATGAGGTTAATGATTACCTCGCCCTTGCTGTTTATGAAACACCTTGTGTCTTTGTTGTAACTTTGGGCAATCACCATTAAGAATTCATTGTTGATGGCACTGACTGGGATTCCACCGGCGAAGTGCAGGGCACTGCCCATCAGTTTGTCCATCCATGGACTCCTTGTGAATTTTTGAGTTCTAGCCCAGAATTCCTCCATATCAATATGTCCCAGTTCTGAATCTCTGATGTCCATGCTGCACTCGGCCTGAGACTTGGGCATTCTGACCCTCTGATATTTATATTTCATCTCTTCTTCTGTAAGTTTGGCCTTTCCTTTGGATTTGATAGGTCTCTTGCTGGATGTAGACATATGTTCTTTCGAACTCAGTTGTTGATCTGCACGGAGAAGAAGCGAAACCCAATCCAAAAAGGTTGTATCAGTCATTTGATTTCCCATTGAAGTGCCAACAGAAGGAGTTAGTTATTATTAGGCTCAGGGCGCAGGGCGCATGAAAATTGCAACTTACAGGGATAAATAGGTAAGGTGCACAGGAAAGGGGGGTTGCAAAGGTTAAACTAGCACCAAAGGCGCATGGCACATAGATACTGCAGAGTGCATTTTATAAAAGGTGTATGAAAACATTGTGTTATATAGAGACAGGATGCGCCCTTTGGCGCATAGGATTTTCATGTTGCACTGGGATTTGGTGCGCCCTTTGGCGCATGAAAGGTTTGTGTAACAGGAACTTTTCGTGCACCATGGCGCGGCGCACGAAGGGTTAACACAACATCATGTTGCTGTAAGGAAGGATGCACCTGCGCCTTCAAATCCTTGTACTTAGCGCGGATAAAGCCTGTGTTGCACTGATGCTAGGTGTGCCATTGGCGCATAGAAACTTAATGCAGCAAGGAATGTTGGTGCGCCAAAGACGGCGCAAGGTTAGCGCTTGTAGCATATGAAAGAGGCACGCCTTGGGGGCGCAGAATTTTACGATGCAGCAGGCAAGATGGGTGCGCCATTGGCGCGGGTTTTTATCATGTTACAGGGGTGACAGATGCGCCGAAGGAAAAAGAGGGAAACAGTGAACTAAAACACTCTCAGAGGGGTCTTCACATGGTTCAGATTGCTTTTCTCCTCTGTTCCTCCTTTGAAAGGTTACTTGGGGTATGCAATGGTTTAAACTAGGAGGGTTACAAACCATTGTTTTCAGGATAACATCCTCCTCTAGCAGATCTGGAAAGAGGAAAATAAGGAAAGATAGCACGGGGGGATGGCTAGCTCAAAAGATGTATTTCAAAAACCAACCAGCAAGCATGAAGAACCGGAAATAAAATCACACAGAAGAGACAAGAGCACTTACCCGGATAAATAGTGAAAATCTTGAAAACAGGTCCACAATGCGTTGAAAACGACGAGGCAGAGGCTGACAGGCTCAGAGAATAAAAATCACGTGATATGTGTCTGATGATAATGACATTTGGGCACGCAAATTTTATATATATAGGTGAGCTAGTCATAAATGCGCCACCCACTTTGTAAAGGGCGCATGAAAGTTGCTGTCGACATGGAAAAGCATGCACCCTTTGGCGCATGAAAGCATTTGCCAGCATGAAATTAAGCGCGCCTTTGGCGCACCAAAAGTGATGTCGACATGAGATTATGTGCGCCCTTTGACGCATCAAAACATGGCGCAACAAAATTTGTGTTAATACGAAGGCGCATGCGCCTTGGCGCACGCAGAGAAGACTCAACATACAAGGCGCACCGAAAGGTGTGTTGACACTAAAAAGCATGTGCCAAAGGTTTTAAAGGGGGCACACCAAAAGTTAGTGTTACATAGTAATTCCATGCGCCCAGCCAAAAAAGACCAAAAAGACTAAGTTCGGAAACCAGATTTTCCCGGAAAGGGATTTTACAACGTTCCGAACACAAGGGATCCCTAGCGAGGGATCAAAACCAAATTTTCGGTATGGTTATCGGTAAAATTGCCCTTGTCAATTTTACGGGATAACAGCTGGCTCTTTTTAGGGACTACCCCTGAGCAAACTCGGGGGTAGAGAATCCCAGATCACATGTGCCTATCCATTGGGTAATAGAGTCAAAAACAAGGGTGACCGGAGGGGGAGCAAAAGAAACAAACAATAAACTGAAAACAAACACACAACGAAAGCAAACACACAATGAAAGCAAACTATACAAAGAAGAGAGCAAGCTCTACTTCCTGAAAATTTTCAGATGTTGCCCGCTATAAGGAAGCGGGAGCTCGGTACCATCCAGATATGAGAGATAGAAGCTATTCTCTCCGTTGAGCTGCTTGATCCTGAAGGGCCCTCTCCACAGGGAATCAAACTTTCCATGCATGCCCTTTGGCTCTCTTCGCTTGTCCCACAAAAGGACGAGATCTCCCACTTGAAAATCCCTTTGCTTTGCTTTTTTATCAAATAATCTCTTGATTTGATTCTGATGTTCGGTGATCCTGTCGATCACTCTTACTCTCTTTTCTTCGAGCTCTATCAGATACATGATTCTCTTTTCAAGAGAATTTTGGAAAGTTTCATCTTCGATAGCTCGTGCCAAGCGCAGAGCAGGAAGTTCCGCAGAAATGGGGAGTTCGGCATCAGTGCCATATAACACTTGAAAAGGTGACATGCCGAGAGATCTCTTGGGAGTAATACGATCGGCCCACAAAGTGTCGTACAAAGACTTGTGCCACATTCGTTGATTCTCATCTACTAACTTCCGTATGATGGTCACCAAGTTCTTGTTACTGGATTCCGCCTGACCATTTCCCTGAAGGTAATAATCTGAGGCGTGAGCCAAAGTTATCCCATATTCATAGAAAAAACTAATAACTTCCCGTGAGGAGAAGTTAGAAGCATTATCAGCAACGATTTTGTTTGGAACGCCAAACCTGACAATGATATTTTCTTTAATGAAATTGCAAACCACCTCAGAAGTGGCATGCTTGACAGGTATGGCTTCCACCCACTTGGTGAAGTAATCCATTGTTGTAAGGACATAGCTATGTCCGGCACTCGATTGAGGATTGAGTGCACCAATAAAATCAATTCCCCATTTTCTGAATGGTTCATTGATAATGACCGGCCTTAGGGGAAAGGCAGCCAACTTGGGCTTGCCGACGAATTGCTGGCAGGGTTCACACTTTGCCACCCAGGTGGCTGTATCTTGGAAGAGCGTCGGCCAATAGTACCTGGCTCGAATGATCTTGTGTGCTGTCACGAAGGAAGAGAAATGCCCCCCACAGGCTGAATTGTGAAAAATTTCTAGTATTTTTACCTACTGAGGTTTGTCAACACATCGCAAAAAGATGCCATCTATCCCACGTTTATATAAACCGTCATCCTAGATGACATATTTAGCTGCTCTGAGCTTTATAGTGCACTTCTCCTTTGCAGTTAGGTACATTGGGCATTCGCCGTAGGTGAGGAAGAAAGTGATATTGGAATACCATTCATCACTAGTCACAACAAATAGGACCAAAGGCAGCGAATCGGGTTTTTCCAGCCGGTTCTGTGCTACATCGGTGTAGTCACCCCTTTCATCGGGGTTTTCTGAATCTTTGTTTTCAGCCATTAGCTAACACAGGCCCTTGCCCCTTACTAGCTTGGTTGGTTTAATATCCAGGTCATGCTCCTGGACCTTTGCGATCCAATTTCCTCACAAGCTTCCTAACTCCTACTGAGTTAGAATTGATTTCACCACTGTGTTAGGGACCAGCACCACCGTATGTGAGTTTAGAATGTAATACCTGAAATTCTTCATTGCTTTGACAATGGTGAAGGCATGCTTTTCTAATTGAGTCATTTTTAGTTCGTGAGGCTTGAGGGGAGAACTCATGAACGCAATCAGAGATTCAACATCCTCCGAGTTCTTTTGCATTAAGATTGCGGACACAGTATGCTCAGTAGCGTAACTATACATGATGAAGTCCTTGGAGAAATCGGGACATGCTAGGACTGGTGCATGAGCAACGGAAGCTTTTATTTCTTCAAATGACCTTTTCCCTTCCTCGCTCCATCTGAAAATTGGTGACCCCTTCATCATGTTCAATATGTGACAGGTCTTATCAGCAAAGTCAGGAACAAAACACCTGAGAAAGTTCACCTTTTCGAAGAAAGAATGAACACCAGTCTTGCTTGTAGGCAGAGTAAGGCTTTGAATAGCCTTAACTCTTTTGGTATCTATCTTTGTTCCTTCTTTACTAACCACATGCCCTAGCAACTTTCCTTCCGTGACTCCAAAAATAGACTTTTTTGGATTTAGGGAAATCCCATGTTCTCGGCACCTGCCCAACACCTGCTCCAAATGATCACAATGATCATTTTGTTGTTTAGAGAACACGGTTAAGTCATCTAGATAAACCACAATGAATTTCCCCATCATACCTTTGAATGCAAAATCCATGGCCCACTGAAAAGTGGCGCCAGCATTAGTTAGGCCAAAAGGCATCCTGCTGTAGGCAAATGTACCCCAGGGAGTAGTGAATGCTGTTTTAAATTGATCTTCAGGTGAAACTTCAATCTGATTATAGCCTGAAAAACCATCAAGCATGGACAGCATCTCTGATCCAGTTACTGCTTGCAGAACTTGATCCATTATCGGAAGTGGGTAGTTGTCTTTTAAGGAAGCCTGATTCAAATTGCGAAAGTCTACGCATATGCATATCTCACCGTTTTTCTTGCGCATTGGCACAATATTTGCTACCCAAGTACTGTGGTGGATAGGAAAGATGATTCTCACATCCAGCATTTTCTAAATTTCAGCCTGGATAGTCCCTGAAATCTTAGGATTATAGTGCCTCTGCTTTTGGTGAAAATCTTTGACATCTTCTTTCAACGGAATGTCATGCTGAACGTCCTTTGGCTTAAAAGACTTTAGATTGACATAGGACCATGCCAACACGTCCATATATTTTTTCAGCAACTTGATAAATTTCCGTTTCTCCTCAGGTGTGCAACATTTGCCAATGTTCACAAATTGCGGGTGCTCCATCGAACCTATATTGACCGGTTTAGTTTCTGGGGATGAGTCAGGGTCATCTCACCTCTTCTTTTTCACAAAACGGTCATGCCTGTTGAACAACCGCTCCAGAGAAACCAAGTCCTTTGGGATTTTATTCCCTTTGAGATGACATATGCCGTCGTTCCCTTCAGATTCATCGCCTTGATTGGTGACTGATTCACGGCAAGTGGAAGTAGATCCTTCAAAGTGTAATTCTTTAAAATTTTCTACCTTCTCTAGAAAGGCAATGAGTTGATTATTGTCGTTGAACACCTGCCAATGCTGAGAATTGTCTGGCACGGTCGATCGGAAAACCACCTCGATGGTATATTTGCTTGTCCTCAAACCTGGGTGTGGTAGCATGAGGGACGCTGAAACGGCCAATGAATTGGCCATGTCATTTTGAGCTCTTGGAATGGATTCAATTGAAAAAGCATCGAATTCTTCGATGTTGTCCCACACCGCATTATGGTAGTGCCTAAGCCTCTCATTTTTTACTTGATATATCCTCTTAACTTGGTTTACAACCAACTCTGCATCACCTTGCACTTTTAGATTTTTAATTCCTCTTTCTTTTGCGGCTTGCATACTGAGTAACAGAGATTCATACTCAGCAGTATTGTTTGTGTTAAAGAACTCCAACTTGAAAGAGAGAGGAACGAATTCTTCTTCGGGAGATATTAGCATGGCTCCGGTGCCACATCCACTGGTTGCACAGCTGCCATCGAACTGCAAGGTCCAAATCTTATTAAGATCTCCTTCTTGAACGAAAACAACCCCTTTATCAGACTCGGTAGACAAGAAATAGTTCCCCATCCTTGATGATTCAAAAAGGATTTGAGCTTTGGGGTCCTCAGAGCTAGTAACCAAGTACTTTTTTTGTGATTCCAGCTCCAAAGTCTGCATTACGCCTTTAACGGGAATTCTAGCCTTAGACCAGTCCATGTGAATCTCTCCACCAACCTCGCTGCAAAAACTTCTTCCCAGCAAAATTCCATAGGCTGCCGGAATGTCAGCAACGAGAACTGTCATTTTTACTCTTTTATCTAGAAATGCCACAAATGCAAATTGCGCGTCTTTGATTTGGCCAACCAACGGAACCTGCTTGGTTTCCAAGGAATAACATCTGCCAAAAGGCTTGGTAAGAGTGAGCCCCAAAGCATGGGTGACTTTTTCCGGCATAACGTTATCAGAAGCCCCAGAATCAATTATGCAGTTACTCAGCTTGTGTCCATTGATTAGGAGGGAGAGATAGAAAGGTTCTATCTTGCCTGATGCCGATGTTGAAGCAACATTTATATGGTATTCAGGGGGAGTGGAAAGGATTCCTTTTGGGGAAACATGTTTAGATATAACAGCTTGACTATGAATATATTTGGTCAATCTTACAAGCTGTTCAGGATTTGACTGAAGATACTCAGCTTCAGACATTTGGATCTTGGTATTTTTTGCATGATCTATGATATCAAATGCAGCCAAGGGTTGTGTTGGTGAAGGAATGAGTCCCTCACTTTGCGATGATGGAATAGGATTGGTGGTCTTGGTAGGAACGTGAGAGGATTGATTTGGAGGAGAGATAGGAGGAAAAGATTTCTTTGTAAAAGATTTGCCAGGGAGTTGAGTAGGAAGAGGTTTACCTCTTTTAACAATAATTAGAGGCGCGTTTGACACGGCCTTCTCCTGCTGGACATGGGCAGCAACTTCTACTTTTTTTCCTTGCGAGCGAGTAAAAACAGCGTATGACTACCCACTTGCATATCCCTGGGTACCCTCTTCTTCATCAGATTCTTCCTCATCAAATTCCATATACCCGATAGTAGAGTCGCCAGTTGGTTCACTGACATCTTGATCATCTTCACCCTGAGACGAAGGTTCTTCATAATACTGCTCTTCTTCATTGATTTCGGCCAGAGCGTTGACCAGAGGAGCCTCAAGCACCAACCGTGGAGCACCTGTAGGTAAGCGTGGCCTTTGTGAAACATTATTAGGAATGAAATTCGTCTGTGGAATATCCCGGTATGAGGAACTAGGGGATGCCTAGGCTAACTGCTTCTTTAATGCAAGCAAGTCATTCACCATCTTTTGAAAGGCTGGATCAGACGAAGTAGTGGGCGAAGGGCCCAAAGATTTAGGCTTGGCTGATTCCTTTTTCAATTCACCAGATATTATCAAATTATCCTCTATTCGAATGGCAGCTGCCTGGGTGAGAATCAAGGTAGCCACTCGCTCTTGAAGGAGCAAGAAACTAACTTTTGAGATCATAGCGTTTACAAAGAAACACTTTTGATTTTCTGGTGTTGGAAGCATGGCAACGGGGACACGATTGATCAGTGCATTGAACCGGGCAATGAAATCGCGCATGGTCTCATTTGCCTCTTTCTTCAGGTGAGTGATCTGTGATAATAATGCAAATGCATCCTCTGAAGGCTTGTACCTGTCTTCAAAAGAATCCCGCAAGGTGGCCCAACTGGTAATAGATCCGGCTGGCAAATGCTGAAACCATTCAGCCGCAGGTCCTTGTAGGGTTTCAAGAAAAAGGCGAACCGACACATCTTCATGAGTTACATCCAAAATACTGCATGACATGATGAATGCAGATATGTGGGAATCTGTACTTTGATTTCCGCTCCTGTCAAATTTGGGAAAATTCTTTCGGTTTCCATGAGGGAGCGCGTGAACTGGATGCGGTAAAGCCAAAGGACCCATAGCGTTTCCCCATGGTACCGCCATTTGAAAGGCTGGAAAAAGAACACGGGCTGGAAGCACGGTTCCACTGAGTAACAAGGCACTACAAAGGGATGTGGATGCCCCTTGCAAAAGATTCTTCCTTCGAGAAGGCGAGACACTCCTGAATGACTGGTCAGCCGAGCTTAGCGCTAAAAAGGGTGCGGGTGTTATGCTGAAATTATGCCTTTGAAGCAGATCGAAAGTAGGATCAGCTTCTCCACGGGCTCTCCTGCTGTGCGTAAAAGGTTCACCCGCTAGTGTACCTTCCAGATCTGCAACGTTATGGCGCAGGTCCAAACTTTATTTTTGGTTGTAATTGCCGATTTTCTGCTTTTTCTGACAAAAACCAGCAGCATGCACTTTTTTAAATATTTATAAACTATCCTCCTCAGAAAACCGATTGCGGTTAATGACAAATAATAATGAGGATAAGACGGCAGAGAAGATTAGTAAGCTGATTTTCGGATCTAATTTTGACTTTTTTCAAAGGGTTTCAAACTTTTTGGTAAACAGTCAAAAATTTAGATCTACGGTAAAATACTGTTTTTTATAAAAACTCAGCGAACTAAAGATTTGTAACTAGGCCAGATCTATGGATCTCAAAAGAAAATTTTTCAATTTGGAGCATTTTTGCAAAAAATTTTGATTTTTTAACAAAAAGTTTAGATTTACAAACAGATAGTGATTTTTCTGATTTTTTCTGATTTTCTATTCTATCACTATCAAAGATCTGATAGATCTGTTCGTTCCCCAATAGAGTCGCCAAAAACTGTTGGTCCGAAAATATGTCACCTGGATAGATCTATGGATAGATGAGCCAACAGTGTGCAGGGCATAGCCCCTCTTTTAGTCAGCAAAGAGAAACTGGTTTATTGCTATTCTACCAGCAGGAATCTTATGCAAGTCTCACAGATTCTGCCTTCATGGGTTTGGGATCTCATCCCAGTAGGGGTGTTTCCGACTGCGAAAAGAAAGGAAAGGAAGAGAGGATGAGGAAAGAGCAGGTCCGAAGGAAGAAAAGAAATGAATTCCAAAGCAGAAAGGTCACAAGGTTTATGTTTTGGGATTGGTAGTAAACAGAGCCAAACCTACTTGCATAAACGAGCAAAGCAATATTGATGATAAATAAATGACAATAAAACAGAAGTAGATCCAACAGAATAAACACACAGATCTAACGTAAGAAAGATCTAATGCACATAACACATGTACTCAGCACAAAGTCTAAATATTGTATTAATATTTTGTTTTGTTATAAAAAGCTCAAAGTCTTTTCTCTTCACTTCTATTTCTCATCTGAAAGATATTCATCCATCCCACAATACTACAAGTATCGGGATATTTATAGAAGAAGAAGAGAAAAGAAGGCAAAAAGGAGCCAACAACTATTTACAAAATATCCCAAAGTCATGTTGACTTTTTACAACTTGATGGATGACATCATCCCATGATGCAACATGGATGATGTCATCATTTGCATCAACATACTTCAGATATTTCCAGAAAGACGAAGAAGAGAAAGAGAAGAAGAAGAAGAAGAAGAAGAAGAAGAAGCAGTAGCAGCTATTCATGATCATCATCTTGCGACCGAAAGGGGGTGGAATGCTTTTGTTGCTCCTCAGGTGACGAGATATGGAACTGAGAGTGGTATTCCATGAACTTGTTGATGATTGGCCCTAGTTGATCCTGAGAAGGATCCTTGTGCCTATCGCTTATCACCTCACAAGTCTCCCGCTCATTTATGAGCTTCTCTGGGAGTTTGGAAAAGTCCTTTTCCGCCTCAATGAGGAACCCGATGAAGTCCCTACAGGCCAGCAGGTTGTTGATAGATTCTGTGTCAAATGTGACCTCTGGCCCCGTTCCTTGAGAAGCGATCTCCTTGAAGATCCAGGTGGTTTCATCAGCTTTCCTTAAAGTGAAGGAGTAAGTAACCCTGACGACATATTAAGAACAATTCGTTCCATTTGGTGCATCGCATCCAGGGCTTCTTCCTTGACTTTGTCAATCTTTTCTAGAATAAATTCTAGCTGATCTACCCGGTAGTCCAGAGTGGACATGATTTTGTTGAGGGCCCTTGGATGGCCGAAGACGCCCAACTTGACAATATCCTTGACTGAACAGTCAAACATTTGTTGGAAGGTCTCGTGCTGTAGTCTAGCATGTTCTAGCTCTTCTGATATGGGCCCTACTAACGCTTGGAGCTCTTTATTTGCCTTACTGATATTCAGGTACAAGTTAGAGAACTCAGTGATCACTTTTTTGTTGTCTTTGAGGATTTGGCTCCTCCAAGCGGAAACGGCCATACCCTGCTCGCCGATCTTGGCATACTCGTTAATTTTCTCCTGGCTGAGAAGCTCAGAAGTCTCGGTGGCAGTTGTGGGAGGCGCACTACCCATCTTCTGTAAGGCTTGGAGTAGATATTTGTTTTGCTCCTTCAGTTTCCTTTTCTCTTCCTTGGTTTCCTGAAGATTTTTGCAGAGAGCGTCAACTGCAGCAAGAGCCTCCCCCTGAAGACTTTTGGAGAATGTCCCCATTGTGACTTGGGTCACAGTAAAATCTGTCGGAGACAGATCCTTTTTCTCTTTGAGAGGATCAAGGTATGCGATTTCCATAACTCTCTCCCCTAAAGCACTTTGAGAGAAGCATGTGATAGGCTTCTTCCTCTTCTACCCCTTAGACGGGATCATGGAAAATTCCATCAGAGCGATGGGAACTTTCCTCTTTTGCTGACTTAGCTGCTGAGAGATCCAAGCTAGACCTATGGTAAAAGGACCGAAAATAGAGGAGGGGGCAGCTGCAATAGTAGAGGGGAAAAACATGGATACACGAGGCGGTGGCATTGAGAGAATAGCCGAAGAAGTGCCCATGGAAGGAAGGGAAACTGCAGCAGCGGAAGACATAGTAGGGGAAAGGAGCTCGGAGATAAGGGAAGAAATGGAGGAGGACAAATCAGCGAGGGAAGAAAAGATAGATGAAGAGGCGGGGGAAGCAGTAGAAGAAGGGGAAGAGGACATGACCAAAGGGATGGTCGCTTGAGTCGCTCGAGGAGGGGAACGAAGAGAAGAAGAAGGGATGAAAGGGACCTCAGTTGTTGTTACCGTGCCGACATCCTGAGTGGATGGGCCTATTGGAACATCCTCTGTTATTTCTTCCTCCAGAGTTATGACTTGTTCTGGTGCTATGGAAGGAGGACTTTCAGGAGCTTCTTCTTGGGTGGTGCTAGACTCACCCTCTACGCCTTTTCCTTTACCTTTAGGCTACTTTTTGGATCGTGGAGGTGCGTTACCCAGTGGGGAGGTTGTGAAATCAACCCCGAGGTAGATTAGGCCGTTCATCCGGCACCAATGTTCTATCCTCCGCAAAGTCTCCTTGACCCTCTCCTCAATTTTCTGAGGAGCCTTAGTTCTATCAATGGCCGGAAAGGGCCAATCGTCCCCATCTGTGTCAGTATATACCTTGTCTATTTCATCTTCTGTAGTCTGGTAGCCTTTGGGGACAATGGCTACCCCATATTGGATGATTTCTACCAAGGATAGGTGAGAATGATCCTTTCTTTTGAGCTCCACCTCATGGATGATGTCAATGTAAATGTCCTCGATCTGAGGGACGTGGATTGGATCAAGTTTCACCCTTGGTAGAAAGTTCCTTCGGTCGAAGGTAGGCCTGGCTGGGAAATCATGTTTCAAATTGAGTAACTCCAGCTCTGCGAACATTTCCTTTGCCTTGTGGTGGGTAGAGAATGTATATCGGTCCACCGTGAGGGGGAAAGGAGTTCCACCCTTCTTTCTTTTCAGGAATTTTTTGTGGTATGTGATTAGCTGCCTTGACAGCTCCAGCAGAATCAGTTTAGGCCCAACATACCTTGGTAACCTGGTTGGCTCTCCTAAAAATTTTGCAGCCCTTAGATAGGTGAATGTGGGAAACTGGGTGAACAAGGCCCCCCATTTCTCAGTGGTTGCTATTAGGATATTTGTTGTTAGGAAATATAATATTTACAGTGGATAAATTAATTGAGTTGTAATAAAAACTCATATTACAAGTTGTTTATGATATTATTGTTTAGAGAGTGTATTGTTACGTGGAGTAACAATAACACTATTCTAGGAGTATGTTAAGAGTTGTATTAATAACTCATCAATAATAGCTGGAGAAGTTATAGGAGGTTTCCTAAATAGAAAATGTACCTGCTCTGATATATATTTGTAATATCCCGGATAATTTTGAGTTATGCAGTGTGGTTCTCTAATATATGCCTATAGACAAGTGATAATTTATTATTTCTGTGATTTCGGGTCATTATGTAAATCTATGTATCATACTATCATTGTCGGTATCAATGCGACTGGTTCCTCTACTGATTGCTCCATGGACGAATTAGTTTGCTTGTAGGGGTGTTGTCCACTCAAATTCCCTGCTCTGATAAAAGTAAAAATTGTTCAAAATTTTTGAGCCCGTAAGTGTCTTTTCTTTCGAGCTGGTGGTGTGAAAAAAGTCGTGAAGTCAAAAAAAAAATCTAAGTTTTGGGTCGTTTTGTAAGTATTTTTGGGGCCCTGTCGGACATTTCTTGTCCCAACTGTCCCAAGTTCAAACGGGCGCTCGTGTTCTCCGATTTCGGCTGAACCGGCCGAGTCGCGTACTCCGGAACTTTTTGTCCCGAATGTCCCAAGTCCAAACAGGCCTTCTGTTCCATTTTCGGCCGATTCACCCGAACCGCGTCCTTCGGAACTTTTTGTCCTGCCTGTCCCAAGTACGAAAGTGCATTCTGTTCCCCGATCGGCTGAAATCCCTGAAGTTGTTCCATTTTCGGGCCCGTCGGAACTTTTTGTCCCAAGTGTCCCAAAACTTTTGTGCGAGATGTTCCAATTTCGGCCGAGACCGCCCGAACTGTGTACTTCGCCACTTTCTTGTCCCAAATGTCCCAATTTCAAAAGTGCGCTCTGTTCCAATTTCACCCGAACCAGCCGAGTCGTGTACTCCGGAAATTTTTGTCCCGAATGTCCCAAGTCCAAACAGGCCTTTTTCTTCCATTTTCGGCCTATTCGCCCGAACCGCGTCCTTCGGAACTTTTTGTCCCGAATGTCCCAAAGTTAAAAAAGTGCCCACTGTCCCATTTTCGGCCGAAACTCTCGAGTCACGTACTTCAGAGCTCTTTGTCCCAAATCAAAAAATGTAAACTGCTCCATTTTCGGCCGAAATCCCCCGACACCGCATACTTCGCGCATTTTCGTGTCCCAATTGTCCCCAATTTCAAAAGTGCGCTCTGTCTCCCCTGTTTCACCCGAACCAGCCGAGTCACTCGTGTTTCACGCATTCACGTCTTACATGTCCCAAGCGAACCAAATGCCATTCATACTTAGTTTTTCCCGCCTCTAACCCGAATATGCTAAATTTGAATTCAAACTGCAAAGATCATGAATTTCAAGTTGACGGCTGGCTGATACTATCGAATCTTTCAAGACGCCGTTTACATCAGTTTTCAAGGACATCCATGGTCATCTTCAGGATGAAATGTCTGTGTGTCCCTCGTGGCAAAGACATAGCTGAGGTGTTAAAGAAATTCATGCAGCGAATTCTGAAGTCAGTGGGTCCCTCTCAGTAGACTGGCCACCCTGTCTTCTTCCCCATATACGTTTCTCTTCTTCCCTTTCTTTTTCAGTTTTCTTTGTAATTAGGTTGAGGTACTGCGATTTGGTGGTCCTTAACTATTCTTTAGTTAAAAAGAAACGGTTTACGAAGAGTAACTGAATTGCAAGCTATATAAATGGCATTCTTTCCACGCCATTCTAAAAGGAGGAAGAACTTGGCATATTTTCTGAAAGTGTAAATAGATCATAGAAGAAATAAATACAAAAGGGCTTTCTGTTCATTGTCTATCTAATTCTTGTTATCTCTATGTTTTCATTTATTATTCGTGAAGATCATTTTGTTTCTAATTCGTTAGTCTCACTGATTGAATATTTTTCAAATATTGTAAGTATAGTGATCTTGTAAAACCCAAGAAGGAAACTTTATGTCCCTTGATTGAATGAATCTGAAGAAGATTATTTACAGAACTTTGTGTCTAAAAATCTCATCTTGTTCATCCAACGCAAACGATCTTGTTTTAAATTCACTGCAAACTTCGCATACATAAAGAATTATTCTTCTATCTATAATTCTGCATGTTGCTCTTCTGCTCATCCTCGGTATCCCCTTTCCTCGGTCCTTTTGTAACTGATGATCCTTGTGGAAAACACTTTCGTAATATCCAAGTTTCAACCATAAAATCAATGTTTTGTTATATTTGTAAATAAGTTTGTTTCTGAATAAGGGAACCTCTCCCATTAAAGAGGAGGGACTTCTTGTCCCCTGACTGTTGCTCTTCCTAAAAAGTCCTATTTTGATGACCAACAATTTTTGGCGACTCCGCTGGGGGAAAATCACATTCCAGTTCTACAATTTTTCGATCATCCTTTGATCTGACAACTCCACATTTCACTCGAGGGAGAAGGGCCCTTGGTATTGAAGATTCTCAGTTTCAGCTTTTGGAGCAACAGGGGTTTTCTTTTCCCTTCAACGACAAATATAAGGACTCGTTCGACAAGAACTCCCACCCTGTTCAAGATAGAATTCCCATGGGTGGTATTCCTTCAGAGCCTAGCCTAGTCCCAATCTATGAGCTTTGATTCTTGCTGGTGTTACATTTCCTCTCCAAGCCGTATTTCCAAGAATGGCAGCACCATTGCCATGGGGTCATCGTGTCGGGCCCCTGGCCCTTACTCAACCTTTGCATGAGTTACCCCAGAGGTAACCGGAAGAACTTCCCCCAATTCAAAGGCGATGGAAAAGTGCATCCCTGACGAACACATCGCAGCCTTCATTGTTACATGTGGAGTCTCTGGGAGTCGAATATGAGGACGTCTCCGTAAGGCTGTTCGTTGAGATGTTACAAGATAATGCT
The DNA here is from genome assembly GCA_019776745.2 of Taxus chinensis. Classification (NCBI taxonomy): domain Eukaryota; kingdom Viridiplantae; phylum Streptophyta; class Pinopsida; order Cupressales; family Taxaceae; genus Taxus; species Taxus chinensis. Next base: position 813,564,694 of record CM034151.1, on the reverse strand, counting down.
GCTGACTGGTTCTATCACCTTCTGGGCCGGTGCTATAACCCGACTGGGACACAATGATAAACTTAGTTTGAAAGCCGTTTCAAGCCGGTAGAAGATGTGCATGCCTTGCTTGCCCAAATTTCTCAGATAAAGAAAGATCCATCAGAGCCCATGAGATAATTTGTGGCTCGATTCAACAGGTTGATAAATAAAATTCCAACAAACACTCGACCAAATGATCAAATTCAAAAATGTTTCTTTTTAAATGCCCAATCACACAAAGTTAGTTATGCACTAAGAATGGCTAATCTCGGAATGTTGGCTCTGGATCAATAACTGGCTGTTAGTGTCGAGGATGACTTGATCATAGTCAGGGGAAGTTAAGAAGAAGATCCTCCCAAATCTAAATCTGTTTCTTCTTCCTCTTCCAACCTCTAGACCCCAATACTGATCCATTAGTCCAGAAGCTTGCAAATGATCTAGTAGCTATACAGAAACAATTGGCTCAGGCATGCCCCGTATGTAGATGTTCCAAGAAGAAATTTTCAGCCCATAAATCATTTTCCTGCTCCTCAAACAAGAATAGCACTTGAAGGACCTCCTGTTAAGGTTCCTGTGAATGCAACCTGTGAAGTTGAAGAGCTAGATGATGATGGAGATAATGAATCTTGCGAGGAGTTTTGTGGAGGAATTTGATGATGAGGCGGAAGAACTTGAGGGATCTCGAGTGAATTTCTTTACCACCGAGGGCATTGATGATGGAGATGATTATGATGAAAGTGGGTAGTAGAAATGAATAGCGAATCATTTTGTTGTCATGGACTCGAGAGCAGAAAAATCAGAGGTTGAAAAGGTGACACAGCCCCCCCAAAGAAATCTAAGGAGCAGCCGGTAACTATCCCTGTAATTGCAAAAAGAGGATCTCCTATCCCTACTTCGTCTGCACCAGAAGGTGAGTCCTGTCAATCCTACTTAGCAAAGTTGCTTCTTCTTTTTCTCCTAAAGTTGATAAGCCTAGAATTCCAAATGATGATGGCCCATCCACTTCTGGATCCTTTGATATTGTTGATCACCTGAAAAAGACCAAGGTACAAATCTCAGAAGCTGAGTACTATCAAACCCATCCCAAAGCCTTTGCCAAAATGATCCACTTTGTTAATTCCAACTCTAAGACCACTTCTAAAGGCCTTTTACCTACTCCTCCTTCTGCACCACAGCCTAGCCTGGTAGCTGCTGTCACCTCTCCTGGTGACAAAATTAAACCTTTTTATGTAACACTTCTTATAGCTGGCCATAGGCTCAGTAACTGTGTCATAGATTCCGGAGCCTCAGATAATGTGATGCCTGCTAAAGTAGCTCATGCTTTAGGCTTGACCCTCACTCGTACTTATGGATCTTGCTACTCCATGGAAAGTAAGGAAGTGCCTTTGGTTGGAAGGATTAAAGATGCACAAGTGGCTTTTGCTGCTTTACCTGAAAAAGAAAGTCTTGGCTACCATCCTAGTAGCAGAAATTCCTCCTTCTTATGGAATGTTGCTAAGTAGGAACTTCTGTAAAGATGTGGGTGGAGAGATTCAAATGGATTGGTCACATGCACTCATACCTGTCAATGGACACATGAAGAAGCTGCTGCCTGAGAAACAATCTGAGTATATTGTGCAGAAAACGGATGATCCTAAGGCACAAATACTCTATGAGGACATGGGTCATGGTAATTACATGATTCTGTCCCCTGATGAAATCCAACCCTCCAAAGTATCACCTAAAGATCCCAATGGTGTTTGGATTTTAGAATTTGATGGAAGTTGTTCCTCAGCTGGTTCTGGAGCTGGTGTCCTGCTAGTGTCACCTGAAGGATGCCTACACCCTTTTTCATTTAAGTTGCAGTTCGAAAACACTAACAATACAGCAGAGTATGAGGCTCTCATTCTTGGACTGCAAGTGGCCAAAGAACGAGGTGTAAAAAATCTTCTGGCTCGTGGTGATGCAGAGCTGATTGTGAAGCAAGTCAGAAGCCTTTTTCAGGTAAAAAATGGGAGGCTGAAGCATTACCGGAATCAGGTTTGGGATTCAATTGAATTCCTTGATGCTTTCTCCATTGAAGCAATACCTAGAGAAAAGAACAGCAGGGCTGATTCACTGGCTGTCTCAGGGTCACTACTGATTCCCCATCCTGAATTCTCTTAGGATAAGTTCACTATTGAAATGGTCCACCGGCCTAGTGTACCTGACAATACCAATAACTGGCAAGTTTTCAACGATGACCAGCATTTGCTTTCCTTCCTGGAACTCAAGGGTAATTTCGAACAACTGTATTTTGAGGGAAGTGACAACCTGCCTCGTGAGAGTGTGTCCTCTGACCAAGCTGTCACCCAAGGAGAAGAAACAGATCAGGAAGGGTGCATTAAACTCAAAGGAAACAAGATTCCCAAAGGTTTGGTGAGTTTGGAGGAGTTTTTTGATAAACATGACAGATATGTGAAATCTAAAGCTTCTACTGGACCTCAGCAATCAGCTGAGTATGATAAGATTGATATAGGGAGTTCTACTGACCCCAAGCTAGTAAATATTGGAAAATGTTGCACAACCAGATGAGAGGAGAAAAGCAATTGATCTTCTAAGGAGGTATAAGGATGTTCTTGCACTTATTCTTATGAAGATCTGAAAGCCTTCAAGCCAAAAGATATGCAGCATTCTATTCCCCTCAAACCAGGAATTAAGCCTTTCAAGCAGAAACAGAGGGCAATACAACCCCAAAATAGCTGACACCATCTTTCAGGAGATCCAGAAGTTGTTGAAGGCTAAAATTATCTTTCCCATTCACCATTCAACATGGATTGCAAATATTGTGCCTGTTAGGAAGAAAGAATGGTGAGATCCGCATCTGTGTTGATTTCAGGAACCTGAATCAGGCTTCTCTGAAAGATAATTACCCTTTGCCTATGATGGATCAAATATTGCAAGCAGTAACAGGATCTGAAATGTTATCTATGCTTGATGGATTCTCGGGATACAATCAGGTAGAGGTTGATACTGCAGATCAACACAAGACAACCTTCACCACTCCTTGGGGTACCTTTGCCTACAAGAGAATGCCTTTTGGGCTTATTAATGCTGGTGCCACTTTCCAGAGAGCTATGGATCTGGATTTTGGAAGCTTGAAAGGGAAGTGTATTGTCATATACCTTGATGACCTGACAGTGTTTTCCAAGACAAGAGCGGATCATTTTGATCACCTGGAAATAGTTCTGCTGAGATGCCCGAGAGCATGGGATTTCTTTTGAATCCTAAAAAATCTGTCTTCTGTGTTACAGAGGGAAAACTATTAGGGCACATTGTTCTCCAAGGATGGTATTAAGATTGATCCTGAATGAGTTCAAGCCATCCAGCAAATTCCTCTCCCAACCAGTAAAAAGGGCGTGCATTCCTTCTTCGGTAAGATCAATTTTTTGAAGAAGATTCATCCCTGATTTTGCTGAATTAACTTTGAATATTTCTCAGATGATGAAAGGGAAGCAAACATTTGGTTGGTCTTCTGAAGGAAAGGAATCCTTTGAGGGTATCAAGAAAGCTATCGCTAAAACTCCAGTTTTGGCCTGTCCTGATTTCAGCAAAGATTTCATCATCTATTGCTATGCTACAGATAATACCCTGGCTGCTGTCTTAACCCAAGAAGACTCTGATAAACATGAGCTACCAATTGCCTTCATGAGCTATATCCTGAAGAATCATGAGCTAAAATACACCATGATGGAGAAGCATGCTTTTGCAGTAGTCAAAGCTGTCAAGCAGTTCCGTTTCTATATCCTCAACTCTCACTCTATGGTGCTGGTTCCAGATACAACTGTTAAGTCAATTCTTACACAGCAAGAATTTGGGTCCAAGAGAGGGAACTGGGTGGCTAAGGTCCAAGAGTATGACATTGATATCAAACCGACCAAGCTGGTTCGTGGAAAAGGTCTTTGTGAGCTCATTGCTGAAGGAGCCAAACATGAGTTGCTGGAGGAGAAAGCTGACATTCCTACTGTTCTGTTCCTTAGTTCAGTCGATGAATGGTATGCTGACATCACCCATTTTCTCACCTATGGGGAATGGCCCTCTCATTTAACTGCCAAGGAAAAGAGGACTGTTAAATTGAGGTCAGCGCAATATGTATTGTGGGAAAATGCTTTGTTCAAGCGTGGCTTAGATGGGAGATTTTTGAAGTGTGTGGACAAGGAACAACAGAGAAAGTTGCTCTCAGCTTTTCATGATCAGCATGTGGAGGGCACTATTCATCAACGGTCACACAGCTCACAAGATACTCCGGGGAGGATACTACTAGCCTTATCCTTGTTCAGAGATGCATCCAAGTGGGTGGATAAATGCGAGGCTTGTCAGACTTTTGTGGGAAGACCTAAACTGGCGTCGTTGCCTCTCAAGCCAGTTGTGATTGAGGAACCATTTCAACAGTGGGGTCTGGACTTCATTGGTACACTTAATCCTGCTTCTAGTGCTGGTCACACTCATGTGCTAACTGCCACTGACTACTTCACCAAATGGGTGGAAGCTATTCCAGTCAAGAGCACTACTTCTGAAGTGGTATGCAACTTCATCAAAGAGAACATCTTGGTAAGGTATGGTGTACCTAATAAGATTGTAACAGATAATGCTTCGAACTTCTCCTCAACTGAGATAATGGACTTCTGCTATGGGTATGGCATCTCTCTGGCTCATTCTTCAGATTATTACCCCCAGGGAAATGGACAAGCAGAATCCACAAACAAAAACCTGGTGACTATCATAAGGAAGTTGGTCAATGAGTCTCAACGAAACTGGCACAAGAAGCTCTATGATGCTCTTTGGGCAGACAGGATTACACCAAAGAGAGCTATTGGAATGTCTCCTTTTCAAGTGGTGTATGGAGTAGAAGCTCAATTGCCAGTGACAGTGGAACTGCCAGCCTTGCACCTGATGAAGGCCATTGAGGATACTAGTTTCAGTGATGCTCTGGATAAAAGAATCATGTACCTGCACAAACTGAACGAGGACAGATTGGAGGTTGCTGATAGGATATATGCTCACCAGCAGAAGGTAAAGGTTCTATTTGACAAGAAATCTAGGTTCAGAGATTTCCAAGTTGGAGACACCGTGCTGTTATGGGATAAAAGACATGAACCTCGTGGCAGCCATGGAAAGTTTGATTCCCTGTGGCTCGGACCTTTCAAGATCAGACACTTTGCTGGTAAGAATTCTTTCTATCTTGATTACATGGATGGTTCTCCCCTCCCACTTCCTTATAGTGGGCAGTATCTCAAGTTGTTCAAGTCCTAGGTGACTAGGGAGTCCCTTTGTATATTCTGTACAGTGTTTTTACTTCTCTTGCTTTTGGTGTGTTTCCCTTCTGTTGTTTTGGTGTGTTGCCCTCTGTATTGGTTTGTTTTTGACTCCGTTGCCCAATGGATAAGGCACTGGTCTGCTTTCCCGAGTTTGTCTAGGTTCTTGCCTTGCCTCATTCCTTGAATTTATGCCAAGTCATCCCCAGAAGGAGCCAGCTGTTGTCCACTCAAAATTCCCTGCTCTGATAAAAGTAAAATTTCAAAATTTTGAGTTATGAGTGTTTTCTCTAAAGTGCCTAAGTCGTGAAAAAATTGAGAAAATCTGTGTTTCGGGTCATTTTGTATGTATTTCGGGCCTGTCGGACATTTTTGTCCCACCTGTCCCAAGTACGAAAGTGCATTCTGTTCCCCGATCGGCCGAAATCCCCGAAGTTGTTCCATTTTCGGGCCCGTCGGAACTTTTTGTCCCAAGTGTCCCAAAACTTTTGTGCGAGATGTTTCCAATTTCGGCCGAACCACGTACTTCGCAGTTTCCCGAACCCCTGTTCGTACTTCGGAACTTTTTGTCCTGAATGTCTTTCTTTCCATTTTCGTCCCAAATGTCCCAATTTCAAAAGTGTTCCATTTTCGCTCTGTTCCAATTTTGCCCGAACTGGCCCAAATGTCCCAGTCTCTCTGTTCGTACTCCGGAACTTTTTGTCCCGAATGTCCCAAGTCCAAATAGGCCTTCTGTTCCATTTTCGGCCGATTTGCCCGAACCGCGTCCTTTGGAACTTTTTGTCCCGAATGTCCCAAAGTTAAAAAGTGCACACTGTCCCATTTTCGGCCGAAACTCCCGAGTCACGTACTTCAGAGGTCTTTGTCCCAAATCAAAAAATGCAAACTGTTCCATTTCCGGCCGGTTCGCCCGAACCGCGTCCTTCGCGCATTTTCGTCCCAAATGTCCCAAAATGCATTTGTGCGTCTTCTCCCTGTTTCATCCGAATCGGCCGAGCCTCGTGTTTCGCGCATTCGCGTCTCACATGTCCCAAGTGAACCTAATGCAATTCATACTTAGTTTTTCCCGCTCGACCCCGAATGTGCTAAATTTGAATTTAAGTTGCGAAGATCAAATTTCAAGGACAGCTGGCAGAAGGACGAAGCTTTTCAAGACGCCGTTTACATCAATTTTCAAAGATATCCATTGTCATCTTCAGGATGAAACGTCTGGTGTGTCCCTCGTGGCAAAAACATAGCTGAGATGTTAAAGAAATTCAAGAAGCGGTTTCTGAAGACGGTGGGTCCCTTCCCAGTAGCTGGCCACCTGTCTCCTTCTCCTTTCTTTTCTCTTCTTCCCATTCTTTTCATATTCTTTGTAATTAGTTAAGGTATTGTAATTGGTGATCCTTAACTATTCTTTAGTTAAAAGAAATGGTTACGAAGAGTAACTGACTTGCAAGCTATATAATGGCCTTTCCATGCCATTTTGCAAGGAGGAAGAAACCTGGATATTTGCTGAAAGTGTAAATAGATCTTAAAGAAATCAATACAAAAGGGCTTTCCATTCTTTGTCTATCTAATTCTTGTTATCTCTGTGTTTTCCTTTAATATTGTGAAGATCATTTTGTTCCTAATTCGTTAGTCTCTCTGATTGCATACTGTTCAGTTTTGCAAATACAGTGATCTTGTATAACCAAGAAGGAACTTTGTGTCCTTGATAAATGAATCTGAAGAAGGTTATTTATGGAACTTTGTGTCTTTAAATTTAATCTCATTCAGCCAATGCAAATGATCTTGTCTTAAATTCTTTGAAACTTCACATACATGAAGAATTATTCTGCTATCTATAATTCTGAATGTTGCTATTCTGCTCATCTTCTTATTCCCTTTCCTCAGTCCTTGTGTAATTGATGATCCTTGTGGAAAACACTTTCGTAATATCCAAGTTTGACCATAAAACAATGTTCTGTACATTTGTAAATAAGTTCGTTTCTGAATAAGGGAACCTCTCCCATTAAAGAGGAGGGACTTCTTGTCCCCTGATTGTTGCTCTTCTAAAAAGTCCTATTTGACGACCAACACCCTGTTGTGCTGAATTGTTGTAGCTGCTCAGAGATTGTACTGCTTATAATCTCTCCCCAGTAAAAGCACTGATTGGGCATATTCTTGTTCATGGTCTCTAAGTCTCGTAGCATCCATTTATGGAAATAATGGGCGTCAGAAAGCCTGAAGACCCTGCTCAGGAATTTAATGGTATCGCTGAGCTCCTCTGAGAAGTCACTGCGGTGGATGATTTTGGGCCACCGGGTTACTACCTTTTTGTTTCTCAGATAGACTTCATTCATTAGTTGTATACATTGATCCTCATTGTCATCCCAGGCCTTAATGCAATCTGCTTGACTGACGGGCACAAAGTGCCGGTGGTGAGGTATGCCGAGGATTCCCTCAAAGTGACGGGTAGTGAGGTTAATGATTACCTCGCCCTTTCTATTTACGACACACCTTGTGTCTTTGTTGTAACTTTGGGCAATCAGCATCAAGAATTCATTGTTGACGACGCTGACTGGGATTGCCCATCAGTTTGTCCATCCATGGAATCCTTGTGAATTTCTGAGTTCTAGCTTAGAATTCCTCCATATCAATATGTCCCAGTTCTGAATCTCTGATGTCCATGCTGCACTCGGCCTGCGACTCGGGCATTCTGACACCTTTGATATTTATATTTCATCTCTTCTTCTGTAAGTTTGGCCTTTCCTTTGGATTTGATAGGTCTCTTGCTGGATGTAGACATATGTTCTTTCGAACTCAGTTGTTGATCTACACCGAAGAAGAAGTGAAACCCAATCCAAAAAGGTTGTATCAGTCATTTGATTTCCCATTGAAGTTCCAACAGAAGGAGTTAGTTATTATTAGGCTCAGGGCGCAGGGCGCAAGAAAATTGCAGCTTACAGGGATAAATAGGTAAGGCACACAGGAAAGGGGGGTTGCAAAGGTTAAACCAGTGCCAAAGGCGCATGGCGCATAGATACTGCAAAGTGCATTTTATAAAAGGCGCATGAAAACATTGTGTTATATAGAGACAGGATGCGCCCTTTGGCGCATAGACTTTTCATGTTGCACTGGGATTTGGTGCGCCCTTTGGTGCATGAAAGGTTTGTCTAATAGGAACTTTTCGTGTACCATGGCGCAGTGCATGAAGGGTTAACACAACATGATGTTGCTGTAAGGAGGGATGCGCCTGTGCCTTCAAAGCCTTGTACTTAGTGCGGATAAAGCCTGTGTTGCACTGATGCTAGGTGCGCCATTGGTGCATAGAAACATGATGCAGCAAGGAAGGTTGACACGCCAAAGAGGGCACAAGGTTAGCACTTGTAGCATATGAAAGAGGCACGCCTTGGGGGCACAGAAGTTTACGATGTACCTGGCAAGATGGGTGTGCCATTGGCGCGGGTTTTTATCATGTTACAGGGGGTGACAGATGTGCCGAAGGGAAAAAGAGGGAAACAGTGAACTAAAACACTCTCAGAGGGGTCTTCACATGGTTCAGATTGCTTTTCTCCTCTGTTCCTCCTTTGAAAGGTTACTTGGGGTATGAAATGGTTTTAAACCAGGAGGGTTACAAACCATTGTTTTCAGGATAACATCCTCCTCTAGCAGATCTGGAAAGAGGAAAATAAGGAAAGATAGCATGGGGGGGAGGGCTAGCTCAAAAGATGTATTTCAAAAACCAACCAGCAAGCATGAAGAACCAGAAAGCAAATCACAGGGAAGAGACAAGAGCACTTACTCGGATAAATAGTGAAAATCTTGAAAACGGGTCCCACAATGCGTTGAAAACAACGAGGCAGAGGCTGACAGGCTCAGAGAATAAAAATCACGTGATATGCGTCTGATGATAATGACATTTAGGTACGAAAATTTTATATATATAGGTGAGCTAGTCATAAATGCACTACCCACTTTGTAAAGGGTGCATGAAAGTTGCTATCGACATGGAAAAGCATGCGCCCTTTGGCGCATGAAAGCATTTTCCAGCATGAAATTAAGCGTGCCTTTGGCGCACCAAAAGTGATGTCGACATGAGATTATGTGCGCCCTTTGGCACACCAAAACATGGCGCAACAAAATTTGTGTTAATACGAAGGCGCATGCACCGTGGCGCACGTTGAGAAGACTCACCATACAAGGTGCACCGAAAGGTGTGTTGACACTGAAAAGCATGCGCCAAAGGTTTTAAAGGGGGCACACCAAAAGTTGGTGTTACATATTAATTCCATGTGCCCCAGCCAAAAAAGACCAAAAAGACTAAGTTTGGAAACCAGATTTTCCTGGAAATGGATTTTGTAACATTCTGAACGCAAGGGATCCCTAGCGAGGGATCAAAAAAAAAAAATTGGTATGGTTATCGGTAAAATTGCCCTTGTCAATTTTACGGGATAACAGCTGGCTCTTTCTGGGGACTACCCCTGAGCAAACTTGGGGGTAGAGAATCCCAGATCACATGTGCCTATCCATTGGGTAACAGAGTCAAAAACAAGGGCGACTGGAGGGGGAGCAAAAGAAACAAGCAACAAACCGAAAACAAACACACAACGAAAGCAAACTGGACAAAGAAGAGAGCAAGCTCTACTTCCTGAAAATTTTTAGATGTTGCCCCACTATAAGGAAGCGGGAGCTCGGTACCATCCAGATATGAGAGATAGAAGCTATTCTCTCTGTTTAGCTACTTGATCTTGAAGGGCCCTCTCCACAGGGAATCAAACTTTCCGTGCATGCCCTTTGGCTCTCTTCGCTTGTCCCACGAAAGGACGAGATCTCCCACTTGAAAATCCCTTTGCTTTGCTTTTTTATCGAATAATATCTTGATTTGATTCTGATGTTCGGGTGATCCTGTCGATCACTCTTACTCTCTTTTCTTCGAGCTCTATCAGATACATGATTCTCTTTTCAAGATAATTTTGGAAAGTTTCATCTTCGATAGCTTGTGCCAAGCGCAGAGCAGGAAGTTCCACAGAAATAGGAAGTTCGGCATCAGTGCCATATAACACTTGAAAAGGTGACATGCCGAGAGATCTCTTGGGAGTAATACGATCGGCCCACAAAGCATCATACAAAGACTTGTGCCACATTCACTGATTCTCATCTACTAACTTCCGTATGATGGTCACCAAGTTCTTGTTACTGGATTCTACCTGACCATTTCCCTGAGGGTAATAATCTGAGGCGTGAGCCAAAGTTATCCCATATTCATAGAAAAAACTAATAACTTCCCATGAGGAGAAGTTAGAAGCATTATCAGCAACGATTTTGTTTGGAACGCCAAACCTGACAATGATATTTTCTTTAATGAAATTGCAAACCACCTCAGAAGTGGCATGCTTGACAGGTATGGCTTCCACCAACTTGGTGAAGTAATCCATTACTGTAAGGACATAGCTATGTCCGGCACTCAATTGAGGATTGATTGCACCAATAAAATCAATTCCCCATTGTCTGAATGGTTCATTGATAATGACCGGCCTTAGGGGAAAGGCAGCCAACTTGGGCTTGCCGACGAATTGCTGGCAGGGTTCACACTTTGCCACCCAGGTGGCTGTATCTTGGAAGAGCGGTCGACCAATAGTACCTGGCTTGAATGATCTTGTGTGTTGTCATGGAGGAAGAGAAATGCCCCCCACAGGCTGAATTGTGAAAACTTTCTAGTATTTTTACCTGCTGAGGTTTGTCAACACATCGCAAAAAGATGCCATCTATCCCACGTTTATATAAACCGTCATCCCAGATGACATATTTAGTTGCTCTGAGCTTTATAGTGCGCTTCTCCTTTGTAGTTAGGTGCATTGGGCATTCACCGTAGGTGAGGAAGAAAGCGATATTGGAATACCATTCATCACTAGTTGCAACAAATAGGACCAGAGGCAGCGAATCGGGTTTCTCCAGCCGGTTCTGTCCTACATCGTTGTAGTCACCCCTTTCATCGGGGTTTTCTGAATCTTTGTTTTTAGTCATTAGCTGACACAGGCCCTTACCCCTTACCAGCTTGGTTGGTTTAATATCCAGGTCATACTCTTGGACCTTTGCGATCCAATTTCCTTGCAAGCTTCCTAACTCGTGCTGAGTTAGAATTGATTTCACCACTGTGTCAGGGACCAGCACCACCGTATGCGAGTTTAGAATGTAATACCTGAAATTCTTTACTGCTTTGACAATGGTGAAGGCATGATTTTCTAATTGAGTCATTTTTAGTTCGTGAGGCTTGAGGGGGAGAACTCATGAACGCAATCAGAGATTCAACATCCTCCGAGTTCTTTTGCATTAAGATTGCGGACACAGTATGCTCAGATGCGTAACTATACATGATGAAGTCCTTGGAGAAATCGGGACATACCAGGACTGGTGCATGAGCAACGGAAGCTTTTATTTCTTCAAATGACCTTTTCCCTTCCTCGCTCCATCTGAAAATTGGTGACCCCTTCATCATGTTCAATATGTGACGGGTCTTCTCAGCAAAGTCAGGAACAAAATGCCTGAGAAATTTCACCTTTCCGAAGAAAGCAATGAACACCAGTCTTGCTTGTAGGTAGAGTAAGGATTTGAATAGCCTTAAATCTTTTGGTATATATCTTTGTTCCTTCTTTGCTAACCACATTCCCTAGCAACTTTCCTTCCGTGACTCCAAAAACAGACTTTTTTGGATTTAGGGAAATCCCATGTTCTCGGCACCTGCCCAACACCTGCTCCAAATGATCACAATGATCATTTCGTTGTTTAGAGAACACGGTTAAGTCATCTAGATAAACCACAATGACTTTCCCCATCATACCTTTGAATGCAAAATCCATGGCCCGCTGAAAAGTGGCGCCAGCATTAGTTAGGCCAAAAGGCATCCTGTTGTAGGCAAATGTACCCCAGGGAGTAGTGAATGCTGTTTTAAATTGATCTTCAGGTGAAACTTCAATCTGAATATAGCCTAAAAAACCATCAAGCATGGACAACATCTCTGATCCAGTTACTGCTTGCAGAACTTGATCCATTATCGGAAGTGGGTAGTTGTCTTTTAAGGAAGCCTGATTCAAATTGTGAAAGTCTACGCATATGCGTATCTCACCGTTTTTCTTGCGCACTGGCACAATATTCGCTACCCAAGTACTGTGGTGGATAGGAAAGATGATTCTCGCATCCAGCATTTTCTGAATTTCGGCCTGGATAGTCCCCGAAATCTTAGGATTATAGTGCCTCTGCTTCTGGCGAAAAGCTTTGACATCTTCTTTCAACAGAATGTCATGCTGAACGTCCTTTAGCTTAAAAGACTTTAGATCGGCATAGGACCATGCCAACACGTCCATATATTTTTTCAGTAGCTTGACAAATTTCCGTTTCTCCTCAAGTGTGCAACATTTGCCAATGTTCACAAATTGCGGGTGCTCCATCGAACCTATATTGACCGGTTCAGTTTCTAGGGATGAGTCAGGGTCATCTCGCCTCTTCTTTTTCATAAAACAGTCATGCCTGTCAAACAACCGCTCTAGAGAAACCAGGCCCTTTGGGATTTTATTCCCTTTGAGCTGACATATGCCGTCATTCGCTTCGGATTCATCGCCTTGATTGGTGACTGATTCACGGCAAGTGGAAGTAGATCCTTCAAAGTATAATTCTTTAAAATTTTCCGCCTTCTCTAGAAAGGAAATGAGTTGATTATCGTCGTTGAACACCTGCCAATGCTGAGAATTATCTGGCACGCTCAGGCGGAAAACCACCTCGATGGTATATTTGCTTGTCCTCAAACCTGGGTGTGGTAGCATGAGGGACGCTAAAACGGCCAATGAATCGGCCATGTCATTTTGAGCTCTTGGAATGGATTCAATTGAAAAAGCATCGAATTCTTCGATGCTGTCCCACACCGCATTACAATAGTGCCTAAGCCTCTCATTTTTTACTTAATATATCCTCTTGACTTGGTTTACAACCAACTCTGCATCACCTTGCACTTTTAGATTTTTAATTCCTCTTTCTTTTGCGGCTTGCATACCGAGTAACAGAGATTCATACTCAACAGTATTGTTTGTGTTAAAGAACTGCAGCTTGAAAGAGAGAGGAATGACTTCTTCTTCGGGAGACATTAGCATGGCTCCAGCGCCACATCCAATGGTTACACAGCTGCCATCGAACTGCAAGGTCCAGATCTTATTAAGATCTCCTTCTTGAACGAGAACAACCCCTTTATCAGACTCGGTAGACAATAAATAGTTCCCCATCCTTGATGATTCAAAAAGGATTTGAGCTTTGGGGTCCTCAGAGCTAGTAACCTAGGTACTTTTTTTGTGATTCCGGCTCCAAAGTCTGCATTACGCCTTTGACGGGAATTCTAGCCTTAGACTAGTCCATGTGAATCTCTCCACCAACCTCGTTGCAAAAACTTCTTCCCAGCAAAATTCCATAGGCTTCCAGAATGTCAGCAACGAGGACTGTCATTTTTACTCTTTTATCTGGAAATGCCGCAAATGCAAATTGCGCATCTTTGATTTGGCCAACCAATGGAACCTGCTTGGTTTCCAAGGAATAACATCTACCAAAAGGCTTGGTAAGAGTGAGCCCCAAAGCATGGGCGACTTTTTCCGGCATAACGTTATCAGAAGCCCCGGAATCAATTATGCAGTTACTCAAGCTTGTGTCCATTGATTAGGAGGGAGAGATAGAAAGGCTCTATCTTGCCTGATGCCGATGTTGAAGCAACATTTATATGGGATTCAGGGGGAGTGGAAAGGATTCCTTTTGGGGAAACCTGTTTAGATATAACAGCTTTACTCTGAATATATTTGGTCAATCTTACAAGCTGTTCAGGATTTGACTAAAGATACTCAGCTTCAGACATTTGGATCTTGGTCTTTTTTGCATGATCTATGATATCAAATGCGGCCAAGGGTTGCGTTGGTGAAGGAATGAGTCCCTCACTTCACGATGATGGAATAGGATTGGTGGTCTTGGTAGGAACGTGAGAGGATTGATTAGGAGGAGAGATAGGAGGAAAATATTTCTTTGTAAAAGATTTGCCAGGGAGTTGAGTAGGAAGAGGATTACCTCTTTTAACAATGATCAGAGGCGCGTTTGACACAACCTTCTCCTGCTAGACATGGGCAGCAACTTCTACTTTTTTTCCTTGCGAGCGAGTAAAAACAGCGTATGACTGCCCACTTGCATATTCCCTGGGTACCCTCTTCTTCATCAGATTCTTCCTCATCAAATTCCATATACCCGATAGTAGAGTCGCCAGTCGGTTCACCGACATCTTGATCATCTTTTCCCTGAGACGAAGGTTCTTCATAATACTGCTCTTCTTCATCGATTTCTGCCAGAGCGTTGACCAGAGGAGCCTCAAGCACCAACTGCGGAGCACCTGTAGGTAAGCGCGGCCTTTGTGAAACATTGTTAGGAATGAAATTCCTCCGCGGAATATCCCGGTACGAGGAACTAGGGGATGCCTAGGCTAACTGCTTCTTTAATGCAAGCAAGTCATTCGCCATCTTTTGAAAGGCTGGATCAGACGAAGTAGTGGGCGAAGGGCCCAAAGAATTAGGCTTGGCTGATTCCTTTTTCAATTCACTAGATATTATCAAATTATCCTCTATTTGAATGGCAGTGGCCTGGGCGAGAATCAAGGTAGGCACTTGCTCTTGAAGGAGCAAGAAACTAACTTTTGAGCTCATAGCGTTTACGAAGAACACTTTTGATTTTCCAGTGTTGGAAGCATGGCAAGAGGGACACGATTGATCATTGCATTGAACCGGGGTGATAAAATCACACATGGTCTCATTTGCCTCTTTCTTTAGGTGAGTGATCCATGATAATAATGCAAATGCATCCTCTGAAGGCTTGTACCTATCTTCGAAAGCATCCCGCAAGGTGGCCCAACTGGTAATAGATCCGGCTGGTATATGTTGAAACCATTCAGCCGCAGGTCCTTGTAGGGTTTCAAGAAAAAGGCGAACCGACACATCTTCATGAGTTACATCCAAAATACTGCATGACATGATGAATGCAGATATGTGGGAATCTATACTTTGATTTTTTCTCCTGTCGAATTTGAGAAAATTCTTTCAGTTTCCGTGAGGGAGCACGTGAACTGGATGCGGTAAAGCCAAAGGACCCATAGCATTTCCCCATGGTACCACCATTTGAAAGGATGGAAAAATAACATGGGCTGGAAGCACGGTTCCACTGAGTAACAAGGCACTACAAAGGGATGTGGATGCCCCTTGCGAAAGATTCTTCCTTCGAGAAGGCGAGACACTCCTGAATGACCGGTCAGCCGAGCTTAGCACTGAAAAGCGTGCCGGTGTTATGCTGAAATTATGCCTTTGAAGCAAATCGAAAGTAGGATCAGCTTCTCCACGGGCTCTCCTGCTGTGCGTAAAAGGTTCACCCGCTAGTGTACCTTCCAGATCTGCAACGTTATGGCGCAGGTCCAAACTTTATTTTTGGTTGTACTTGCCAATTTTCTGGTTTTTCTGATAAAAACCAGCAGCATGCACTTTTCTAAATATTTATAAACTATCCTCTTCAGAAAACTGATTGCGGTTAATGACAAATAATAACGAGGATAAGACGGCAGAGAAGATTAGTAAGCTGATTTTCGGATCTAATTTTGACTTTTTTCAAAGGGTTTCAAACTTTTTGGTAAACAGTCAAAAATTCATATCTACGGTAAAATACTGATTTTTATAAAAACTCAGCAAACTAAAGATTTCTAACTAGGCCAGATCTATGGATCTCAGAAGAAAATTTTTTAATTTGCAGCATTTTTGCAAATTTTTTGGATTTTTTAACAAAAAGTTCAGATTTACAAACAGATAGTGATTTTTCTAATTTTTTATAATTTTCTATTTTATCACTATCAAAGATCTGATAGATCTGTTCGTTCCCCAATAGAGTCGCCAAAAAATGTTGGTCCGAAAATCTGTTGCCTGGACAGATCTATGGATAGACGAGCCAACAATGTGTAGGGCATAGCCCCTCTTTTAGTCAGCAAAGCGAAACTGGTTTATTGCTATTCAACCAGCAGGAATCTTATGCAAGTCTCACAGATTCTGCCTTCGGGGGTTTGGGATCTCATCCCAGTAGGGGTGTTTCCGACTATGAAAAGAAAGGAAAGGAAGAGAGGATGAGGAAAGAGCAGGTCCGAAGGAAGAAAAGAAATGAATTCCAAAGCAGAAAGGTCAGAAGGCTTATGTTTTGGGATTGGTAGTAAACAGAGCCAAACCTACTTGCATAAACGAGCAAAGCAATACTGATGATAAATAAATGACAATAAAACAGAAGCAGATCCAACAGAATAAACACACAGATCTAACGTAAGAAAGATCTAATGCACATAACACATGTACTCACCACAAAGTCTAAATATTGTATTAATTTTTTGTTCTGTTACAAAAAGCTCAAAGTCTTTTCTCTTTACTTCTATTTCTCATGTGAAAGATATTCATCCATCCCACAATACTACAAGTATCGGGATATTTATAGAAGAAGAAGAGAAAAGAAGGCAAAAAGGAGCCAACAACTATTTACAAAATATCCCAAAGTCATGTTGACTTTTTACAACTTGATGGATGACATCATCCCATGATGCAACATGGATGATGTCATCATTTGCATCAACATACTTCAGATATTTCCAGAAAGACGAAGAAGAGAAAGATAAGAAGAAGAAGAAGAAGAAGAAGAAGCAGCAGCTATTCGTCATCATCATCTTGCAGCCAAAAGGGGGTGGACTACTTTTGTTGCTCCTCAGGTGACGAGATATGGAACTGAGAGCGGTATTCCATGAACTTGTTGATGATTGGCCCTAGTTGATCCTGAGAAGGATCCTTGTGCCTATCACTTATCACCTCACAAGTCTCCCACTCATCTATGAGCTTCTCTGGGAGTTTGGAAAAGTCCTTTTCCGCCTCAATGAGGAACCCGATGAAGTCCCTACGGGCCAGCAGGTTGTTGATAGATTCTGTGTCAAATGTGACCTCTGGCCCCGTTCCTTGAGAAGCGATCTCCTTGAAGATCCGGGTGGTTTCATCAGCTTTCCTTAAAGTGAAGGAAGGAGTAAGTAACCCTGGCGACATATTAAGAACAATTCGTTCCATTTGGTGCATCGCATCCAGGGCTTCTTCCTTGACTTTGTCAATCTTTTCTAGAATAAATTCTAGCTGATCCACCCGGTAGTCCAGAGTGGACATTATTTTGTTGAGGGCCCTTGGATGGCCGAAGACACCGAACTTGACTAGATCTTCGACTGAACAGTTGAACATTTGTTGGAAGGTCTCATGCTGCAGTCTAGCATGTTCCATCTCTTCTGATATGGGCCCTGCTAACGCTTGGAGCTCTTTATTCACCTTACTGATATTCAGGTATAAGTTTGAGAACTCGGCGATCACTTTTTCATTGTCTTTGAGGATTTGGCTCCTCCAAGTGGAAACGGCCATACCCTGCTCACCGATCTTGGCATACTCGTTAATTTTCTCCTGGCTGAGAAGCTCAGAAGTCTCGGCGGAAGTTGTGGGAGGCGCACTACCCATCTTCTATAAGGCTTGGAGCAGATATTTGTTTTGCTCCTTCAGTTGCCTTTTCTCTTCCTTGGTTTCCTGAAGCTTTTTGCAGAGGGTGTCAACTGCAGAAAGAGCCTCCCCCTGAAGACTTTCGGAGGATGTCCCCATTGTGACTTGGGTCACAGTAAAATCTGTCAGAGACAGATCCTTTTTCTCTTTGAGAGGATCGGGGTATGCGATTTCCATAACTCTCTCCCCTACAACACTTTGAGAGAAGTGCGTGACAGGCTTCTTCTTCTTTGTCCCCTTAGACAGGATCACGGAAAAGTCCATCGGAGCGATGGGAACTTTCCTCTTTTGCTGACTTAGCTGCTGAGAGATCCAAGCTGGACCTATGGTAGAAGGACCGGAAACAGAGGAGGGGGCAGCTGCAGTAGTAGAGGGGAAAAACATGGATACACGAGGTGGTGGCATTGAGAGAATAGCTGAAGAAGTGCCCACGGAAGGAAGGGAAACTGTAGCAGTGGAAGACATAGGAGGGGAAGGGAGCTTGGAGATAAGGGAAGAAATGGAGGAGGATAGATCAGCGAGGGAAGAAAAGATAGATGAAGAGGCGGGGGAAGCAGTAGAAGAAGGGGAAGAGGACACGACCAAAGGGATGGTCGCTTGAGTCGCTCGAGGAGGGGAAGGAAGAGAAGAAGAAGGGACAGAAGGGACCTCAGTTGTTGTTACCATGCCGACATCATGAGTGGATGGGCCTATTGGAACATCCTCTGTTATTTCTTCCTCCAGAGTTATGACTTGTTGTAGTGCTGTGGAAGGAGGACTTTCAGGAGCTTCTTCTTGGGTGGTGCTGGACTCACCCTCTACGCCATTTCCTTTACCTTTAGGATACTTTTTGGATCGTGGAGGTGCGTTACCCAGTGGGGAGGTTGTGAAATCAACCCCAAGGTAGATTAGGCCGTTCATCCGGCACCAATGTTCTATCCTCCGCAAAGTCTCCTTGACCCTCTCCTCAATTTTCTGAGGAGCTATAGTTCTATCAATGGCTGGAAAGTGCCAATTGTCTCCATCTGTGTCAGTATATACCTTGTCTATTTCATCTTCTGTAGTCTGGTAGCCTTTGGGGACAATGGCTACCCCATATTGGATGATTTCTGCCAAGGCTAGGTGAGAATGATCCTTTCTTCTGAGCTCCACCTCATGGATGATGTTAATGTAAATGTCCTCGATCTAAGGGACGTGGATTGGATCAAGTTTCGCCCTTGGCAGACAGTTCCTTGGGTCAAATGTAGGCCTGGCTAGGAAATCATGTTTCAAATTGAGTAACTCCAACTCTGCGAACATTTCCTTTGCCTTGTGGTAGGTAGAGCATGTATATCGGCCCACCGTGAGGGGGAAAGGAGTTCCACCCTTCTTTCTTTTCAGGAATTTTTCGTGGTATGTGATTAACTGCCTTGAAAGCTCCAGCAGAATCAGTTTAGGCCCAGCATACCTTAGTAGCCTGGTTGGCTCTCCTAAAAATTTGGCAGCCCTTAGATAGGTGAATGTGGGAAACTAGGTGAACAAGGCCCCCCATTTCTCAGTGGCTGATACTATGCTTTTGGTCGTGCGACCATAAGTCATGTTCAGCCTCAGAAGGCAGATGATGTGATAGAAAAACACATCGTTAACTTTTGTGAATTGGGAGATGCTATTCTCCAACCTCAATTCTGGGTAGTACTCGTATATCTTGACCTGAGGCCAAACTCCACTCTGCATCAGGCCTGGATAGTCCCTCATTGATGCTGCAGCGTAGACCATGTAGGAGTTCATATGGAATGCCCCTGTTGTGCTGATATGTTGTAGTTGCTCAGAGATTGTACTACTTATAATCTCTCCCCAGCAAAAGCGCTGATCGGGCATATTCTTGTTCATGGTATATAAGTATCGCAGCATCCATTTATGGAAATAATGGGTGTCAAAAATCCTGAAGACCCTGCTCAGGAATGTAATGGTATCGCTGAGCTCCTCTAAGAAGTCGCTGCGGTGGATGATTTGGGGCCACCGGGTTACTACCTTTTTGTTTCTCAGATAGACTTCGTTCATTAGTTTCATACATTGATCCTCATTGTCATCCCAGGCCTTAATGCAATCTGCTTGACTGACGGCCACAAAGTGCCGGTGGTGAGGTATGCCAAGTATTCCCTCAAAGTGATAGGCAGTGAGGTTAATGATTACCTCGCCCTTGCTATTTACGACACACCTTGTGTCTTTGTTGTAACTTTGGGCAATCACCATCAAGAATTCATTGTTGACGGCACTGATTGGGATTCCACCGGCGAAGTGCAGGGCACTGCCCATCAGTTTTTCCATCCATGGACTCCTTGTGAATTTTTGAGTTCTAGCCTAGAATTCCTCCATATCAATATGTCCCAGTTCTGAATCTCTGACGTCCATGTTGCACTCGGCCTGAGACTCGGGCATTCATACCCTCTGATATTTATATTTCATCTCTTCTTCTGTAAGTTTAGCCTTTCCTTTGGATTTGATAGGTCTCTTGCTAGATGTAGACATATGTTCTTTCGAACTCAGTTGCTGATCTGCACGAAGAAGAAGCGAAACCCAATCCAAAAAGGTTGTATCAGTCATTTGATTTCCCATTGAAGTGCCAACAGAAGGAGTTAGTTATTATTAGGCTCAGGGTGCAAGGTGCATGAAAATTACAGCTTACAGGGCTAAATAGGTAAGGCGCACTGGAAAGGGGGGTTGCAAAGGTTAAACTGGCGCCAAAGGCGCATGGCGCATAGATACTGCAGAGTGCATTTTATAAAAGGCGCATGAAAACATTATGTTACATAGAGACAGGATGTGCCCTTTGGCGCATAGACTTTTCATGTTGCACTGGGATTTGGTGTGCCCTTTGGCGCTTGAAAGGTTTGTGTAACAGGAAATTTTCGTGTGCCATGGCACAGCGCACAAAGGGTTAACACAACATGATGTTGCTGTAAGGAGGGATGCGCATGCGCCTTCAAAGCCTTGTGCTTAGCGCGGATAAAGCCTGTGTTGCACTGATGCTGGGTGCGCCATTGGCACATAGAAACTTGATGCAGTAAGGAATGTTGGCGCGCCAAAGAGGGCACAAGGTTAGCGCTTGTAGCATATGAAAGAGGCGCGCCTTGGGGGCACAGAAGTTTATGATGCAGTAGGCAAGATGGGTGCGCCATTAGCGGGGGGTTTTTATCATGTTACAGGGGTGACAGATGCGCCGAAGGAAAAAGAGGGAAACAGTGAACTAAAACACTCTCAGAGGGGTCTTTACATGGTTCAGATTGCTTTTCTCCTCTGTTCCTCCTTTGAAAGGTTACTTGGGGTATGAAATGGTTTAAACCAGGAGGGTTACAAACCATTGTTTTCAGGATAACATCCTCCTCTAGCATATCTGGAAAGAGGAAAATAAGGAAAGATAGCACGGGGGGGATGGCTAGCTCAAAAGATGTATTTCAAAAACCAACCAGCAAGCACGAAGAACCAGAAAGAAAATCACATACTTACCCGGATAAATAGTGAAAATCTGTAAAACGAGTCCACAATGCGTTGAAAACGACGAGGCAGAGGCTGACATGCTCAGAGAATAAAAATCACGTGATATGCGTCTGATGATAATGACATTTGGGCACGCAAATTTTATATATATAGGTGAGCTAGTCATAAATGCTCCACCCACTTTGTAAAGGGTGCATGAAAGTTGCTATCGACATGGAAAAGCATGCGCCCTTTGGCGCACGAAAGCATTTGCCAGCATGAAATTAAGCGCACCTTTGGCACACCAAAAGTGATTTCGACATGAGATTATGTGCGCCCTTTGGCGCACCAAAACATGGTGCAACAAAAGTTGTGTTAATACGAAGGTGCATGCGCCTTGGCGCACGCGGAGAAGACTCAACATACAAGGCGCACCGAAAGGTGTGTTGACACCAAAAAGCATGCACCAAAGGTTTTAAAGGGGCGTACCAAAAGTTGGTGTTACATAGTAATTCCATGCGCCCAGCCAAAAAAGACCAAAAAGACTAAGTTCGGAAACCAGATTTTCCAGGAAAGGGATTTTGCAACGTTCCGAATGTAAGGGATCCCTAGCGAGGGATCAAAACAAAATTTTTGGTATGGTTATCGGTAAAATTTCCCTTGTCAATTTTAAGGGATAACATGATGTAATACTGGCTATGGTAACTGGTTATCTAGTAGAAGGTGAACATATTATGCAAAAGCTAATCCTGAAGAATCCTGAGCAAAATTTGTAGATGAAGATTAAAATTTCATGGCGGATAGATAAGGTACACTGCGTACTTCTCTAAAACCTTTCTAGGTAGATGTTTCTAATTATATCATCAAATATTTCACTTGTGAGGGAAGATATTCCTCATTGATCACTATCCATTTTAAATTGTGAAATAATTTCAAGAAAGGTAGACATGTAAATGTACCAAATTTATTGCATTAGGGGTTAAAGAAGATGAGTAGAGATTCAAAGAGGGGAATCTTTACTTTCTCGTCACTGTCTTGTTACTCTAGTTATAAAGAATTCATTGGTAGAAAAACATCGTGCATTGAATTGGGGAGATTTCAAGTGAGAAAAACATATTGATGACCTGATAGGGAAGGGTAAAAAATAAGAAAAGGATTTCAACTAGTTTGTATATGCCTCCACCATAACCCTTAATTTCAGAAAACCCTATGCCTGTAGAAACCCCAATTCCTTTTGAATTTTCCATACCTTCTAAAACACTTGTCACTGGAGAAACACCACTTAGAATAGATCCCTAGGCTTGTATCTCCTGAATGAATTCTTGTCGCAGAGGCATTGTTAAATATCTCAACCCCAAATATTCCTCTTCCAGGGGAAAAAGGAAATCTTCCTCTAAATCCTCTAAACCACGAAGAAGATCCCATAGACTCAAAAACAAAAAGCCAAAATCTTCAAATTCTAGGAAAAATATTCCAATGGAATTGGACAGTGAGGAGGACAGGATAGGTAGGGATGATGAAGCTATTCCAATGGAAGTTGAACAAGGATTTCCCATAGTATCATATTCATAAATAGCTATGGAGGAACAACCAAGGAGAATTGAAAAGATAGAAGCAGAAGAATTGGATACACAACCTACTTCACAGGGTCCTACTGAATCCATTGGAATTCAAATAGAGGTCATTCATGTAGGGGTAATCCATACAATGCATGAAGAAAAATTATTACTTAAGGAACCTGAAATTTTAACCAATGTTCATGGAACCCTTGAGGAAGAAGAGATTGTTCAGGTGCTTTCTAAAGAGGATTTGGTAACTAAGGAAAGTAAGGGAGCAAAAACTTGAGCTACAAATGATAAGGTGAAGATTAAGGAAGGGTCATCAGAAACAATACTTACAACTCAACCTAGTGTCATTGGTACTAAACCTAATTTACCATTTGATGTAGAGGATATAATTGATGACCTTGTCTAGAACCTTAAGGCATATATTTCCAAAGAATCTATTTAGCCGACATAGATAGATGACCCCCCAATTACTCCTATGTCCTCCAAACCTGTGTCTCAAGAATCCAACTTATAGACATAGGTTTGTATACAAGAAATCTTTAGAGATCCCCCTAGTCCAGCCTATAACAATATGGCAACACAGACCAGTTTAGATTATTGGGTGTAGAAATTTGAGAACTATTGTAATAAACTGCAGAGAAGATGGGAAAGAGAAAAATAATAATTACTCTTCCAGCACCAACAAGATCTGGAAGAAAAGGATAGGTTGTTAAGAGAAAAATAAAATGAAATTACAAGGTTGAAAAAGAAACAAGAGGACACAATATAGGTAACAAATGATATTTTCAAGTGTATATCACCATCAAGTGTTTACTCTGTCTTCTTAAAATAACAAATGATGTAATTTAAATTTACTTGTATCAATAGCGACATTCCATTTGACGTTAGTGGGGCAAGGCTATTTTTTAGAATTAATCTACAGATGCCCCATGAAATACAATTACTTCTTTATGAACTATATATGTTCAATTATGCTTTAGAATTTGACAGGGATTGGATCCTTGTTATGTACATTATGGATGTGCAAGTTCAAGCACTATGCTCTTATCTCAATAATGAACTCTTCAGAGAGAAACAAAATGTTGAATATAGGCAGTTTTGCAAAGAGTATCCATTGAATATTATGGAAGAAGAAAACAATACAAAGGCCATGATTGAAGAATATGCTAAATTTATGAATGAATAGAAAATCAAGAAATGAGTATACAGGATGCGAGAAGAAGCTTATGATGATGTCGGGAATCATATTATGTACAATGTAACCGAGATAGCACAGTCATGTAGGATGATATGGGAGGAGATGTCAAAAGATATAAAGAGGAAGGAAATACATTCCTATCCAAATATTATCCCAACTCTCCAGCAAGTCAACCCATATATTTAGGTAGTAAAGGGCTATCGAGCAACTTGGTTCCCAATTGCATGTCATCCACCTATTTTCCATTATCTAATCCCTCATTGGTCTAGGGATAGAGAACTCAAAGAAGAAGTAAAAGAAAGGATAATAGAGCACTATAGGAAGAATTTTTGTTACTTCTTTACTGATCTAGAGGTAACATCCATGCCAACTGATTTCAAACAACTCTGCAGCATCATTCACATATACCCTAAAAAGGAAACTGATAAACAAGAAAAAACAAAAAAGGGTAAACAAGAAAATCTTGAATGAGGTCATTCAAGAGATTAAGTCTAGGGATGTGATGATGCCCATTAATACTGTTTTAATTATCTTATCTGTTATAGTTTTTTAGGTTTGTATACTATTGTACCTTGTTATTTTGGTCATCATGTCAAGACATTCCCACCTGAACTTAAGTTGATGGCACTTATGTTACTTTATTTCATGGATTTTGAATGTGTATTTTAATCTCTTTGATGCAATGAATGGTTATTGAGTGCTTCATCTGAATGTTTTACTTGTTGCAAGGAGTGGTTATGTATTGTTACTAACATGCAGCTAAAGAAATTTTGCCATAAATCAAAGGGGACTTGTGCACAACAACTGACATGCAGCAACTGGGACTTGTCTACAGCAAGGCACTTGTAGCCAAAGGAAAATACACACATATATATAGTCGTGATTATGAGAAATATCATCAATGAGAGTTCTTCTCCTAAGTTTGTACCTTCTAGTAAAGTAGTGATGTCAAAAAAATTGGATCTCACACAAATGCCTAATTATTCTTTGCAACTACAACCTGGAACTAGTTGATCTAATTTCACACCTGGTTTTTTCAATGAACAGTTAGTTATGTGGATACATTATAACACTTTTCTTCAATTCTATTTGCATGCATATAAATCCATGGATTTCTTGGGAATGATCTAGTACTCAATCAAAATGTAACTACTAGTTGAACAAGAATCCTCATGTCTCTATTGAATATAAAGATAATGATATGACTGTAGAAGATATAGATTAATAAGAAGGAAATTGTTGTAAGTTGTATTCTCTAATATTCATGCTAATGAAAAAAAATATGAGTTCTATCATTTTGTTGTAGACACGAGCCTTAGGAAGGGATAACACCTAAGGTAGGGCCCACTTGTGGTTCACTAAACCCATTTCCTTTTTCTTTATTGTTTTAATTTTTGTGAATGAGTAGATTAGAGTTGCAACATTTAATTTATTTATTTATGATTCCTTTTTACATGTCTTATTCAATAGTTGTAGTATCTACTTTTATCTGCAATCTAGTTTAGTTCTAGCACTATGTTTTCTAGTTAGTGTGACAAATATCCTTTAGTTATATCTCTTGAACACTTATAAATGTGTATACAATGCTAGCAGTGTTGAAAGTTTACATCCCTATATTTGATGAATAAATGATTGTAGATTAGTGAACAACATACTAATTTTTGCAAGTTAATTTGCACCACCATGAATGATGACATTACTACTATCACAGGTATGTGTACACCTAACTTATGTCAAAACCTTATCAAGAATAAGAGTACAGTGTATAAAGATAGGTGAGGCATGTGTTTCACCGTTTTCTTCACCTTTTCAAAATGACGAAACAAATAAGGGTAAGGGCTAAGGAGGAATACCTATTAAATGTTGTTTAGTTGATGGTTTTTGTGTACATTCTGACTTCTTGATCCACAGTTGAATGTGAGAGATTCCTTTTGGCTAGGAGGAACTACCTAAAATATAAAACAAGACCACAAAAAGATAGTTAAATGATATATGACAATGGATTGCCTAGCGTATGCTAGTTCCGAGAAGTGTGATACTTCCTAGACGGTTGTAAATCCACTATTTAAAACAAGTTAATGTGAGAAATAAACAAAGTCCTAATGTAGTTGATATGATTTAGGTATCTCATTTAAGTACAATAAGAAAATCCAATCACAGCAAGCTAGGCTATAGTTGGATCTGAGAGGTGAGGTATCTATCAAGGTACTAAGACTAGTCAGGGTCTGATTCTGGGTTATTTAGGTTAACTGGTAGGGTGATTGTTGGGTCTGTTCTTGGTCAAGGTGTAAAAAACAGAGACTAATGTCAGCTAAATGTGACTGATGCTAGTTTAGGTAGAACCAACGGCGGTTGTGGATAACCAGCATCAGTATGGTCAAGGTGAAAGAAACTCAAATAGGTTAAATGGCAGGGGTGATACGAGGTCAAATAAAGTTTGGGAGAGTCAATGGGGAGGTCTGTAAAGGTCTTAGGTATGCTCAAAAGTATACAACAGGTGAGGATAGGTGATTTGGTGATTTGGTGAAGGGATATTTGAGTTCATAGGCAAATGGGTGATGAAGCAATAAGCATGAAAATAACAGATTAATAACAGGAGTAATACAGATTACTAATTAAAATAAACCCTACTGGTTAGGGCCATACTTACTATGTTAAGGATCTGATGGTTGAGTGGTGAAGGTGGTTGATTGGAGAATACGTGTATGGTCTTGTAGCGGTGATTTCCCGGATTTCTCCCATGAATGCAATGTGTTGGTCAAAGAATACTTGTCAAAGATCACACAAGGAGTTCGTGCAGGATAGAAGGCCCGGAACCAAGGGCATGGAAGTATAGGAAGGACCCGTGCATGGAAGGCAAGTTTAGATTTCAATACTTAGCTGATTTTGAGCATGAAAACCTATTTTTAGAAGATGGTGTGCATAACACACCAATAATGTAGATACGTGCCCACTATGCATTATCTATCTTTGGATAATCAGATCGAAGCCTTTATGCATGGAGACAAGATGAGAATAGAATTGACACTTCAATTAACCGCAAGAGGACTATATATAGCACACTTGCATGTGTGGCTATGCTTGTAAATGGTGTGTGGCTATCAGTAGCATGCAGCCTATTTCTGGAATAGATAAGTAGTGAAGGGAAATTCCCCACCCTATATATATGATGTTAGGTATATAGTAGAGAGAGAGGGAGATGTATGTATGTGTAATAGAGAATATACGCATATGATTGAATCACTGTATCAGTTCCATATGCGGATTGGTATAGATTGACAATACTGGAAGGATCTTCTATATTTATTAATAGATGGAAGATATTGGTTGAATCTAAGATTCATTCTGTGTGTAGTTGAATAGTGCATGTTATTAATTCAATCATGATTATTGTTTAAGCTTGTTCTTTCATAGAAATGAGGGAAGCATGCATTGTAGAATGATGGATTAGTTATGAATATATATGTTTCTTCCTTCATCATGTTAGCATCTTGTTATAGTAACCCTAAAGACGTACCTGGTACCATTGTACGCTTTGGGTGAGCACTCAGTCTAGGCTGAGTGATGTGCCAACGCAACTAGGGTTTTATCTAGTAAATTCTAGGCTGCATCATTAGTTTTGTTGCTGGGATCTCTTTTTTAGTTATTTTTAGGATGGTTCGCGATGGATATGTACATGTTAACTCTAGCAAGTATTGAGGAATAGATACATGATCTGGAGGAAGAATATGCACAATGACTCAGCAGTGGATTTGAGTTTAACGCACACACTTGAGTAGAACAGAACATGTATGATAGCTTATATAAGAGCTTTTTCTCTATATTTCCAGTAGAACTATACAAGTGGCTTACTACTTATGCATCTCAGTAGAATTGGATGTATCACACACTTGTCTGGAAATAGGAAGAATTTTTGGCCCTCTATGATGCTGATTTGATCTGGACTCGTGCAGTGGATACATGGTTTTGTGGTGTTCTAAATAGTTATATTATAGAATATTCAATTTCTACATACTCTTTCCCAGAGGTAGCTAAATTCCAGTTTTTACAGTATCCAAGAGGAACATATTTGTAAGGTATTCCACTAGCAATCAAGATATTAATGGTAACTTTGAACCTGGAGAGTAAACCAATGGATAACTAAACTTCGCCATGTGCGGGGGGTAGGAACAGGTTTGGTTTAATATGGCAAACCTAGTGGTAGAGAGACAAAGAGAGGAAAGGAGGCTTAAGTATAATGAGGCATGTGAGAGGGAGATAGAGAAGTAGCATTCCATTGTAGAGAGTAAGGCATGGAGGAGAGAGATGGCTTGTGAAGGATTTACAGCTCACATAGAAGACATGGAGCCAGAGCATCAGGAAGTCCCCCATCTTGGAAAGCATGATAGAGATCCCCCCTCGGTCTCACATGGAAGTGCACTAGCAGAGACTACCTAGATTGCAGGTGCGCATCTTAATCCACATGGTGACCTAGCCCTTTTGCTTGGTTTTTCAATATCTAGTATGATAAGTAACCAACAAACTAACTTGGGAAGTAGGAGAGCAAGAGTAAGTTAGGGATCAAGTATATTAATGGCAGGATAGCCAGCTTCGATGTCATTTGGAGGAGCATTCTTAGGTGCATCATACACACAAAATGTGAGCATGAAAAATGTTGGATTCACCTCTAGAAGTGGAACTACCTCACAGACTGTAAGGGTTTAGAAATAGTACTATTGTTGAGGCACAGGGGAGTACATCTATAGGCCCTATTCCAACTACTGGTGGTGGATCAAGAGGTATATGTGGTTATAGTTTTGGTGGATCTAGTGGTTATAGAGGTAGCGGGAATACATGAGCTTTCAAATTAGGTGGTCAAGGTCTGCAACAACCACAGAATATCTATATGGAGATGTCTCTTCGTCTCCTGGAATATAGAGGTATAGAGGATGTTTCCAAACATGTATATATGTGTGAAATATTGTGGTACACTAAAGGGATCACAACTGCTAAGTGAACTGAAATTCAATTCACCACTACATTACATGGGCACACACACAGCTGGTATAGGAAGGTTGACCCTGATCAAATTTATGTGGATTATGCAGCATTAAGAGATGCTTTCTTGAAAGAGTTCCATATCCCTGGGTTTGAGCAGAAGAGTATAAATGTGATCAAGGATATCAAGAAAGGAACTACAGAGAGTGTACGTGAGTATGATGCTCATTTTAAGACACTTATATCTAATCTATCTTATGATATTCATGCTAGCCAGACATGCACAGTGGTTTGTTGGAGGATTGATTACACCTTTTATAAGGGCATTGTCACATAAGACATACAGTGATCCACACAAAGCATTGGAAATATCTTCACGTGTTGAGGTAGTTGGGAGTATTGAAACTAGATTTAGTCCATTCCTAGAGGCACAGATTGCAACTATGGGAAATCGGTTAGAAAAGATATCAGAAAATTCAGCCCACAAGACACGCTCAGTAATTTTGTGTATAGATTGTGAAGTGGAAGGTCACATCAAGGATAGGTATCCCTCACAGATTTGTACGCTAACTACTATTGGAATATGAGGTTTTTCATTTGAATCATGATGCTAGTCACTATCCTTTATTACAGTGTGCGATAAGGAAGAATGTATCTTGCTTTTACAAAATTTATAGGTCCACAACCCATGATACGGAGGATTGTTGGCTGATTGGTCAGATCCAGGATGTTATAGACCTTGGGGTATCGACAAAAAAGTATAAAAGATAATTCTAAGGGTAAGAATGAGCACCAGGATCAGGATCATAATCAAATGCACTATGATGGTAATGAGGGGAATTTTGAAGGAGTTTGTGGAAGGGGATGTAGATATCATGGTGGATATGGAGGATTAGGCCATGGTGGAAGAAGATGTTAGTTCCCTCCTGGAACATGTTATACATGCGAATCTCTTGACCACTTTAGGCACGAATTTCCTCACAATATTACATGTTATTTCTATAGAAAGAACCATAGTTATGAAGAGTGCCCAGACTTTTATGAGCATCTATGTAAGCACCATAAGCAAGAAAACAAAGGCATCAAGATGGTTAGAATCCAACGCATGTGGTAGAATATCGATCATTGGATGCCTAAGATAATAGAAGGACCTGAGGCATTGACAATGAAGAATACTACATGCGTTGAAGCCGCACACGTGAGAGAGACATTGCACTAGAAGCCCATGATCATCAAGGAGGATTTTTTACATGCAAGGTACCTAGATCCTACTCATAAGAAGGAAGTTTACTAGGATACCATGGAAGTACTAAGGAATCTGTCAGGGTGAGATACAGTACGACAAAGGAGCAAAAGAAAGCATCAGATACAATGTAAATTTATATTGATGATATACGAGAGGTATGCAAGATGTTGCACCAAGAGAACATTATTCCACTATTAGGAAGTTGGTTAAAAGGGAACACTCCGTGCATAAGTCTTGAGACCAGATGATAGATTCTACATGTAAATCTCCCCCCTGATAGCATTGACTATGACAAAGAAATTACTCTGAATGTTTTTGTGGATAGGTGGTTATTGAGCATAATATTGATTTATACAAGTTCAGAGGTAAATGTGCTTACATTATATGTATGGGTATAAATGGGGAGGCATCCATTGAAGCCATCATCTAATGTGTTATTTATGGAAAACTGGAATAAGGCCACTCCCATAGGAGTTTTGAAAGATGCATCTATAACTATACAAGGGGCCAAGTTCACTGGGGATTTCGAGGTATTAGCACTTGTAGAAGCAGATAATTTTCCATCCTTGCTTAGACGCCCTTATCATCCTCAGGTAAACAGAACTGTTGAGGCCTTCAACAATATTTTGAGCTAGACTTTGAAAAAAATAATTGTTGTTGGAAGAAAGGATTGAGATGACAAAGTGTCAACTTTTCTTTGGGCATATAAAACAACTTATAAGAGATTGAACAAAGCCACGCCATTCCAGTTGGTGTTTAGTGTGGAAGTTGTTCTCCCCATAGAATTTATGTTACCTTCTTTGTGCATTGTGTGCACTAGAGGTCTAGCTAATGAACAAGCTTTAGAAGAGCATATCGAAAAGATGATTGAACTAGATGAGAACTAATCCATAACATGATGGATTCAGAAGCAGGAAAAGGCCAGGAAGAAGGCATGGCATGACAAAAACATAAGGGATAAGTATATTTGAGATTGGATAAATGGTACTTCTTTATGACTCAAAGTTCTTGCACCATCTAGGCAAGATCAAAGTACATTGGCTAGGGCCGTATGTCATCACTTCTATACTTGAATCAGGTGCTTTTCAGTTAGAAGCACTTGATGAAACACGGATACCCAGTTACTTTAATGGGAGTAGGCTAAAGCCCTACTATAAATAAGTCTTCTTGGTGTTTGTAATAAGCTAGTATTTCCATTTAGCTTAGGTTTTTCAATTATTTATTTCCTTAATTTATTTCCTTTCATTATCGCTATGCTTTTTCAATTTAGTTGTTGTTTTTGTGTACTAAGCGTGCTTGCGTGCATGAAGCTAATTACTATATGAAGAATGTTTATGTGTAGAGTAATGCACATACCTTTCATGTGGGGGTAATTTTATTTATCCAAGAAAAATATTGTGGGAATTGAAAGGTGAAAGGAATAAGCTGCTACTGGTTTGCTTTAAGTCAAAAGAAGATTGCTTATCAAAAGTTACCAAGGATGGAGATGAATGAAATAACAGTATAACATGAGGTAAGCTGGAGGAAATGATAGCTACCAGGATATGGTACAGTGACAAGGTACTCAGGCACAAGGGTGTGCACTGAAGAGAAGTCTATGACCAAGAGGGTAGGAAGGCGGGCTAGAAGGTTATAGCTAGGGTGTAAAGATGTACCACACGGGATGAACAAATTTGGTCAATGAATGAAGGGATATTTGGTAGGTGGAGGACTAATGACATGCATCAAAATTTTAAAAAATTATATAAAGATGGAATGCGGATTCATTTTTACGACTTGTGACTAAGATTATTTGAGGAAAGAGCCAAGTGCAAAGAGCTAAGTGAATCGGGTTAAGGTACGAAGGATGTGAAACCAAGCATGAAAACCAAAATCTGTGTGATAAGAAGCTTGCGTCCTTGGTGGTGAAGGGTTTGAGAAAAGTAGGGAGACATAGAAAAGAGTTAGGTTACAAATTTTCCACCTAGGGCATGATTGAATTGAGCTAGGGTTTGATTCGTAAAGTTGTAGAGTTGAAGAGGAGACATTTTCAAGGTAAAAATGGCACCGAAGAAGGTAACTGCAGACAGTAGTAAAAGGAAAGAAGAAGGCAGTCTTTAAGGAGGAAGATATGGCACCTAAAAGACATTTTTCATAAATGCAATATCTAGGAGTCATCATCAATAAATAATGGGATTCACCCATCAAAAAGAGAAAATTAAGTGAATACAATCATAGGACTTTGGAGAACAAGAAGGAGCTTGATTCCTTGCTCACTAATAGAACAAACAAGCACACAACGGATGACATGCCAATATATGATGATGTGGGTGAAAAGATTTTAAAGAGAATTGGGGTCTACCAGTTGTATGAGCTTCCATATTTCAGAGAGGTACGAGCCTCTTGTATCAGTGGCTCATGAGCAGGGTGCATGAAGACTTCTTTTACTTTGCAGGATGTCAGAGTTAGAATTTCATCTGCACTTGTCTCATCAGTTACAGGTCTGAAGGCCATAGGAGAAGATATAAAATGTGACCTCGCAGATAAAGCCACAATTGTAAAGACCAAATAGGAGTTGGGGGTACCTGAAGGGTCCGCGCGGAATGGACATAGATAAATTAAAGAACTGTCCAGTTGTACAAGCTATAGCAACACACCTTGTTACCAAGTTGAATGATCAGGAGTGGTGGTCTCAGGTAAATACTATGTGGTTACATGTGGCATGCGTAAGATGTCAGAAGGGACAATATATAACATTTCAGGCTATATTGTACAGATCAAATAGATGAAAGAAGTGCACGCATAGGAGGGGAAGATCAACTTTGGGGTTGTTCTACTATCACTGGTATTCATGGAGATCAAATTACCAGATGGACCGAAGGAGAAAGTATGGGAATACCCCATGGAGAACAAGTCCCTAGTTGAAAGATTCAGCAAATACCTATGCAAGGGGGGCCATGACAAATGATGTAAAGACAAAGGGCAGAGATAAGTGGTATGGACAGGCTCCGCAGTGGCATTTGGGGAAGAGTGGCGCATCCCAAAGGAACCTACCAATAATGGTAGGGAAACACGTTCAGTTTGTTGTGTATCAGTAATTTCTGCATCGCATGTGCTTCCCAATGAAAGATGAAGTCTGGAACCCTTGGTGCAAGTTGCCTTACGCATTCACTGTAAGGTATTTCCAAGCATCATGTTCATAGATATACATACGCACGTGCCAACTGGTCTTCAATGCAGATAAGGTAGACTGCGATTACCATACACTGAGGAAGAAGTATGTGTATCCTGGCAGAAGTGCTTATACAAAGAGGATCATTTTGGAGGTATTGAATATTAAACCAATAAGTTTGGCTGTAGCAGATGTGGGGGCAACATTGGTGTATCTCCAGCTGAAGCCAAATATGGAGAATCTTATTTTTTGGTAGAGCATTATTGCACATAATTACTTGTAATATAATATGAGTTGGTATAATAACTCATGATTCATTAATTGTTACGTTTGATATTTTATTCATTTCCTATGTGAAGCTTCTTAATACAACATACTTGATCCTATAAACTTTTGTGAGTCGAGTCTTATCTTCCTCATATCTCTCTTGGATAGAATCATCTCAAGCTTATCCCTAGGGATCAGCTCACACTCCAAAATAGCATACGTGCAGTTGTCGTATTCGAATGTAACTTCATCTCAACATCTATATTATTATGTGAATGAGTTATTATTATGTTGACTCATTTTAATGTGTAATTCTGGTCCAGCAATATACATGTGAGCATCTAAAGCAAGAATATTCCTAAGCATTCCTCCCTGATGGAGTGTGAATTTATTAGTAGGCTCAGACATTATCTTGTACTGCTACCCAACTCCAATGATGGTTTTGACACTGGGCAGTAACCACCAACGTCTAAAAATACCCATGATGGTTGTGTACACTCAGTTTACCAACAACCTACAAATAAACAAGATGGCTTTTACATGTGAAGCTTAACCAACAGACCATAACATTTTCAATGGTTTTATAAGGTCAACCAACAACGTAGATATAACAATACTCTTTTATCTCTCACCACCTTCTTACATCCAGGGGAAAATAAAATAAATTGCATCACACATTAGAATTGTGTGAACAGGTATGATCCACGCTGTTCATTATGTTTCACATAGCGGAATCAAACACACAACTGAAAAAATGCCACAACTTCATTGTGCAGCCCCATCTACTATGCGGTTAAGATGAGAGGTTGTCTAGATTGACCCTCCTTCCTTCATTGCCTCACGTGCCTCCAATATTGTTTGCTACTTAGCAATATATTGGTCAAATTAGGCTCATATTGGAACTAATTCTACTATGGACTGTCGAGTTTACAATTGATGAATGTACCCCTCACTATGGACAAATCACGTACAAGAACATTATGTGCGATCCAAACAATCTAGTGAGACAATTTTTTGAATCTGATATTTTGCCAAAATATGGATCCACATCCACCTATTCCACTTGGCACTCTAATTCCGAGTAGATTCAACCAACAGAAAGAGGATTTTGTGCTCATGTTACATGTAACGAACTTGAAAAAATACACATTTTGTAAAAAACGATTACCTCAATCCGAGTCGTATCTAGCTGAATAGTTTCATCGTGTCCATTACAAGTTTGCATATCATGTCTTAACTGTCTTTCTGTCAACCCTTTTCAAAAATGGCAAAAAAAACAGTTGAATTCCTTAGCAAAGTTTTTTTCCAGTATGTCCAAAAAAGTGGCAAAAAATAAAATAAAACGTCAAAGTATAGTCAAAAGTCAACGATACAATACACGAAGCCGAGAGTCAAATTGTTACTAGAACGATGATCGCAATACATTTTTTACGCTCGATAGAATGCGCAGGCATAAGTGATTTTAATTCACGGGCAGTAATACTCCAATACGCATTAGTTTTCTGCCTCTCCACGCAGGTGAGAGAATGAAGATATGTGCATGTCGTATCACCTAACCAAAGATTCAAATACCGATTTTCGTACTCCAACGCAGAGTCTAGTCATGTCATGGTACGTGAGTTCTTTGCTGTCGTAGAGCATTGTAACATAGAAAGCTTGCCTTACTGATAGAATAATGCGCAATGGTATTTGACAACAGAATGAACAACACTATATTCTTCGACTATGTTTCTTTGCCATGTTCACATTAAGGGGGTGAAAATTCCCAGTAAAAAATCAATGCCTCACATTAAGGGGGTGAACCTGCTCTAGGATACCAAATATTATTTTTGGTAGAACATTATTGCATCAAAACTTGTAATATAATATGAGTTGGTAAATAACTCATATCTGATTCAAAAGATACGTTTGATCATTTTATTCATTTTAATATGGTGAAGCTTCTTAATACAACATACTTGATCCTATAAACTAGGATTGTGAGGATCTTATCTTCCTCATATCTCTCTTCATAGAATCTCTTAATGCTTATCCCTAGGGATCAGCTTCACACTCCAAAATAGCATACGTGCAGTTGTTGTATTCAATGTAACTTCATCTCAACATCTATATTATTATGTGAAGACTGAGTTATTTTATGTTAACTCATTATTAATGCATAATTCTACACAATATAATGCTAACAAATTCTGAGCACTAAAGCCAAATATTCCTAACAGAGAATAAAAAATATGTGGAAGGTGAATTCTCACTTCTAGCACGACCAAAGGGAAAGCATACAATAGAGAACATCCTAGTGCTTAAGCCCACCGAGCCAATTGAAGTGCAAGATGAGGAGGAGGAGCGCAAAGATAGTGGTGGTTTGGAGCATAGGGGTAGGAGACATCCTACAAGTAAGGGTGAAGCTGAGCACACCATTACACCACCTTAGCCACAAGAGGGGGATGATGAGGAATTGAATGCATTCCAAGGGGGAGCACAGGTTTAAAAGGGTATTTAGGAGAACAAGGACCCAAGGTGCTACTCCAACCACTATGTGTATAAATCACCCAGACTCTCCCCACAAAAGGAGGCGACTGCGCAGAGAAGGAGGAAACTGAAAGTTGAATGAGGATGCAGAAGAGTTAAAGGAAAGTGCACCTAATTCCCCTACACTTCCAGAGAACACAGAAGAACAGGGTGAGGCAATCAAAGGAAAAATAAGAGGATGAGAAAAGACCAGAGGAGACAATTGCAGAGGATGTTTAGGATATTGAAACACAAGTCCCAACTTTGGAGGCTAAAGTTCATAAGCAGCAAAGGTCTAGAAGAACAAGTGGAGAGCACTATTCCACCAGCCATGGGGTATACAGAGGATGCAGGAAAAATTGTCTGCACCCGCTTCCAGAGCACGATAGCGCAGAAGGATTTATTCGGCTGGGAGTTGATGGATGAGGATATGGCGACTATACACACTCGAAAGCAACTATCATGGTCAATGCACACCCACATGGATGAGCCTGACTTTGATGTGTGTAAAGATTCATGCATTTCGAGATGACTAAAGAAGGCACCTCAAGCTAGAAACATGATGGTAAAGCCTACTGTCATGTCAGATGAGCAGGTTAGCAATGCATTGGTGAAAGTTTCTGCTGAGGTGGCTAGAAGAAACATGGAGAAAGCTGCCAAGATAAGAGCACTGCAAGAGGAGTTGAAGATAAAGGACGCAGAGATAGCGCACATAACACATGAGAAGGACTTCACACAGAAGAAGAACGAGGTGTTTATAAGCATCGCATAGGAGATTGAGGACAATGTAATCAGAGCAAGGCCACACTTGGAGGCCAAGGTACCACAGACATTTCCTTCAGCAATACATTATGTGGGGAAAGTTAGTGGACTTGGTACTTGAAGATGAAACTCTATGCGTATGCAAGTGCCATAATGCTCATAACAAGATGTCGATCGGGAGAAAGCATCAGTGATGAGAAAAATTGCATCTTATGAAGGGTTGTTGCAAACATTATAAGAGGTATTGAAGAAAGCAGACCAGGCTTTAAATGTATGCACAACTCTAGAGGCGCTTATTAACATCAAGGACCCTCAAAGAGAACAACGAGGTCCAGAAAGTGATTAAAGATGAGCCATTTGGCTGTGAGAAAAGATTATTCAATGGTTAAACAGAAGCATGAGGCCCTAGACAACAGCACAAGAGCCACACAAGACTTGGCTGGAAGAGCTTGGAAAGCTAATTACACAAAAGATGGACCTTTTAGAAGGTAGGATGACATTAATGTCCAGTGTTGTGTTGGTTCAGCAAAATGAGAAGGGAGAGATTGCGAGGGATGAGTTGGAATCCATTGTTGTGGACATCCCAGAAAAAGTAGAGCAAGCACTCACTAACTGGCAAGGTATTGAAGGCCGAAATAAAGGAGGAGTATCCAAAGTTGATAATGCAAAGTGATACAGAGGAGGTTGCCTCATAACCTCATAAAAATTCTTTATTTATCCACATTATTTCATTCTTATTCTTTCCATTCTTCCATTCTTTCTTTCAATTTTTGGAGATACACATTGTCGGGACGACAATGAGATTAGTGTGGGGTAATGTTGATCAAAGAATACTTGTCAAAGATCACACAAGGAGTCCGCGTGGGATAGAAGGCCCGGAACCAAGGGCGCAGAAGGACAGGAAGGATCCATGCGCAGAAGGCAAGTTTAGATTTCAGGACTTAGCCAATTTTGAGCATGAAGACCTATTTTTAGAAGATGGCATGCGGAACACACCAACGATGCAGAGACGTGCGCGTCATGCATTGTCTATCTTTGGAGAAGCGGATCGAAGCATTTTTGTATGGAGACAAGCTGAGAATAGAATTTACACTTCAGTTAACTATAAGAGGACTATAGATAGCACACTTGCATGTGTGGCTATGCTTGTAAATGATGTGTGGCTATCAGTAGCATGTAGCCTATTTCTAGAATAAATAAGTGGTGAAGGGAAAGTCCCCACCCTATATATATCATGTTAGGTATATAGTAGAGAGAGAGAGGGAGATGTATGTATGTGTAACAGAGAATATACACATATGACTGAATCACTGTATCAGTTCCATACATGCATTGGTATAGATTGACAATATTGTAAAGAGATTCTGTATTTATTAATAGATGGAAGATATTGACTGAATCTAAGTGTCATTCTATGTGTATTTGATTAGTGCATGTTATTAATTCAATCATGTTTACTGTTTAAGCTTGTTCTTTCATAGATATGAGGGTAGCATGCATTTTAGAAAGATGGATTAGT
Source organism: Taxus chinensis (assembly GCA_019776745.2). Lineage (NCBI taxonomy): Eukaryota > Viridiplantae > Streptophyta > Pinopsida > Cupressales > Taxaceae > Taxus > Taxus chinensis. Next base: position 813,526,185 of record CM034151.1, on the reverse strand, counting down.
TATGAATCTATATGTTTCTTCCTTCATCATGTTAACATCCTATTATAGCAACCCTAAAGAGGGACCTAGTACCTTTTCACGCTTCGGGGGAGCACTCAGTCTAGGCTAAGTGATGTGCCAGCACGACTAGGGTGTTACCTAGAAAATTCTAGGCTACATCACAATGGCTCTATGATTGATCCTGGTGATGGCTCTGGATGTCTAGATGTGTAAAAGGATGCTTGTTTCACTTGCATGTAACTTTGATCTCCTTCCTTTCTCTCAGAATGTGCCAACCCAAATAAAATGTTGTTTGGGTGAATAAATGGTAACCGATGAAAATTCTGGGTTGACCGGAGTTGGTTTAGGGGTGACCGATGTCGGTTAAGGCGGGATTCCCTAGGTTTACTAAAATGGGTAGATCTTTCTAATTTCTCGGGCCCAGCTAGTTTATTATCATGGATTAGAACGGAAAATTCCATTTTAATGAGCTGGAATGTGGTTAGAGAGATTTTAGGGTTAGACCAAATCTTAGCTCATTAAGGCAAGTAAGACTTAGTTATTGTTAGTTATAAAAACATGCCAAGAATAGGTCTAGGGTGAGGTGGCTGGGTGAGGTGGAAATTAGCTTAATTAAAATAATTAAGTAATGAATATTGAGAGGATGGGTAATAATTTAATTAATTTAATTAAATTAATATTAATGTGGATGGAGGGGGCCATGGTTAGATGAGTATGCTTGAGCCAGTTACTTGACAAGGGACCAAGGGGAGTGTGACCCAATTTTTGTGTCTACATTTTCCCCCTTTTTGTTGCATAGCTTGTATTGGTAAGCAACACTAACAAAAATAAGATGTGGTTGCCCCATGTGTGGGTGAAGGTGATCCCCCTCAAACTAGGAACTGATGTTGCAAAAGATAGAATCAGTGAGTGGTTTGATAAAAGGTGAGTGTGATGAAGAGGAAGGTGGACAACGGGGGTAATGGTATAAAGGTCCAATCAGGTAATATAGGTAATGGACTAGGGTCAAAGGTATTGACATTCAAATGCACGCAAACATATAAAATCAGAGATATGGCATGAATCTTAAATTTAGATAGATCATGATGTGTGTCATTTTGTAGCCAGGGATGTGATCTAACTGGCACTCAGGTTTGTGGAGAGATCGGTGGTACTCAAATATGAATTGATATTGTCCTAAATGTTTTAGGTTGTGCCTTTAAAGTAAGGTAAGAGGACCTATTTTGTAACCCTCAAATGGTGAAGGAGATGAAGATATCCCTCAATTTTTACAAATAGTATGGAAAGGGCCTTGTGAAAATATGATCAACACTCCAAATCTGACTTTCACAAGTTGTCACTTCCAGATTATGGAGATATTTTCAATGCAAGGCAACGATTACTGAAGACATTGTATGATTCTGATTTTCTTTGTGCATTTTTGTAGATGGATTTAATTCTTTTGTTGACACATAATGCAATGCAGGAGTAGTATGGGGTATGATTAGTTGTTCTGAATGAATTTTTGGTGGGAAATATTAGACTATACTAACCAAAATTTGCCAAATTCTTTGAGGAACTTTGCAAGAAATTTGTAAGACCTAAACAACAGAATGCTTAAAAGGGTTAAGGTACTCCTTTAACCAGGATATGTGCACCAAATGGAGGCCCATATCTGCACTCTTCCACACAATATTTGACAACATGACACAAAAGCTTGAAGTAGATGAACCAATAAAGCATCCAGAAATTTCTATTTTATCATGACCGAAGGTGCACCGAAAGGTTTACAAACAATCTCTAAATTCAAGGAAGGTAATGTGATTTTAAATTTGTTTATCTCTTTATCAGATGAAATCTCTTCTCAATGTGAGATTGTAAATTCCACTAAACTATCAACAAGAAATGAGACCATGTATGATCAAGAGATATTTTAGACATAAGATTACAACAGGAGAAAGAAACACAAATTGAAAACATTTTGATACATAAGTGCATGAAAATTTTGCCAAGAGAAAACAAAAAATAATCTAGAATGACCAAATTTATCAGCAGGGGAATATTATAATAACAATCTCCAGAGCTTGTTGATGGCTTTACAACCAAAACCAACTAAACATGATACAAATATGATGCAAAAAGGAATTAGAAATGGTTCTCAGGTGGTTTATAAGAGAATGGGCTTCTTCCCATATTTTCTTGTGAAATTCTAAGTTTCTCTGACCTTTTACATGTCAAAGAACATGCATTATATAACATTCTATTACATTTGATCCTTCTTTCCCAAGAAAATAATATTCCCAGCATCAAGTTTGTTACAAAATTCCAACATGATTCGCAGATAGGGACATTTAACATATTTGCAACAAAAGTTGTCAGGTGTTTCAAAAAAAGGTGAATCATTACAAATCCTTCATCATTATCCATTGTGGAGGCACGTTTTTTATCCTCAAAGCATGCAGACCCCCTTCCTCTCATTATTTCATCCTTATCCCTCCAAAATTTGATTCTGTAACTTCTTGATTTGATATTTCACGTTTTGGATGGGCTGGGGCAAAAATTATTTCAAAAACACCTCAAATCTACAAATTGATCCCTAAAACCACTTGCATTGGTCCTTGCAGGCACAAACGACATGAATTTACAAAAAAATTGATGAAAAATGATGCAAAATTCACATTTCCACACTTCTTGGAGCAAAAATGGAGGCCAAAATGAAAAATGCACAGTTACCATTGATTTTCCCTTTTTTCTTCAATATGAGCCCTCCACATGTCAAAATACGATTGGGAATGGATTTGGGATTATTTTTTGACTTTTTAACATCTTTGGAAAAATGTAAATTTTGAATTTTTTTCTCTGCCCCTCCGCCCTTGAAATTTGGTGCTGACACGTGGCATATGGTGGGTCCCATTGAAGTCGTGGCTCAATTTTGCACATTTCCACGCTTTTTTGGAATTTTGGAAATTTTTCACTTTTTTCCCCATGGGCCCGTGCCTCCACCTCTACCTTGACACGTGTCACCTTCTCTATCGCTAAGGATTTGTGGGCTCAATTCACATTTTAACACCCCTTTTTCGCCAAGGGAAAATTTCTCACTTTGCCTCCGTGGGCCCACCTCTGATTTCTTCCCTACCACGTGTCTCCCTTCTACTTCATGGCAGAGCCACGCCTCAAATTTTTACTAAGTCATTTTTGATAAAAGGGAGAAAATTCCCTTTTTCCTCTGACATCCACAGGTCCTTCTACACCTGCCATGTGTCTCCGTGTGCTTCATTCACTGGCCAGTGCTTCAAATTTTCACCCTGACTCATTTTTACAAAAAGGGAACAATTTCCCTTTTGCCTCCGGTGACCCGTCGACCTGCTCTGTGCTTCTGAAGTTTCCACGTGTCTCCCTTCACTCCATTGCAAACCTGCGGCCCTTTCGTCAACCTCTCTTCCTTTTCACCAAAAAGGTAAAAACTTCTAAGTCCCCGCGCCCATCCACCTTCATTCTGCATGTGACACGTGTCCCCTCTAGGACTGCGGAGCTGCGGGAGAAATTTGCAAATTTTTCCAAAACTAAAAAACATGTTAAGTTTTCAAAGAAACTCGTTGAATCTCTTCCAACCACAAATGGCCATGTATGAGGAGATGTTTGGGATTAATTTTGACAGGAAAATGACACCGTATAACCGTAAAAAAACACAGAATTTGACCAGGATGCCCGAATTTGATTTTTTTTTGTGGGTGAAGGATTTTTTGGTCAAAAAAATAAATGGGAATGATTGAAGGCAATTTTTGACCATGGGATAGATTTTTTAGGGAAAATATGCATGAAACAAACAACCATGAGCTCAAAAGGCTGGGAAAAGTGGAAAAAATGACAGAGGCCCGTGGATTTGGAAAACTAGGGCACAAAAAAGGGCATACATGTATATTTCTTTCAAGTTGGGGAAAAATAATAAGCTTATGAGAGTTTCAAAGGAATTCAATCTGGATGGGGAAACTTTGCAGACCACCAAATTCGAAAAAAAAACATTTTAGAGCATGTAAACCAAAGGGGAAAGATGGAAATATAACAGAGGATCAAAATGGGCACCAACATCAGCTCCTGCTTAGGGATGGGCACTCCCAGTTAGTGCCACAAGAACAATAAGTAGACCAAGTGCCAAAATAATCCATTAGGAAAATGGAGTCATGAGCCAAAGCCACCAAAAACTAGCTGAGAAACTGACCAAAAATGGCTGCCACACACCAAGGAAAACCAAGAACCACCAAAACACCAAAAACAGAGAAAAAGCCAAACACTATACACTGTACAAGTTGGTGCATACCTCAAATTTGGGGATTAATCCAAGAAATGCTTCAGATGCCTTCCATTAACAGGAAGTTCAAGCAATTCCCCATCTAAGTCCTTGAGAAAAAAGGTATTCTCACCAATTCTGATATCAATGGAGTAAGGGCCCCCATCCACAATGCATCAAATTTTCCATGTTTACCCTTATCTTCATTTCTACTATCCCACAGCAAAACCAGATCTCCAATATTGAAGGCCTTAGGAGTAGATCTTCTTGTCAAACAACCTTTTCAACTTCTCTCTAAATATGACATGCCTTTGGTGGGATGCTCTTCTCTCTTCATCTAGCTCTACAATCTAATTAATCCTTGCTTCATATGGGCTGACCTCTTGATCTTCAAGTTGTTAAACAAACTGAAATGAAGATAATTACAGATGTAAGGGAAACAGAGCTTGAGTTCCATACACCAACTCAAATGGGCTCTTACTAGTAGCTCTCTTGGCAGTGATTCTATCAGCCCAAACTACAAATTTCAGTTGTTCACCCCATTTTCTCTTGTTCAACTCCAAGGTCCTCCTAATGATCTTCAATAAGTTCTTATTGCTGGACTCAACTTGTCCATTCCCTTGGGGGTTATAGTTTGAAGCATAAGTCAGATTGGTTCCATACTCCTTGCACATTACCATCAAAGGTTTAGCTCTGAAACACATGGCATTATCAGCCACAATCTTGACTGGCACACCAAATCTGCATATGATATTATTCAACAAGAAATCCATAACAACTTGGTGTGTTGCTTTCTTGGTGGGGATTGCTTCTACCCACTTGGTGAAGTAATCTTGTGGCTACAAGGATCCACTTATGTCCAGCACTAGAAGGGTCTGAGATCTCACCAATGAAGTCCATCCCCCATTGTTTGAAAGGAGCTTCAATTGATACAGGCTGCAAAGGAAGGGAGCCTGAAACTTTCATTCTTCTAGAGAAACACTGGCAGCTTTCACATTTTCTAATTAGCATGGTTGCATATTTGAAGAGAGTAGGCCACCAATAACCAGCTCTCAAAACTTTGTGTGCTGTAACCCTTCCAGAAAAGTGTCCTCCACAAACTCCCCCATGGAAATCAGAAATTACTTTGGGAGCTTCATCTTCAGTTACACATTTCAAGAGGACACCTTTAGGGTTCTTCCAAGCCAGCCCAAAGTCAGTGATGATGTATTTTTGAGAAGCCAGCTTGAGGGCTCTTTTCTGATTTTTATTTAAATGATCAGGGCAGTATAGGTGTCTGAGGTAAAATATTATATCCTTGTACCACTAAGAACTTACCAATTTCTCAAGAACATCTGTCCTTTCTTCCTCTACCTCATTCACTTCCACAGTCTGCAAGTTGCTCTCAGCCATGAGCTTAGCAAGACCCAAACCTCTTACTAACTTTTTGGTCTAAATGTCCATGTCATACTCCTACAGTTTGTTCACCCATCTACATCTTTTACTTGATATCTCCATCTCTGATAAGATGTCTTTTACCATGGTGTGGGGAACATAAGCAACAACTTTTGAACTTAAGATATAAGGCCTGAAAACCTTTGTTGCTTTCACCAAGGAAAATGCTTGTTTTTCCATGATTGTATACTTTAACTCAGCAGCTTGTAAAGCCTTGATAAAGAAGGAAATAGGCCTCTCAGCCCCATCTTCATCCTTTTGGAGAAAAAAGATGCAATAGTATTTTTAGAAGCAAAGGAGAAGATTTGGAAAGGCTTCTTGTAATTCAGGGCTGCCAAGATAGGTGCATGTTTAAGTGCTTCTTTGATTCCTTCAAAATATTAAATAGTAGCTTCCTCCCACTTGATAACTTGATCTTTCTTTAACATGCATGTGATAGGCAAAGTCAATTTAGCAAAATTGGACACAAACCTTCTAATGAAATTGATCTGCCCAAAGAAAGATTGGATACCCTTCTTTGTTTTTGGAATTGGAACCTTGCTGATTGCTTCTACTCTCTCAGGGTCAATCATGACACCAGCCTTTGAAACAATATGACCAAGCAACTTGGCCTTTTGCACTCCAAAGTGATACTTCTTTGTATTGAGATAGATTCCAAACTCTCTACATCTAATCAACATTCTTTCCAAGTGATGCAAGTGATCTTCTCTACTCCTTGAAAACACAGTCACATCATCTTGATAAACTGCAATGAAGTCATTTATGTAACCAACAAAAGCAACATCCATTTCTTTTGAAAGTAGCTCCAACATTCATAAGACCAAAAGGCATTCTTACATAAACATATGTTCCCCAAGGAGTGGTAAAGGTAGTTTTAAATCTTTCTGACTCCTTGACAACAACTTGATTGTAGCCAGAGAAACCATCCAAGGTAGACAAAAATTCAGATCCAGTCACTAACTGCAACATGTTCTCCATGTTTGGCAAAGGATAATTGTCTTTCAATGAAGCTCTATTCAAATTTATGAAGTCTACACAAATTCTGATATCTCCATTCTTCTTTCTGACTGGCACAAGGTTTGCAACCCAAGATGAATACCTTGTGGGCTGAATGATCCCTCCCTCCTTTAGTTTCTTCAATTCATCTTGCATTTTCATGGAGAGGAGTGGATTAATTGGCCTTTGCTTCTATCTAAATGGTTTGGAACCTTTCTCAAGAGGGATCTCATGTTGGAATAAGTCTTCTCTATATGCTTTCAGCTCTGAATATGACCAGGCAAGACAGTCTTGATATTGTTTTAACAATTGGAGGTAGGATTGTTTTTCTTCCTTGCTTAAATTGCTGCCCAACCAAACTTTTCTTGATTTATCATTAGTTCCCAAGTCATGCTCTTCCACATCCCTTGAGGTAGACATGTTTCTATTGATGATATAATCAACATTGCTAAAATTTGACTCAAGAGCAACAAGACCTCTAGGAATTGTGTTAGTTTTCAATTGGATAATATCCTTTCCAAAAAAAGTCTCTCTTCCTTCAGTCATACATACCATTGGTTCCCAATCAATATTCTGATATAAAAAGTCATCTACAAAATCACCTTGATTTTTGGTAAGAACCTTTACACTTGAGCATCATCATTAAACACTTGCCAATGCTTGATGTTGTCAGGGATAATTGGCCTAGTTAACACTTCAACATTGTACTCACAATAAGGTGAAATGGTGCAATCTCCAAATCTTGACCCCAACACTACCAAATTGTAAGCAAAAACATTCAAATTTTTTTCATGATGCACAATATTGAAAGAATCAAACATCTCAATTAGATCCTAAACTGCATGCTTATACTGTTTCATCTGCTGATTTTTTGTAGCATACAGTTTTCTTATTTGTTTGACAACTAGCTCTGAATCTCCTTTTGCAATGATGTCCTTGACACCATACTTCCATGTAATTCTCAGACCCAATAACAAGGCTTCATACTCAACGAATGTTGTTAGTACATTCAAAATTAAGCTTGAAGGAAAAAACAAATTCTTCCAAGCTAGGAGAAATCAGAATTATACCAGCACCATTTCCAAATTTGGAGCAAGCTCCATCAAATAGCAAGGTCCAAGGAGAACTTACTTGATCAAGGCACTTTGACTGATCCATCTTGTGTTCTTTTCCATCAGAAAACCCAATAAAATTATCAGCATTAACATCAGTAAACAACACCTCATAGGAAGCATTGTTTGGATCCTCAATTAGATGCAACATTTTCTTCTCTCCATAGAGCTTGACAAGGCTGCCCTCAATGGGAATGGTGGCAAAATACATATCCATTTGGACACTCCCTCCAACACTTGCAGCCCACTTTCTTGACAATAACATACCCCATTTAGCAGGGCAATCAACAATCACAACATCCAATTTTAAATTCCTCTCGGGATAAGATGCAAGTTGCACAACCAAACCCTTCACACAACCAACTACTAGAACTTCTCTTGAGTCCATGGTAGTACAATTTCCATAGGCTACTGTCACTTTGATATCCAACTCATTCATGAATTCTAGAGGTATGAAATTACATGATGCATCAGAATCAAACATACAATTGTGAAGTAGCCTATCCTTTATGATCAGAGTTGTGAAGAATGGATCAACATTTAATTGGGAATCAACCAAGGATGTCCCCAAATATACCTCAGGTGTCTCTCCAAAATCCTCTACTTGCTGGTGGTGTTTCAAGGTCAGCAATGATCTAAGGAGGAGTTTCAACAACATTTACATTTCTTCCTGGAGTAGTCTTCTCCTCCTTCAATCCCAAGTACTCAAATGCTCTCTTCTTATGCTCAGGAATCCTAAGCAACTCAATGATTAGAACACTCACTTTGATTTGGCTCAATAATTAGGCTATGTCATATGGAACACTCTTTGGAAAAGTAACATTGGAAAGGAGACAAGAAGATTCATTAGATGGCAAGGGATTCTTGGCAGCTTGGGCATGAGGAGGACTATAATTTTTTCTTGGGACATCAGAGCTTTTGGCAGGTGCTTCTCTCCTAGAAGCTTCTTTGGGAATACTTGTAAGCAAGGGTTTTTTAGGTTTGGCTTGAGGCCCAACTCCCTTAACAACTTTACTTCTAGTGTTATAGTCTTTCACTTGAGCTACAACAACATTCATCAAACAATTGTCTATCTTCCTCCAAAGGGATACCACCATCATACTTCTTAATCATCAAATCTCTTAAGTATTCAAATTCATTGTTAGGAATTTCAAAATCTTGCACTACATCAACTTCAAGAGTATGAGGGGGAAGAAATACTTGTACCCATTTGATGCAATCCCAAAAGGTTACAGCTGTCCTTGCACTTATCACTTCAGTAGATGTTGCTCCTCCTTGTGAGCTTGAAGAATAACCCACCATGCAGATATTATCATCAGTACCATCATCATTATTAGCTTCACCATCTTGCTGGTCCACTTCACATGGAGGATGGGGTAGAAAACACCTATCACACCAATCAATATCAGCAACTTCCTCAACATCACCAACCCTAGCAGTTAGGGGATCCAGGTAACACTCTTCCTTCATGTGCTTGAGGATGTCTATTTGCAAACCCCATGGGTCCTTTTCCTCTATCATCAGATCTCTGATCACCCCTAGGATGATTGGAAAATATGTCATGGCTTTGTGCTTTTTGTTGACCTTGTGAAGTCTGCCCAATTCCCTTCTCAGCTCTTGCAACTTGTAGGAGATCTCTTTGACAACCCCTGCCAAAGTCTTCACAACATCCTCCAAATCAGCACCCTTGATAGCTTGAGGTTTTTTAGGGTTTATCAACTTTACACCATCTCTCTTGAGAGGTTTCCCAATTGCTTTGATATTGTTTTCAATTTGAAGTGCCATGGTGAAAGCTTGCCTTAGATTGGTAGGGTTCTTGTCTCTTAAGTAGTAGGCTGTCCTTTTTATCAAATGCATCTACATATTTGATTAAACAAGACTCATCACAAGGCCTCAAATTAACTGGCAGCCTTCTCAAAGTTTTGTTAAACCTTGTGTTGAATTCATGAACTGATTCATTGGGATTCTTCTTGATATTTTCAAATTCAGACAAGAGAAATCTAGGATCAGTCTTGTCACCATATTGCAACCTAAATGCATTCTTCATTTTAGTCCATGAATCAATAGAATTATCAGGTAGAGCCTTGTACCAATCCCTAGCATCCTCTTCTAGTGTATGAATGAACAATTTAATATACACATATTCAAACTCTATTTCAAAATCCTCCATCATGTTAACAAAAAGTTTGAGATGATGATCACCAGTTATAGCATTGTTACCTTGGAATTTTGGCAACCTATTTCTGACATCTTGTGGGACAACATTTGGGTAACCATCCATTCCTCTAAATTCTATAGGACCAAAGGTGTTAACAAAAAATGGAGGTCTAGGCTGAGCCATATTGTTTGGTGGAGGTGATCTTGGGGGTGACACAAGTTGATGAGGAGTGCAAGGTCTTTGGGGCTCAAGAATGTGGTTCACAAGACTGGTATTCTCTAAGTGCTGATTTTCTTGGAAATTTTTATTTGAATTGAAACACAGAGGTGCAGATTGAAGAAGGAACTCACCAGGTATACAGCAGAAGGACCTTCACTAGTTGAAGTAAACAAGTTTATGAGAGGATTGTTTGAATCAGAATCACTGGAAGAAGAGTGATAATCCTCTACCAAAGGCTGATCTCTCTCACCAATGGATATACCTTTACCTTATGTCTGACCTTTAACAACCTTCCAAACTCTTCTCCCTTCTAACTATGAGTTCCTTGAATCTAAAAACAACTTCTTAGCAGAGTCTCTAATGAAGAGATATCTTCTTCCTTCTAGTTTTGTAGAGATTAGCAACACAAAAGTAAATGACAGAAAGCTTAAGACACTGGTATTTATCAAGATCAGAACAACATGGAGTCTTCACTAAGGATTTTCACCCTAGTTGTGCAAATGCACTAAAATACTCTGTCAAATACCTATCAGCACTGAAAATATTGCCAAACTTTATAGGTTCAGACCTTCCTTTCTTTGAATTTATCAATCAAAAATGCAAATGAAGTGCAACAACTGCTGAGAAACTGATAAAATTGCAGGCAAAACTTATATCTTCACTTAATCCTTACAAATATGATTATAAAATGATGCTTCAACAATGTATGTGCATGCAGAAATTTGCAAGGGACATTACTAGGGTTTGACATGCATTCAAATATCTAAAATATGTATGCACATGGATCAGATTGAACTAAGAAAATATCAAACTCCAGAACTCTACCCTTCATTCTAGCCTTATAAATCTGATTAGAAGATGATACTCAGATTTGTAATTGCACATAAATCACATAAGAAGTATTACCAGGGATCTGAAAGACTGAATAATGTCCCTGGAAATGGTGCCACTAAGTGTTTCTAACGGGATAAATAGATATGGAATGGTAGTGAATCAACAAATCAATCTCTCAATGAAACTCCAGATTGACAAATTAGTGTGGATACTGCATTATTCATCCCTGATAATGGCGCCACTTGTGTTGGTACCCAAATTTTTTTCTCCTTTTAAGTCTGAGCAACATCAGAGATATGAAATGAAGCTTGAAGTCAGATAGATCATGATGTGTGTCATTTTGTAGTCGAGGATGTGATCTAACTGGCACTCAGATTTGTGGAGAGATGGATAGCACTCAAATAGGACTTGATCTTGTCCTAACTGTTTTAGGTTGTGCCTTTCAACCAAGGTAAGAGGACCTATTTTGTAACCCTCAAATGGTGAAGGAGATGAAGATATCCCTAAATTTGTGTAAATAGTATGGAAAGGGCCTTGGGAAAATATGATCAACACTCCAAATTTGACTTTCACAAGTTGTCACTCCCAGATTATGGAGATATTTTCAATGCAAGGAAAGGGTTACTGAAGACATTGTATGATCCTGATTTGCTTTGTGCATTTTTTTAGATGGATTGAATTATTTTGTTGACACACAATGCAATGCATGGGTAGTATGGGGTAGGATTAGTTATTCTGAATGAATTTTTGGTGGGAGATATTAGACAAGACTAACCAAAATTTACAAAATTCTTTGAGGACCTTTGCAAGAAATTTGTAAGACCTAAACAACAGAATGCTTCAAAAGGGTTAAGGTACTCCTTCAACCAAGATATGTGCACCAAATGGAGGCCTAGATCTACACTCTTCCACACAATATTTGACAACCTGCCACAAAATATTGAAGCAGATGAACCAACAAAGCATCCAGAAATCTCTATTTTATCATGACCTAAGGTGCACCCAAAGGTTTACAAACAATCTCTAAATTCAAGGAAGGTAAAGTGATTTTAAATTTGTTTATCTCTTTATCAGATGAAAGCTCTTCTGAATGTGAGATTGAAAATGCCACTAAACTATCAACAAGAAATGAGACCATGTATGATCAAGAGAGATTTTAGACACAAGACTGCAACATGAGCAAGAAACACAAATTGAAAACATTCTGAAACATAAGTGCATGCAAATTTTGCCAAGAGATAACACAAAATAATCTAGAATGACCAAATTTATCAACAGGGGAATGTTATAAGAACAATCTCAGAGCTTGTTGATGGATTTACAACTAAAACCAACTCAACATGATACAAATCTGATGCAAAAAGGAATTAGAAATGGTTCTCAGGTGGTTTCTCAGAGAATGGGATTCTTCCCAGATTTTCTCGTGAAATTCTAAGTTTCTCTGACCTTTTGTATGTCAAAGAACATGCATTATATAAATTTTCAATTACATTTGATCCTTCTTTCCCAAGAAAAGAATATTCCCAGCATCAAGTTTGTTACAAAATTCCAACATGATTCGCAGATAGGGACATTTAACAAATTTGCAACAAAAGTTTCCAGGTGTTTCAAAAAAGGTGAATCATTACAAATCCTTCATCATTATCCATTGTGGAGGCACGTTTTTCATCTCCAAGCATGAAGACCCCTTTCCTCTCATTATTTCATCCTTATCCCTCCAAAATTTGATTCTACAACTTCTTGATTTGATATTTCACGTTTTGGATGGGCTGGGGCAAAAATTATTTCAAAAACACCTCAAATATGCAAATTGATCCCTAAAACCACTTGCATTGGTCCTTGCAGGCACAAACGACATGAATTTACCAAAAAATTGATGAAAATTGATGCAAAATTTGCATTTCCACACTTCCTGGAGCAAAAATGGTGGCCAAAATGAAAAATGCACAGTTACCATTGATTTTCCCTTTTTCCTTCAATCTGATCCCTCCACGTGTCAAAATATGATTGGGAATGGATTTGGGATCATTTTTTGACTTTTTAACATCTTTGGAAAAATGTAAAATTTTGAATTTTTTTCTCCGCCCCTCTGCCCTTGAAATTTGGTGCTGACACGTGGCATATGTTGGGTCCCATTGAAGTCTGCGGCTCAATTCTACACATTTCCACCTTTTTTGGAAATTTGGAAATTTTTCACTTTTTTCCCCGTGGGTCCACACCTCCATCTCTGTCCTTGACATGTGTCACCTTCTCTATCGCTGAGGATTTGCGGGCTCAATTCACATTTTAACACCCTTTTTTGCCAAGGGAAAATTTCCCACTTTGCCTCCGCAGGCCCGTGCCTCCAATTTCTTCCCTGCCATGTGTCTCCCTATACTTTGTCATAGAGCCACACTTAAATTTTTACACTAAGTCATTTTGTCCAAAAGGGAGAAAATTCTCCTTTTCCTCCGTGGCCCCACACTTCCTTCTACGTAGGCCAGCGTGTCTCCCCAATTTTCACCCTGAATTTTTTGCTCTAACTCATTTTTACTAAAAGGGGTACAATTTCCCTTTTGCTCCTGGTGACCCGTCAACCTGATCTGTGACCTGAAGCCACCACGTGTCTCCCTTCACTCCATTGTGGACCTGTAGCCCTTTCCTCAAACTTTCTCCCTTTTTACCAAAAAGGTAAAAACTTCTAAGTCTCCTACCCATCTATCTTCATTCTACATGTGACACGTGTCCCTCCTCTGGGACCTGCGGAGCTATGGGGGAAATTTGAAATTTTTGCCCAAAACTAAAAAACAAAACGTTAAGTTTTCTAAAGAAACCCATGCTGAATCTCGTCCAAAAAAAAATGGCCACGTATGAGGAGATGTTTGGGATTAATTTTGATGGGAAAATGGCACCTGTATAACTATTAAAAACACAGAATTTGACAGGGATGCCTGAATTTGATTTTTTCTTTGTGTGTGAAGGATTTTTTTGTCAAAAAAGAAATGGGAAATGATTAAAGGAAATTTTTGACCATAGGAATAGATTTTTTAGGGAAAATACACATGAAACGAATAACCACAAGTTCTAAAGGCCTGTAAAAGTTGAAAAAAAGATAGAGGCCCGTAGATTTGGAAAACTAGGGTATAAAACAGGGCATGCATGTATATTTCTTTCAAGTTGGGGAAAAATAATAAGTTTATGAGCACTTTTCAAGACATTCAATCTGGATGGAGAATTTTGCAGACCACCAAGTGATTTTAGTATCCAAGGTATAGGATATGGTGTGGAAGCACTTTGTAGGTCAGGTGCAAGAAAATTTAGGTATGTTCTGGTACAACAAAGGTTGGGTAAGGATAAATGGTCACGGAAATAGGAAAAGTAAGGTCATTATCTCAACCAAAATGGGTAACAGTGTCGCAAGGTATAACAAACACATGAGTTTATAGGTCAGTAACAATGTTCCAGGTCCAAGTATCAAAGGCATGGCACGAGTAACATTGTCGTAAGGTATAGCGAGCACATGAGTTCATAGGTCATGATGGGTGTCATTATTCCCTTCATTTAGTCGACTTCTTGTTGATGTCATATCAAACCAGGGGTGTGTCTAAATCTATATGCAACAAGAGTAATCTTATCGATCTAGCAGTTGACTATAGTTATTTTTGTATTTTCTAGGGGATCTTTTCAATGTCTTAAGGACTTCTTGGTAAAACCTTATTTAAATCATACTATGAAAACTTTCTGAAAGTAAACACACTGAAAGCTTTGCTGAAATGAAACACACTTGCTTTTGGAAATAAACACACTCAATTTAGAATTCTTAAAAATGATTGCAAGAAATATAGGAATCTATCTAAACACCTGTAGGAACAAGTATACAATAGAGTTTAACTAGAAAAAAAAAATACAGAATTAACGATCTAAGCTATTTGCTAAAGAAATATAAATACCAAATAAAATAATATCCTAGTCCTTGGGGGAGTGGGCCCTTGCTCCTCCTCAAATCAGGATTTTACAACTCAAAATTCTCTCAAATAAGAATGGCTATTTTATTGATAAAACATTTGGTATTACAAAATGTACTGGATCTGAGTACTTAGTTTATATTTCTCTTCTCTATTCTATATATATTTCATATCATATTCTATCTATATATCTATCTACTACATGTTTGCTTTTATATACATTTTACAATGTCTCAACGATTCTGGTGAAATTGAATCATTCCCAAAATAGATGTTGAGTCAGATTGTTGCTGATCATATAGCTGTAAGATAACTATCCTTGGATCTACATTCAGAAATCTTATCATCCTTTCCTAATTAAAAGGGTCGCATATGTAAAATCTCCGGATGTGGTTAGAATAGATAACTCCCATTGGTTCCAGAAATTTAGAGAAGTTCCAGAACCATAGGAAATTATTAAGGATCAAAACCATGAGAGTTACAGAGCTATACCTAGGAGTTCTGGAAATAAGTCCAAAAATTCCAGAATTAAATACTAGAGTTCCAAAACTAATTCTGAAATTTCCAAAACTAGCTTGGAAGTTCCAGAACTAAGCTGTGTGGGAACAGATGTTACCAAAAACATACTGAACTCTTCTTGATTCATTTCCTTGACTGATTAGACCTGCTTTATTACAAAACTGAATTTCAAACACACACTTCATTAGGAATTTTAGATCTTTTAAACATTAGAAACACAATTAATCAAAAGACAGACAATTATATCCCAACTCATATTAGATCGACTAAAAGTCACAAAATGCAATCAAACTTAATAAAAAGGAGAGTAAGATGAGATCATATATTATACATTAATCATACATATTTTTTCCTCGTCGTTTCCCCCAAACTTCTTGTTTGTAAGTCCCTTTACAAACTTCATTCTTCAAAAGTGGGGTTATATGTTCTGCATTCCATTTGATTGCTAAGATCAAATGGCTGAAACTAGATTTTCTAATGCTTAAACTTAGATGTACTGTACCCAGCTCCTACTTCTATTTTCCTTTCCCACTCTTCAAATTCAGTTGTATCTTGAGGTTCTTTGTTTTTCCAAGGAGACATGGAGGTGAGAAGTAGAGGGGGCCTTGTTCACATTCCCATCCATATTTTCCCGTAGGTTTCATTGACTTGGGGAATTATTGTGCATAATGCTTTTTCCCTTTCTAAACTCCAGATCAGATTTGTAGGGGAAATTACTTCCCTTTTTCTCAAGGAAACAGTAAGGAGTTTCCACCTCTTTGAGCATCCTTCATAAATATCTTCAAACTTTTCCTCCTCATAGGAGGTGAAGGCATCAATACTCTTTTACAGAATGGAAAGATAATGTGTCTTGAATCTCTCATCAAAGGGATGAGTTCTAAAATGTATGAGGAAGGAAGAAGGTTTACCATAGTGAGCTCTCATACAGAGACCTATTGAGTTGGCTTTCAATAAAAATTCAGATTCCATTTCCTTCCATGCAATTTTGTTTTGTAGAACAAAGACAAATGCATTGAGCTAGTTCTTCCCCACATACAAATTGATCATAAATCCTGTGTTTTTCTCTAGTATAAAATTACAAAGATAAAATTCACACAAGAGATTTTTCTTCTCAGGACCAGATAGAGAGTAAGTTTTCATGAATTCAGATTCATCTTTTAGTTCATGTGGAAGTCCACATGCAATCCTAGACAACTACCAGCAAATAAAATGCTCTTCTAAAAACACACTATATGCAGGAGAGGGCCTCCTGCAGGAAAGAATTTTTTCACTCATAATATAGACCATCTGAATTTTTGCAAGACATTTATATTTATTTCCCTCATAAAAATTTTCTTCCCATTCTTTTCTTCTTCCATCTTAGTCTTCAATTCTTCATTTGATTTTTTGGCTTCTCTGGGTTCCCTGCAAGTGTCATTCCATAGTTGTTTGAGTGGAAAATAGGTTAACTCAATTTGTGCATAGACTGTGGACACAGAACTCTATTTTCTAGAAGTCTGACATTATATTTCTTTTTCTATCAGTTGTTTCTTGGTTGTTGATAATTCCTCAGTCCTGGATTGTTCTAGGTTTATGATGAATTCTCTAACCAATTCATCATTATGCCTTGAAAATTTCTTCATGAACTCTAGCTATCCTCCATGCTCAAAGATAGATGCCACTTCTTTGTTTGCAAGCAGCTAGGAATCATCCTCGGTTTCTGGTTTCTTTTTAATCCCCATATTGGCTCTAGTTCTTTCTCTTTTGATTTTGTGCAAATTAGTTGCAGGCCCTCCTACTTAACTGTGTAAGTGATGAATTTGGCTGCGGAACCTCTATTCTTAGCTTTGGAACCTCTGTTCTTAGCTGTTGAGTTCTCTGTTCTTTACTACGGAACACAAACTTAATTCGTTGCTCCTCCCTCAAAATATCTCTACAACTTATTTTACTTGATTTTGCTATAATGATTACTAATTATAACCATGCCACCACTTATTCCATCCAAATCATCTTCATCATTACACAATTGTAATCATAATGTATAAATAGATGACTCATCATACCTACTTTTAAATTAAATCAAATCAGACATGCAAATATTTATTTCAACCCTAAATAAGTTAAGATATATCTAATTACTGTACTTGATGATATAATAATTTTTCTATGATGACTCATCATTCCTACAAGTGGAACAAAAAATGATTAAATAAGACAGCTGGAATTCAAAAGAATCCTCTTTTATTTGAAATAGCAAAAAGAAGAGGTCAACCGCCATTTGTTGGTTTTCAATTAACCTTTGATTGAATTTATTTATTTATGTATTTTTTGTTTTTTTTTTGGGAAGAAAATTCCATTTACTTGTTTTTATCTTCTTCCCTTTATTCAGGATCTATCATCTTGTTATTTTATCATTTTGGGAGAACTAGGCTCTTCCATATGATCAAATTCTTTGTCTGCTTCAATCTTCCTCAAGAATTCATCCTTAGTGGGAGGCTTCCTATAGAGTTGCATCCTATGTCCATTGACCAAGAGTGTTCTAATACTGCCATCAATGGGAAGTAACTGAGTAGAACCATTGTCAAATATCTTCTCGATCTGATAGGGTCCCAACCATTTGGTTCTCAATTTACCCTTGAATTGTTGGTACTTAGAATCAAATAGCAATTCCTAGTCTCCTACTTTGAATTGCCTTCTCTTGATATTTGTGTCATGTCATTGCTTCCTTTGCTCTTGAATTATCTCTATCTACTAAAGTGCTTCCATCCTTAATTCATCCAACTCATTAAGTTGAAGGATTATTTCTTTTTTAGTTGCATTCAACTCAATTCCCACCTTAACTTCTGTCCTCAATGTCTGAAGTTCAAACTCTATAGGCAACAAGGGATTTTTCCCATAGACTAATTCATATGGTGAAAACCCTGTTATAGTTTTCCAAGTTGTATTATAAGCCCAGACAGCTTCAGGTAGTCTCTTTACCCAATCTTTTCTCCCAGCTTCAACTATTTCGGTAAGGATGTTCTCCAATTATCTATTTATTACTCCAAGTTGTCCATTTGACTGTGGGTGGTAAGGAGATGACTTCCTATGATTGATTTTGTAGTACCTTGTGAAAGCTTGGATCATATTAGAAATGAATTGTGGTCCCTGATCTAAAACTATGCTCCTCGGTGCTCCAAACTTTATCATAATTCTGTTCCAAAGGAAATCAGCAACTACTTCCTCAGTGGCATTTGTCAATGCCTGCACTTCTACCCATTTTGTCACATAGTCAGTACACACAAGAATATATTTCTTCCCTTGTGAATGAGGATTAAAGGGACCAACAAAATCTAATCCCCATCTCTTAAATGGTTCCACCACAACTTAAGGTTGAAGAGGCATTTCATTGGTGAAAGTTGGTTGTCCCATCCTTTGACAAGGATCACACCGATTGATATATCTCTTCACATCCTTATACAAAGATGGCCAATAATAACCATTGCCAAGTATCTTATGAGATGTTCTTTTCATTGAATAGTTTCCTCCACTAGGTTCATCATGACATTCTCTGAGGATGTCAAAGATTTCATCCTCTCTTACACACCTACGTAAGAAAAAATTAGGACCACATTCAAATAGCATTCCATTTAAGCATTTGAATTATGCATTGGTTTTGATTAACTTCTTTATTTATTTCTTAGTGAAAGAAGGAGGAAACTTCTCTATTTTAAGATAATTTTCTATATCAGCAAACCATGGTGTACTTGCTAAGATTGCAAACAGTTATTCATTTGGAAAGTTATCCTCAACTGGATCTTATTCCCCTGTGGTGATTAGTCTTGACATAAAATCAGCTACCACATTATATTTACCTGGATTGTGTTCAATGGTAATATCAAACTATTGCAAATGTAATAACCATCTAATTATTCTTCCTCCAACCACTAGTTTGTTCATTAAATACTTAATTGTTGAATGATCTGTGTGTATAAATATCTTGTACCCTATAATTTAATGTCTGAATTTATTGATTGCATAAATCACAGCTATAAATTATTTTTCAGTGGTGGTGTAATTATTTTCAGTGGGAGTAAGATTCTTGCTAAGATAATAAATGGCATACATCTATCCTTATTCATCTTTCTATCCCAAAATTACACCAATAGAATAATTTGAGGCATCTGTTTGGATATGAAATGGATTTTCCCAATTAGGTCCTCTCAATATTGGGGCACTGATTAAATTTTCTTTAATTTCTTCAAAAGCATGCTAACACTTTTCATCCCAAATAAATTCATAGTCCTTGGTTATCAAATTAAACATGGGAGCAGCAATTTTACTAAAATATTTTATAAAGTGCCTATAGTACCCAACATGCCCTAGAAATGATTTGATATATGTGGGGATCTGAGGAATAGGTAAACTTGAAATGATCCTTATTTTGTTTTGATCCACCTGAATTCCTCTTTTTGAAATATGGTGTCCTAATACAATCCCCTCATCCATCATCATCAAACATTTTTCATCACTAAGAGACAGGTTTTGTTGTTCACATCTTGTTAACACTCTATCCAGATTTCTCAAAGCATCTTCAAATGTATCTTTGTGTACAGTGAACTCATCCATATATACCTCAACACAATCATTTGTTAGATCAACAAATATTTCAAGTACAACTCTCTAGAAAGTTCCAGGAGCATTGCATAAACCAAATGGTAACACCCTATAGGCAAAGGTTCACCATGGACATGTAAATGTAGTTTTGTCCTGATCTTCAGCAGCAACTTTGATTTGATTGTACCCACTAAAGCCATCCAAGAAAGAAAATTATTATTTACCTACAAGTTTATCTAGGACTTGATCTATGAATGGTAAGGGAAAATAATCTCTCATTGTGGATTTTTTTAGTTCCCTATAGTCAACACATATTCTCCATTTTCTATTCTTTTTGGGAATAATTACAAGAGGAGATACCCATTGAATATCTGAGATAGGGTAGATAAAACCTACTTGTAATAGTTTTTCAATTTCTTGTTTAATTATATTCCTTAAGGCTGTGTTAATCCTTCTTTGAGGCTTCCTAACTGGTTTAATGTTTTCAGTATAAATGTGATGAGTGTAGATACTTGGGTGAATTCCATTCATATCTTTGTAATCCCAAGAAAAAGCTTTAGTATGATTTTTAATAACATCAATGAATTTAGCTTCTTCATCATCCTTCAACCAGCTGTTAATGTTTAAATTTTTACCAGGTTGAGTTTCAACATGCTTTGTTCCAATATGTGATGAACTGATTTGTGGTGTTGGTACCCAAACTTAATCTCCTTCACAACTCAAGTAGCAGCATGGATCTCATAAGACACTCAAGGGAAATTAGATGATTTGTGTTTCATTTGTAGCTGGGGAACACATCTATTTGACTTGTTAGCACACAATATTTGAAGGAGTGGGTAGCACCTCAAAAGGATTCTAATCTAATCCTCACTATTCTAGGTTGTGCCTTTCAACCAAGGTAGGAGAACCTATATTGCAGCATTTGTTTGATGAAGGAGATGGGGATATCCTTATGCTTTGCACATTGTATAGAGATGGCCTTGGGAAAACATGATCAATTATCCATTATTCAAACTCAAAAGAGTTTTCACTAATAAATGATGGAAAAAATTTCAAAGCAAGGCAGAGGCTGCTAGAGACATGGTATAATATTGATATACTTTGTGCATTTTTGTGAATGGACTGTATTCTTTTGTTGACACACAATGCAATGCAAGGGTAGTATGGGTAGGATGAGTTATTTTAAATGAAATTTTGTTGGGAGATGTTTAGAAAATACTAGTTGGGAATTACCAACTTCTTTGAGAACCTTTGCAAGAGATCTACAACACCTAAACAACAGAGATGTTTTAATGGGTTTAAAATACTCCTTCAACAAGGATATGTGCATAAAATGGAGGCCCAGATCTGCACTCTTCCACACAACCTTTGATAACCTGCCACAAAATCTTGAAGAAAAATACCACGAAAGCATCTAGGAATCCCTAGTTGATCATGACCTAAGGTGCAACCAAAGGTTTACAAACAATCTCAATATTCAAGCATAGTAAAATGATTTTAAATATGTTAATCTTATATCAGATGAAGGCTCTTCTGAATATAAAATTGCAAATGCCATTAAACCATCAACAAGAATGAGATGTTGTATAATCAAAGAGATCCTAAACATAAGATTGCAACATGAGTAATAAACACAAATTGAAATCATTCTGAAACATAAGCATATGTAAATTTTGCCAAGAGATAACACCAAATAATCCAAAATTTGATCAAATACATTAGCAGGGGAATGTTATTTGAACAATCTCTGAGCTTGTTGATGGATTTACAACTGAAACCAACTCAACATGATGAAATATGATACAAAACGGAATTGAAAATGGCTCTCGGGCGGTTTTCTCAGAGAAATGGATTTCTTCCAATTTTTTGCTTGAAAAATTCTCTGTCCTTTTTCTCTCTTCTCCCATAATGCATGATATACCTCATGCCATCATGGAGTCTTCCTTCCTAAGAAAATAATATGCTTATGGGATCAAATTTTTTATAACAACTCTCCATAATTCCATGAAAATGACATCAAACTAAAAAATAGCTCGTATATTGCTAGGGATGCACAAAAGGTTTAAAATATTACACAAATTTGGATCCTTATCCATCCCAAGGTCATGTTTTTGTCATTCAGGCATACCATCATGCTTTACTTATCATTTTTTACCTTTTCCCCTCATCATTTCACCTCTGCAACTTTTAATTTTTACTTTTCATGTTTTTTCATGGGCTAGGGTAAATAATTACACCAAAAACATCATAAATCATCAAATTAGCTCTTGAAAATGGTGTCATTGCACTCATAAGGCCAAAAGCATGCAAAATCATATAAGGTTCGATATGATTTGGTGAAGAAACGATGAATCCGAGCTTCTTGGAGCTCCCATGACAACAAAATGGGTGAATGCACAGTTGCCATTGATTTTGATCGACTTTAAATGCTAGCCCTCCACGTGGAGGATGATATTCTTGAATATTCCCAAAATTACCTTTTTGACCTTTGAATGGGGGTGAGACATGTGTCAAAACATGATTGGATCAAACCCCCATCCTTTAAAAATGCATTTGTGACCCTTTTTTAAGTTTGGAAAATTTTGCAAAAAATCTCTGCTTCTCCCCTAGACCCGTGACGTGTCCACCTATGGGCCCCACTAAAAATCGCGGGCCAATTTTATGAATTTTTCCATTTTTTAGACTTGGGAAAATTTTTACATTTTTCCCCGTGGTCCTGCACACTGGTTTTTTCCTTTGCCACATGGCACTCTCTAATTCACCACGGGCCCAACTCTCCAATTCTTCCTTTAAACCTTCCTTAAAATTTTGCAGAGTTTCAAAACTTTCTCTGGGCCCACACTTCCCCATTTTGCCATTTGGGACACGTGTTTGCTCTAGATTGGAGCAGCATAAATTTCATAACATTTTCCATCAGTCCTCCTGCTTGACTTTTTACAAATGTGGACACACGTCATTTTCTTATTGGTCATAAAACTTCAATTCAAACATTGACTTTATACCTTTTGAAGTTAAAACTTCAAAACCACCATAAAACCTGTCGACCCCTTTTTCCTTCTTGGACATGTGTTGCTTTGTGATTCATTGCAGAGCCACGGATCATATTTTAACTTTTAAAATTTTGAAGTTAAAAATTCAAATGCACAAAAACCTCTTCCTCATATTGACTTCTCCTGGACACATGTCCACATTTGATTGGACGAGGGATTTTTAGAAAAAAAAATTCATTAAAGTTTTGAAGTTAAAAAACTTTAAATTCATCAGAACCTCCGCCCTCCCATGCTGACTTTTCCTGGACATGTGTCCACCTGCTATAGGATGGGGGCCGTTCGGTCAAAAATTCCCTTTGACACTTAGAGCCAAAAACATGAAAATTTCACCAACTTCTTCCACCACCCACATGCCTCCCGAGCCATGTGTCCACTTCCCATTCACTATGGGATTTCGGGCCTAGAAATGACTTTGAGAAATTTGTCAAAATGGAAGCCAAATTTTCTAAGGACAACCTGCCAATACCTGACCAATCAACATGTGCCACGTAGGAACCCTTTATAAAAGGTGGAGCCACAGACTAGATTTTTCCTTTTTGGCCAAAAAATTTAAAAAACACAAGTTAGAAATAATTCCTGTCCACCCCCAGCCAATAGGAACCCACCATGTTGCAATAATATTGTGATGATGAATTTGACGAGTGAATGACACCCGTTTTCCCATCAAAATGTCAAAAATTCATAGGATACCCTAGAAACTAAAATTTTTGACAAGGAAGGTAGATTTTTATAATTTTGAATCAACTGAACCATTTTTGACATTTCTTTCGAGCCTAGGAATTGGGAAATTAATTGTACAAACTCAGGATTTGATCAATTTTGATTTTACAAAGGAGAAATGACACGGCCTATAAAAATGAAGAAATTAGGGCATGAATGGGGGCAAACTTGGAAAATTACTTTAGATGAGGGAAAAAAAACAACATCATGGGCATTTTGCAAGCCTTGCACTAAACTGGATAAGCCGAATTTCAGATCACCCATTCGAGAGATAAAACATTTTCTGAGCAAAATTAAACATGGAAAACTAGGGAAAAAGATGAAAGTTCAGAATTTACACTAACACTGGCTCCTGCTTGGGGATGGGCACTCCCTGCAAGTGCGACAAGGACAAAATGTAGAGCAAGTGCCAAAACCCATTGGGCAAAGGAGTCAAAACATAAAGGCAGCCCAAAAATCAGAATTACCTCCAAAAATGACTTAGAAAACCAACCAAAAATGGTTTCCAAGGACAAAATGGCAAACCACACACCAACCAACAGCAAAAAACAAAGCAAGAACAAAGACTATACAAATATACAACTTGTGCATACCTCACTTGGGGATTTAATCCAAGAAATGTTTTAAATGTCTGTCATTAACAGGAAGCTCTAGAAAATCCCCATCTAGATCCTTGAGAAAAAAGGTGTGCTCACCAATTCTGATGTCAATGGCATAAGGGCCCATCCATAATGCATCAAACTTGCCATGCTTTCCCTTGTCTTCATGCCTACTATCCCATAACAAAACTAGATCTTCCACATTGAAGGCTCTAGGAGTGACCTTCTTATCAAACAACCTCTTCAATTTCTCTCTAAATCTGACATGCCTTTGATGAGAGGCTCTTCTTTATTCATCCAACTCAATGATCTGATTGATTCTTGATTGATATGGGCCATGTTCTTGATCTTCTAACTGTTGATTAAACTGAAACAAAGATAATTGTAGGTGTAAAGGCAAAAAAGCCTGAGTTCCATACACCAATTCAAATGGACTCATACAAGTTCATCTTTTAGGAGTTATTCTATCAACCCAAAATAAAAATTTCAATTGCTCTCCCCACTTCTTCTTGTTGATTTCCAAGGTCCTTCTAATGATCTTGAGCAAGTTCTAGTTACTTGACTCAGCTTGTCCATTCCCTTGTGGATTGTATTTTGAAGAATAAGTTAGATTGATCCCATAGTCATTGCACACTGCCATCAAAGTTTTTGCTTTAAAGCACATGGAATTATCAGATACAATCTTAACTAGAACTCCAAATCTACATATGATATGATTCAACAAGAAATCCATTACTACTTGGTGTGTTGCCTTTCTAGATGGAATTGCTTCAACCCACTTTGTAAAATAATCAGTTGCTACAAGGATCCATTTATGAATAGCACTAGAAGAATCTGAAATATCACCAATGAAGTCCATTCCCCATTGTTTTAAAGGGGCTTCAATTGATACAAGATTCAAAGGAAGGGAGCCTAAATCTTTCAATCTTCCAGAGAAACATTGGCAACTATCACACTTTCTAACCAGCTGGGTTACATCTTTAAAAAGAGTAGGCCACCAATAACCATCCATTAAAATCTTATGTGCTGTCACTCTCCCAGAAAAATTTCCTCCACAAAATCCCCCATGGAAATCAGCAATCAACTTGGGAGCTTCATCTTCAGTTATGCATTTCAATAGGACGCCTTCAGGGTTCTTCCAAGCCAGCCCAAAGTCTGTTATGATATATTTTGAGAAGCCAACCTGAGGGCTCTTTTCTGATTTTTATTTAAATGAATAGGACATCATAGGTAACTGAGGTAGAAGATTACATCCTTGTACCATTAATAACTCATCAATATCTTAATAAGATCTCCCCTTTCTTCCTCTAGTTGATTCACTTCTACATTTTGAAAATTGCTCTCAGCCATGAGCCTGGCCAGACCCAAACCTCTTACTAGATTTGTTGTTTGGATATCCATATCATATTCTTGTAATTTGTTCACCCATCTACATATTTTACTTGAGATATCCATTTCTGATAAGATGTCTTTCACCATGGTGTGGGGAACATAAACAAAAACTTTTGAGCTCAGTATATAGGGCCTGAAAATATTTGTTTCTTTCACCAAGGGAAAAACTTATTTTTCCATGATTATATACTTCAATTAATCTACTTGTAAATCCTTGCTAAAGAAGAAAATAGGCCTCTCAGCTCCATTCTCATCCTTTTGTAACAAAACTGAATCAATAGTGAATTCAGAGGTAAAATAAAATATTTGGAAAGGCCTCTTATAGTTTGGAGCTGCCAAAAAATGTGCATGCTTAAGTGCATCCTTTATTCCTTCAAAATATTGAATGGTAGTCTCCTCCCACCTGATAACTTGATCCTTTTTTAACATGCTTGTGATTGGAAGATTCAGCTCAGCAAAATTGGAAACAAACCTTCTAATAAAATTGATTTGGCCAAAGAAAGATTGGATACCTTTCTTGGTTCTTGGGATAGGAACTTGTCTGATTGCCTTTACTCTTTCAAGGTCTATCATGACACCATCCTTAGACACAATGTGTCCCAGCAACTTGGCCTTTTGCATGCCAAAATTACACTTCTTTGGATTAAGAGAAATGCCATACTCCCTACATCTTATCAGCATCTTCTCTAGGTGTTGCAAATGGTCTCCTCCCTGCCTTTGAAAATACAATCACATCATCTTGGTAGACTGCAATAAAGTCATTGATGTAACCAGCAATAGGCAACATCCATTTCCCTTTGAAAAGTGGCACCAACATTCATCAATCCAAAGGGCATCCTTACAAAAACATAAGTCCCCCAAGGAGTAGTGAAGGTTGTCTTAAGTCTTTCTCATTCTTTGACAACCACTTGATTGTATCTGGAGAAACCATCCAAAGTAGAAAGTATTTCTGACCCTGTCACAAGCTGCAACATATTTTCCATGTTTTGCAAGGGATAGTTATCCTTCATGGATGCTTTGTTTAGATTCCTAAAATCCACACAAAGTCTGATGTCTCCATTCTTCTTTCTAACTGGCACAAGGTTTGCAACCCAAGATGAATACCTAGTGGGCTGAATAATACCTCCATCTCTCAATTTCTTTAATTCCACTTACATTTTCATGGAGAGAAGTGGATTAATAGGCCTTTGCCTCTTTCTAAATGGCTTAGTCATTGGCCTCAAGAGGGAATCTCATGTTGGAACAAATCTTCTCTATATGCCTTTATCTCTGAATAGAGACCAAGCAAGGCAGTCTTGATATTTTTGCAACAGTTTGAGGCATAGGACTATTTTTCCTCCTTGTTTAAACTGCTGCCCAACCAAAAAAAAATTGGTCTATTCTTTGAACCCAATTCATTCTCTTCCACATCCCTTGAAGCATACATCTTTCTATTTATGATACAATCAGCATTATTAAAATTTGCCTCAAGTGCAACAAGACCTTTAGGAATGGTGTTTGTTTTCAATTGGATGATATCTTTCCCAAAAAAAGTTTCTTTCCCTTCATTCATGCATACCATCAGCTCTAAATCAATGTTCTGACTATCAAACTCACCTTGGAATTGTAAGAACCTCAACACTTTTGCATCATCATCAAAAATCTGCCAATGTTTCACACTATCTAGGATAGCTGGCCTAGTTAGCACTTCAATGCTACATTCACAATAAGGTGAAACGGTACAATTCTCAAATCTAGAACCAAGTACAACCAACTTTTCAGTATCTGCATTAAGACCTCTATCATGGTAAATCATGTTAAAGGAATCAAACATTTCAATCAAGTCCCAAATAGCATGCTTATATTTTTTCATACGCTGATTTTTTGTGGCATATAACTTCCTTACTTGTTGTACAACCATCTCTGAATCCCCTTTTCCAACAATATCCTTCACTCCATACTTCCATGAAATCCTTAACCCTAACAACAATTCCTCATACTCAACAATATTGTTAGTGCATTCAAAATTAAGTTTGAAGGAAAAAACATACTCTTCTAAACTAAGAGAAAGCAAAACTATACCAGCACCATTTCCAAATTTGGAGCAAGCTCCATCAAATAGCAAGGTCCAAGGAGAACCTACCATACCAAGGCACTTTGATTTGTCCATCTTGTGTTATTTTCCATCAGCAAAGCCAATGAAATTGTCAGCATCTACATCAGCAAATAACACTTCATAGGAAGCCTTGTTGGGATCTTAAATCAAGTGCAACATTTTCTTCTCACCATATAGTTTGACAAGGCTGCCCTCAATGGGAATGGTGGAAAAGGACATGTCCATTTGAACACTACCACCAAAAATTGTAGCCCATTTTCTTGACAAAATCAAACCCCACTTGGTAGGGCAGTCAACAATTACAACATCTAGTTTCAAATTCTTACCCAAATAGGCTAGAAGTTGCACTACCAAACCCTTCACACAACCAACAACCAGCACTTCCCCTGAATCCATGGCTATACATTTCCCATATGTTGCTGTCACTTTGATATCCAACTCATTCATGACTTCTAGAGGCATGACATTACATGATACACCAAAATCAAACATACAATTGTGAAGCAACCTATATTTTATGAGAAAATTTGTGAAGAATGGATCAACATTCAATTGGGAATCAACCAAGGATGTCCCCATATACACCTCAGAAGCCTCTCTAAGATCTTCAATGCTGGTGGTGTTTCAAGGCTAGCAATGATTTGAAGAGGAGTCTCCACAATTTTTACATTCCTACTTGGTATACTCCTTTCTTCCTTCAATCCCAAGTATTCAAATGCTCTCTTCTTGTGCTCAGGTATTCTAAGAAACTCAATGATGGGAACACTCACTTTGATTTGACGCAATACCTAGGCTATGTTATATGGAACTCTTGGGTAGGATAGCATTGGAAGGGACACAAATAGATTCACCAGATGGAGAAGGATACTTGGCAGCCTATGCATGAAGAGGACTAATATTTTTACATTGGACAATAGGGTTCTTGGCATGTGTTTCTTTTCTAGGTTTGTCTTTTGGAATGCTTGTGAGCAAGGGTGTCTTTTTCTTGGCTTGAGGACCAGCTCCTCTAACAACTTTACTTCTAGTATTATACTCTTTCTCTTGACCAACAACAACATTCACGAACAATTGTCTATCTTCCTCCGAAGGGATACCACCATCATATTTCTTGATCATCAAAGCCCTTAGATAGCCAAAGTCATTATCAGGAATTTCAAATGCTTGAACAACATCTACATCGTGAGCTTGAGAAAGAGAAATAAGTGGTACCCTTTTTATGCAATCCCAAAAGGTTGCACCAGTCCTTGCACTTATCACATCTGTTGATGTTGTTGCTTATTGTGAGCTTGAAGAGCTGCCCATCATACAAATTTCATCATCCATTTCATCTTCATTATCATTTTCAACAACTTTCTGGTCCACTTCACATGGAGGATGAGAAAGAAAACATCTATCACACCAATCCATATCAGCAACTTCTTGAACAGCAGTAACACTTGCAGTTAGAGGGTGAGGCACCACTCTATTTTCATGTGCTTGGGGTTGTCTATTTCCCCCACCAAAAAGAACCCTTTACCCCTATCATCTTGTATTTGATCACCCCTAGGATGATTGCCAAATCTATCATGGTTTTGAGTTCTTTGCTGTCCTTGTGAACTTTTCCCAATTCCTTTCTCAGCCCAGGCTAATTTGTAAGAAATTTCTTTGACAACCCCCTGCCAAAGCCTTGACAACATCTTCTAAATCAGCACCCTTGCTAGCTTGCGGCTTCTCAGGGTTTATTAGCTTCACACCATCCCTCTTAAGTGGCTTACAAATAGCTTTAATATTATTTTCAATTTGAAGTGCCATGGTGAAATCTTGCCTCAAGTTTGTAGGATTTTTGTCTCTCAAGTAATAGGCTTGCCTTTTTATCAAATGCATCTATATATTTGATCAAACAAGATTCATCACAAGGCCTCAAAATGATAGGCAATCCTCCTTCTCAAAGTTTTGTTAAATCTTGTATTGAAGTCATGGTACTGTTTCATTTGGGTTCTTCTTGATATTCTCAAATTCAGAAAAAAGAAATCTAGGATCATTCCTGTCACCATATTGCAATCTAAATGCATTTTTCATTTCAGTCCATGAATCAATAGAGTTATCAGGTAGAGCCTTGTACCAATCCCTAGCATCTTCTTCAAGTGTATGAATAAACAACTTAATATACACATCCTCAAAATCTATCTCAAAATCTTCCATCATATTATCAAAAAGTTTGAGATATTGATCACCAGTGATGGCATTGTTACCTTGCAATTTTGGTAACCTATTCTCTGACATCTTGTGGGATAGCATTTGGGTAACCATCCATTCCTCTAAAATTTATAGGACCAAAGGTGTTAACAAAAAATGGAGGTCTAGGCTGAGCCATATTGTTTGGTGGGGGTGATCTTGAAGGTGAAACAAGCTAGTGAGGAGTACAATATCCTTGGGGCTCAAGAATGTGATTCACAAGACTGGTATCTTCTAAGTGTTGATTTTCTTGGGAAATTTTACTTGAATTAAAACATAGAGGTGCAGATTGGAGAAGGAACTTACTAGGTATAACAGAAGGAATTTTACCAGCTAAGGAAATCAAGTTTATGAGAGAATTGGTTGAATCAGAATCACTTGAAGAAGAGTGATAGTACTCTACCAAAGGCTGATCTCTCTCACCAATGGCTATATCTTTGCCTGATGTCTGACCTTTAACCACCTTCCAAACTCTTCTCCCTTTCAACTCTGAATTTCTTAAATCTGAGAACAATTTTTTAGCAGAGTCTTTAAGGAAGAGAGATCTTCTTCCCTCCAATTTTGCAGAGATCAACAACACAAAAATAATTGACAGAAATCTTAAGACACTGGTATTTCAAAATTCAAATCAGCAATGGAGTCACCACTAAGGAATTCCACCTTAGTTGTGTAAGAATGCACTAAAATAAATTTGTCAAATGTATGCTAATCACTGATAACTTTGCAAGGCCTTATAAATCACATCCTTCTTCTTCTTAAATCAACCAAAGAAAAAGCTAACAAGGTGTATAAACTACTAGTAAATGCAAAAGAGCGGGTTGAGCTTGAAATTTCTACCTAAAACTTGCAGATCTAAAGTATAAAATGATATTTCAAGAATGCAATAGCTCAGATACTTGAATATGCAAATGCTCAACCCCTTCAAACACTCCAAAAACACCAAGAGACTCCAATAAGTTCCTGGCAATGGTGCCAATCCGGTGTTGGTACCCAAACTTAATCTCCTTCACAACTCAAGCAACATCATGGATCTCACAAGACACTCAAGGGTAGATAGATGATTTGTGTGTCATTTTTAGCTAGGGAACCCATCTATCTAACTTGTTAGCACTCAAGATTTGAAGGAGTGGGTAGCACCTCAAAAGGATTCTGATCTAATCCTCACTATTCTAGGTTTTGCCTTTCAACCAAGGTCAGAGAACCTATATTGTAGCCTTTGTTTGATTAAGGAGGTGGGATATCCTTATGCTTTACACATTGTATGGAGATGGCCTTGGGAAAACATGATCAATTATCCATTATTCAAACTCAAAAGATTTGTCACTACTAAATGATGGAAATGTTTTCAAGACAAGGCTAAGGCTGCTAGAGACATGATATAGTCCTGATATGCTTTGTGCATTTTTTGTGAATGGATTGTATTCTTTTGTTGACACACAATGCAATGCAGGGGTAGTATGGGTAGGATGAGTTAGTTTGAATGAAATTTTTTGGGAGATGTTTAGACAAGACTAGCTGGGAATTACCAACTTCTTTGAGAACCTTTGCAAGAGATCTGTACAACACCTAAACAACAGAGATGTTTCGATGGGTTTAAAATACTCCTTCAACTAGGATATGTGCACAAATGGAGGCCCAGATCTACACTCTTCCACACAACCTTTGATAACCTGCCACAAAATCTTGAAGAAAAATACCAACGAAAGTATCTAGGAATCCCTAGTTTGATCATGACCTAAGGTGCAATCAAAGGTTTACAAATAATCTCAATATTCAAGGACAGTAAAATGATTTTAAATCTGTTTATCTTCTATCAGATGAAGGCTCTTCTGAATATAAGATTGCAAATGCCATCAAACCATCAACAAGAAATGAGACCCTATATAATCAAAGAGATCCTAAACATAAGATTGCAACATGAGTAAGGAACACAAATTGAAATCATTCTGAAACATAAGCATATGCAAATTTTGCCAAGAGATAACACCAAATAATCCAAAATTTGATCAAATACATCAGTAGGGGAATGTTATTGGAACAATCTCAGAGCTTTTTGATGGCTTTACAACTGAAACCAACTCAACATGATGAAATCTGATGCAAAATGGAATTGAAAATGGCTCTCAGGCGGTTTTCTCAGAGAAATGGATTTCTTCCAATTTTTTGCTTGAAATTTTAAATTTTTTTTCTCTCTCCTCCCAAAATTCTCAAAATATCATGATATACCTCATGCCATCATGGATTCTTCCTTCCCAAGAAAAGAATATGCTTAAGGGATCAAATTTGTTACAACAACCCTGTCCATGATTCCATGAAAATGACATCAAACTTAAAACAGCTCGCATATTGCCAGGGATGCATAAAAGGTTTAAAATATTACACAAATTTAGATCCTTATCCATCCCAGGGTCACGTTTTTGTCATTCAGGCATGCCATCATGCTTTACTTAATCATTTTTCACCTTTTCCCCTCATCATTTCACCTTTGCAACTTTTAATTTTCACTTTTCATGTTTTTTCATGGGCTAGGGTAAAACTTACACCAAAAACATCATAAATCATCAAATTAGCTCATGAAAAATCATGTCATTGCACTCAGAAGGCCAGAAGGATGCAAAATCATATAAGGTTTGATGATTTTTTGTGAAGAAACGATGAATCCAAGCTTCTTGGAGCTCCCACGGCAGAAAAATGGGTGAATGCACAGTTGCCGTTGATTTTGATCAACTTTAAATCTAGCCCTCCACGTGGACAATGAGATTTAAAAAATAAGCTCAAAATTACCTTTTTGACCTTTGAATGGGGGGGACACGTGTCAAAACGTGATTGGATCAAACTCCCATCCTTTAGAAATGCATTGTGACCCTTTTTTAAGTTTGGAAAATTTTAAAAATCTCTCGCTTCTCCCCTAGACCGGCCACGTGTCCACATGCCCCACTAAAAACCTATGGGCCGATTTTATGAATTTTGGACACTTTTTAGACTTGGGAAAAATTTTACATTTTTCCCCATGGGCCCGCACCCAGGTTTTTTCCTTTCCCACGTGGCACTCTCTAATTCGCCACGGGCCCAAGTCTCCAATTCTTCCTTTAAACCTCCCTGCCAAATTGCAAAGTTTCAAACTTTCCCCAGGTCTGCGCTTCCCCATTTTTCCATTTGGGACACGTGTTGGCTCTGGAGGAGTGGCACACGATTTCATAACTTTTCCATCATCCTCCTGCTTGAATTTTTACAAATGTGGACACGCATCCTTTTCTTCTTGGTCATGGAACTTCAAGTCAAACATTGAAACCTTTTGAAGTTAAAACTTCAAAACCGCCATAAAACACGCTCACCCCTCCCATTTCCTTCTTGGACATTTGTTGCTTTTTTATTCATTGCAGAGCCACGGATCAATATTTTAACTTTTAAAATTTTGAAGTTAAAATTTAAAATGCACAAAAACCTCCACCTCATATTGACTTCTCCTTGACACGTGTCCACATATGATTGGATGAGGCCTTTCAGGTCAAAATTTGTCATTAAAGTGTTGAAATTAAAAAACTTTAAATTCATCATAACCTCCAGCCTCCCATGCTGAATTCTCCTCTACACGTGTCCACCTGCCATTAGGATGAGGGCCTTCGTGTCAAAAATTTCCTTTGACACTTAGAGCCAAAAACATGAAAATTTTCCAACTTCTTCTGCCGCCCACATGCCTTCCGAGCCATGTGTCTGCTTCCCATTTGCTACGGGATTTCGTGCCTAGAATTGACTTTGAGAAATTTTTCAAAATGGAAGCCAAATTTTCTAAGGACAACCCTTAAATCCTCGACCAATCAACACGTGCCACGTAGGCACCCTTTATAAAAGGTGGAGCCACGGACCAAATTTTTCCTTTTTGGACAAAATTTTTAAAAACAACAAGTTAGAAAACATTTTCCCATCCACCTTGGCCAATAGGAACCCGCCATGTTGCAATAATATTGTGATGATGAATTTGACGGGAGAATAACACCCATATGACCTTCAAAATGTCAAAAATTCACAGGATGCCCTAGAAACTCAAAATTTTCAACAAGGAAGGTAGATTTTTATATATTTTGAATCAACCAAACCATTTTTGACATTGCTTTCAACCTTGGGATTGGGAAATTAATTGCACAAACTTGGGATTCAATCAATTTCAAGTTTTTTCATGATTTGACAAAGGAGAAATGACACAGCCTGTAAAAATGAAGAAATTAGGGCACGAATGGGGGAAAAATTGGAAAAATTATTTTAGATAGGGCAAAACAACAACATCATAGGCATTTTTCGAAGCCTTCAATAAACTGAGAAATTGAATTGCAGACCACCAAATCAAGAGATAAAACATTTTTGTGAGCAAATTTGGACATGGAAAATTAGGGCAAATTATGAAAAATCAATAATGGGACCAACATTGGCTCCTGCATGGGGATGGGTACTCCCAGTGAGTGCCACAAGGATCAAAACGTAGACCAAGTGCCAAAAATCATTGGGCAAAGGAGTCAAAACACAAAGGCAACCCAAAAATCAGAATTATCTCCATAAAAAATAGGACCGAGAAAACCACCCACAAATGGTTGCCAAGGACAAAAGGGAAAACCACACACCAACCAATAGCAAAAAACAAAGAAAGAACAAAGACTATACAAATATACAACTTGTGCATACCTCACTTGGGGATTTAATCCAAGAAATGTTTTAAATGTCTGCCATTAATAGGTAGCTCCAGCAAATCCCCATCTAGATCCTTGAGAAAAAAGGTGTGCTCACCAATTCTGATGTCAATGGCATAAGGGCCCATCCATAATGCATCAAAATTGCCATGCTTGCCCTTGTCTTCATGCCTACTATCCCATAAAAAACCAGATCTCCCACATTGAAGGCTCTAGGAGTGACCTTCTTATCAAACAACCTCTTCAATTTCTCTCTAAATCTGATATGCCTTTGATGAGAGGCTCTTCTTTCTTCATTCAACTCAATGATCTGATTGATTCTTGATTCATATGGGCCATGTTCTTGATCTTCTAACTTTTGAGAAAACTGAAATGAGGATAATTGCAGATGTAAGGGCAGAAAATGCTTGAGTTCCATACACCAATTCAAATGGGCTCTTACTAGTTGCTCTTTTAGGAGTTATTCTATCAGCCCAAACTATAAATTTCAATTGGTCTCCCCACTTTTTCTTGTTGATTTCCAAGGTCCTTCTAATGATCTTGAGCAAGTTCTTGTTACTTGGACTCAGCTTGTCCATTCCCTTGTGGATTATAGTTTAAAGAATAAGTTAGATTGATCCCATATTCATTGCACATTGCCATCAAAGGTTTGGCTCTAAATCACATGGCATTATCAGATAAAATCTTAACTAGAACTCCAAATCTACATATGATATGATTCAACAAGAAATCCATTACCACTTGGTGTGTTTCCTTTCTAGATGGAATTGACTCAACCCACTTTGTAAAATAATCAGTTCGCTACAAGGATCCATTTATGACCAGCACTAGAAGGATTTGAAATCTCACCAATGAATCCATTCCCCATTGTTTGAAAGGGGCTTCAATTGATACAGGCTGCAAAGGAAGGGAGCCTGAAGCTTTTAGTCTTCCAGAGAAATGTTGGCAACTATCACACTTTCTAACCAGCTGGGTTGCATCTTTAAAAAGAGTAGGCCACCAATAACCAGATCTTAAAATCTTATGTGTTGTCACTCTCCTAGAAAAATGTCCTCCACAAACTCCCCATGGAAATCAGCAATCAACTTGGGAGCTTCATCTTCAGTTATGCATTTCAAGAGGACACCTTCAGGGTTCTTCCAAGCCAGCCCAAGGTCTGTTATGATATATTTTTGAGAAGCCAGCTTGAGGGCTCTTTTCTGATTTTTATTTAAATGACTAGGAAAGTATAGGTGTCTTGAGGTAGAAGATCACATCCTTGTACCATTCAGAACTCATCAATCTCTCAAGAAGATCTTCCCTTTCTTCCTCTAGCTGTATTCACTTCTACATTTTGTAAATTGCTCTCAGCCATGAGCTTGGTAAGACCCAAACCTCTTACTAGCTTTATTGTTTGGATATCCATATCATATTCTTGTAATTTTTTGACCCATATACATCTCTTACTTGATATCTCCATGTCTGATAAGATGTCTTTTAACCATGGTGTGGGGAACATAGGCAACAACTTTTGAGCTCAATATATAAGGCCTGAAAATCTTTGTTGCTTTCACCAAGGCAAACACTTGTTTTTCCATGATTGTATACTTTAACTCAGCTACTTGTAAAGCCTTGCTAAAGAAGGCAATAGGCCTCTCAGCTCCATTCTCATCCTTTTGTAACAAAACTGAAGCAATAGTAAATTCAAAGGCAAAAGAAAAGATTTGGAAAGGCCTCTTATAGTTTGGAGCTACCAAAACAGGTGCATGCTTAAGTGCATCCTTTATTCCTTCAAAATCTTGAATGGCAGCCTCCTCCCACCTGATAAATTGATCCTTTCTTAACATGCTTGTGATTGGAAGAGTCAGCTCAGCAAAATTGGAAACAAACCTTCTAATAAAATTGATTTGGCCAAAGAAAGATTGGATACCTTTCTTGGTTCTTGGGATAGGTACTTTGTTGATTGCCTCCACTCTTTCAGGGTCTATCATGACACCATCCTTAGACACAATATGTCCCAACAAACTTGACCTTTTTTCACACCAAAATGACACTTCTTTGGATTAAGAGAAATTCCATACTCCCTACATCTGATCAACATCTTCTCTAGGTGTTACAAATGGTCTCCTCGCTGCCTTGAAAACACCAGTCACATCATCTTGGTAAAATGCAATAAATTCATTGATGTAACCAGCAAAGGCAACATCCATTTCCCTTTGAAAAGTGGCACCAACATTCATCAATCCAAAGGGCATCCTTACAAAAACATAAGTCCCCCAAGGAGTAGTGAAGGTTGTCTTAAGTCTTTCTGATTCCTTAACCACCACTTGATTGTATCCGGAGAAACCATCCAAAGTAGAAAGCATTTCTGACCCTATCACAAGCTGCAACATATTTTCCATATTTGGCAAGGGATAGTTGTCCTTCATGGATGCTTTGTTTAGATTCCTAAAATCCACACAAAGTCTGATGTCTCCATTCTTCTTTCTAACTGGCACAAGGTTTGCAACCCAAGATGAATACCTAGTGGGCTGAATAATACCTCCATCTCTCAACTTCTTTAATTCCTCTTACATTTTCATGGAGAGAAGTGGATTAATAGGCCTTTGTCCTCTTTCTGAATGGCTTGACATTTGCTTCAAGAGGAATCTCATGTTGAAACAAATCTTCTCTATATGCCTTTAGCTCTAAATAGGACCAAGCAAGGCAGTCTTGATATTTTTGCAACAATTTGAGGTAGGACTATTTTTCATCCTTGTTTAAATTGCTGCCCAACCAAATTTTCCTTGGTTTATTCCTTTGTTCCCAAGTCATGACCTTTCACATCCCTTGAAGCATACATCTTTCTATTTATGATGCAATCAGCATTATTAAAATTTGCCTCAAGTGCAACAAGACCTCTAGAATGGTATTTGTTTTCAATTGGATGATATCCTTTCCCAAACAAAGTTTCTTTCCCTTCATTCATGCATACCATTGGCTCCCAATCAATGTTCTGACCCTTAAAAAATCACCTTGGCATTGTAAGAACCTCAACACTTGTGCATCATCATCAAAAATCTGCCAATGTTTCACATTATCTGGGACAGCTGGCCTAGTTAGCACTTCAATGTTATATTCACAATAAGGTGAAATGGTACAATTGTCAAATCTAGAACCAAGTACAGCCAAATTTTCAGCAGCTAGCATTAAGACTTCTATCATGGTAAACAATGTTAAAGGAATCAAACATTTCAATTAGATCCCAAACAGCATGCTTATATTGCTTCATACGCTGATTTTTTGTGGCATATAACTTCCTTACTTGCTTGACAACCAGCTCTGAATCCTCCTTTCCAACAATATCCTTCACTCCATACTTCCATGTAATCCTTAACCCCTAACAACAATGCCTCATACTCAGCAATATTGTTAGTGCATTCAAAATTAAGTTTGAAGGAAAAATCATACTCTTCTAAACTAGGAGAAAGCAAAACTATACCAGCACCATTTCCAAATTTGGAGCAAGCTCCATCAAATAGCAAGGTCCAAGGAGAACCTACCATACCAAGGCACTTTGATTTTTCCATCTTGTGTTCTTTTCCATCTGCAAAGCCAATGAATTTATCAGAATTTACATCGGCAAATAACACTTCATAGGAAGCATTGTTGGGATCCTCAATCAAGTGCAACATTTTCTTCTCACCATAGAGTTTGACAAGGCTGCCCTCAATGGGAATGGTGGCAAAGGACATGTCCATTTGAACACTACCACCAACACTTGCAGCCCATTTTCTGTATAGAAGTATACCCCATTTGGCAGGTCAATTAACAATTAAATATCCAGTTTCAAATTCTTACCCAGATAGGCTACAAGTTGCACTACCAAACCCTTCACACAACCAACAACCAGCACTTCCCTTGAATCCATGGCTGTACATTTCCCATATGTTGTTTTCACTTTGATATCCAACTCATTCATGACTTCTAGAGGCATGGCATTACATGATGCACCAGAATCAAACATACAATTGTGAAGCAACCTATCTTTTATGAGAAAAGTTGTTAAGAATGGATCAAAATTCAGTTTGGAATCAACCAAGGATGTCCCAAAATACACCTGAGGAGCCTCTCCAAGATCCTCTAATCCTGGTGTTGTTTCAAGGCCATCAATGATTTAAAGAGGAGTCTCCACAATTTTTACATTCCTACTTGGTATACTCCTTTCTTCCTTCAATCCCAAGTATTCAAATGCTCTCTTCTTGTGCTCAGGTATTCTAAGAAACTCAATGGTAGGAATACTCACTTTGATTTGACTCAATACCTGGGATATGTCATATGGAACACTCTTGGGTAGGATAGCATTGGAAGGGACACAAATAGATTCACCAGATGGAGAAGGATTCTTGGTTGCCTGGGCATGAAGAGAACTGATATTTTTGCATGGGACAATAGGGTTCTTGGCAAGTGTTTCTTTTCTAGGATTATATTTTGGAATACTTGTGAGCAAGGGTGTCTTTGGCTTGGCTTGAGGACCAGATCCTCTAACAACTTTACTTCTAGCATTATACTCTTTCTCTTGACCAACAACAACATTCATTAACAATTTTCTATCTTCCTCCGAAGGGATACCACCATCATATTTCTTGATCATAAAATCCCTTAGATATTCAAATTCATTATTATGAATTTCAAAGGCTTGAACAACATCCACATCATGAGCTTGAGAAAGAGAAAGAAGTGGCACCCTTTTTATACAATCCCAAAAGGTTGCAGCAATCCTTGCAATTATCACATCTATTGATGTTTCTGCTTATTGTGAGTTTGAAGAGCTTCCCATCATACAATTGTCATCATCCATTTCATCTTCATTATCATCTTCAACAACTTGTCTGGTCCATTTCACATGGAGGATGAGGAAGAAAACATCTATCACACCAATCCATAGCAGTAATTTCTTCAACTAACAACAACCCTCATAGTTGGAGGGTCATGCACCAATATATTCTCATGTGCTTGGGGTTGTCTATTTCCCTGAAAAAGAAGCCCTTTACCTCTATCATCTTGTCTTTGATCACCCCTAGGATGATTGCCAAATCTATCATGGTTTCTGAGTTCTTTACTGTCCTTGTGAAGTCTGCCCAGATTCCTTTCTTATCCCCAGGCTAATTTGTACAGAAATTTCTTTGAAAACCCCTGTCAAAGTCTTGACAACATCTTCTAAATCAGCACCCTTGCTAGCTTGATTTTTTTCAGGGTTTATCAATTTTACACCATCCTCTCCTAAGAGGCTTCCCAACAGCCTTGATATTGTTTTCAATTTAAAGTGCCATAGTGAAAGCCTGCCTCAAGTTTGTAGGATTTTTGTCTCTTAAGTAATACACTACCTTTTTATCAAATGCATCTGTATATTTGATTAAAACAAGATTCATCACAAGGCCTCAAACCAATAGGAAGCCTTCTCAAATTTTTGTTGAACCTTGTATTAAAGTTCATGGATTGTTTCATTTGGGTTCTTCTTAATATTCTCAAACTTAGAAAAAATAAATCTAGGATCAGTCCCTGTCACCATATTGACAACCTAAATGCATTTTTCATTTCAGTCCATGAATCAATAGAGTTATTAGGTACGTGCCTTATAGCAATCCCTGGCATATTCTTCAAGTGTATGAATAAACAACTTAATATACACATCCTCAAAACTCTATCTCAAAATCTTCCATCATATATATCAAAAAGTTTGAGATGCTGATCACCAGTGATGGCATTATTACCTTGGAATTTTGGTAACCTATTCCTGACATCTTGTAGGACAACATTTGAGTAACCAACCATTCCTCTAAAATTTATAGGACTAAAGGTGTTAACAAAAAAATGGAGGTCTAGGCTGAGCCATATTGTTTGGGTGGGGTTGATCTTGGAGGTGAAACAAGCTGGTGAGGAATACAATATCCTTGGGGCTCAAGAAATGTGATTTACAAGACTAGTATCTTCTAAGTACTGATTTTCTTGGCAAATTTTTACTTGAATCAAAATAAAGAGGTGTAGTTTGGAGAAGGAACTTAACCAGGTACAGTATAAGGGCTTTCACCAACTGAGGGAAACAAGTTTATGAGAGGATTGGTTGAATCATAATCACTTGAAGTAGAATGATAGTCCTCTACCAAAGGCTGATCTCTCTCACCAATGGCTATATCTTTGCCTAATGTCTGACCTTTAACCACCTTCCAAAATCTTCTCCCTTTCAACTCTAAAATTATTAAGTCTGAGAACAATTTTTTTAGCAGAGTATTTAAGGAAGAGAGATCTTCTTCCCTCCAGTTTTACAGAGATCAAAAACACAAAAGTAAGTGACAGAAAGCTTAAGACACTGGTATTTCCAAATTCAAATCAGCAATGGAGTCGCCACTAAGGAATTCAACCTTAGTTGTGTAAGAATACACTAGATATTCTTGTCAAATACATGCTTATGACTAAAAAATTTACAAGGCTTTACAAATCAGATCTTCTTCATCTTAAATCAACCAAAGACAAAGCAACCAAGGTGTATAAACTGCTGGTAAATGCAATAGAGTAGGCTAAGCTTGAATTTTTTGTCCTAAAAACTTGCAGATCTGAAGTATAAAATGATATTTCAAGAATGCAACATCTCAGATTACTTGAATATGCAAATTCTCAAACCCTTAAACACTCCAAAAACACCAAGAGACTCCAAGAAATCCCTGATAATGGCACCAAATCTGGTTTTGGTACCCAAACTTAATCTCCTTCACAACTCAAGTAGTATCATGGATCTCACAAGACTCTCAAGGGTAGAAAGATGATTTGTGTGTCATTTTGTACCTAGGGAACACATCTATCTGACTTGTTAGCACTCAATATTTGAAGGAGGTGGGTAGCACCTCAAAAGGATTTCCTGATCTAATCCTCACTATTCTAGGTTTTGACTTTCAACCAAGGTAAGAGAAACCTATATTGTAGCATTTTTTTGATGAAGGAGGTGGGGATATCCTTATGCTTTGCACATTGTATGGAGATGGCCTTGGGAAAACATGATCAATTATCCATTATTCAAACTCAAAAGAGTTGTCACTACTAAATGATGGAAAATGTTTTCAAGACAAGGCTAGAGGTTGCTAGAGACATGGTATTGTCCTGATTTGCTTTGTCGTGCATTTTTGTGAATGGATTGTATTATTTTTGTTGACACACAATGCAATGCAGGGGTAGTATGGGTTAGGATGAGTTAGTCTGAATGAAATTTTTTTGGGAGATGTTTATAGATGACTACCTAGGAATTACCAACTTCCTTGAGAACCTTTGCAAGAGATCTGCAACACCTAAATAACAGAGATAGTTTCAATGGGTTTAAAATACTCCTTCAACCAGGATATGTACACCAAATGGAGGCCCAGATCTACACTCGTCCACACAACCTTTGATAACCTGGCAACAAAAGCTTGAAGTAAATATACCAACAAAGCATCCAGGAATCCCTAGTTGATCATGACCTAAGGTGCACCCAAAGGTTTACAAACAATCTCAATATTCAAGGACAGTAAAATGAGTTTAAATTTGTTTATCTTCTATCAAATGAAGGCTCTTATGAATATAAGATTGCAAATACCATTAAACCATCAACAAGAAATGAGACCCTGTATAATCAAATAGATCCTAAACATAAGATTGCAACATGAAGTAATAAACACAAATTGAAATCATTCTGAAACATAAGCATATGCAAATTTTGCCAAGAGATAACACCAAATAATCAAAAATTTGATCAAATACATCAGCAGGGGAATGTTATTGGAACAATCTTAGAGCTTTTTGATGGATTTACAACTAAAACCAACTCAACATGATGAAATATGATACAAAATGGAATTGAAAATGGCTCTCAGGCGGTTTTCTCAGAGAAATGGATTTCTTCCAATTTTTTGCTTGAAAAATTCTATGATCCTTTTTCTCTCTTCTCCCATAATGCATGATATACCTCATGCCATCATGGAGTCTTCCTTCCCAAGCAAAATAATATGCTTATGGGATCAAATTTGTTATAACAAATCTGCATATGATTCCATGAAAATGACATCAAACTGAAAAACAACTCGCATATTGCTAGGGATG
The DNA here is from genome assembly GCA_019776745.2 of Taxus chinensis. Lineage (NCBI taxonomy): Eukaryota > Viridiplantae > Streptophyta > Pinopsida > Cupressales > Taxaceae > Taxus > Taxus chinensis. The sequence goes on along the minus strand of CM034151.1, from coordinate 813,483,287 downwards.
CACAAAAGGTTTAAAATATTACACAAATTCAGATCCTTATCCATCTGAGGGTCATGTTTTTTGTCATTCAGGCATACCAGCATGCTTTACTTATCATTTTTTACCTTTTCCCTCATCATTTCACCTCTACAACTTTTAATTTTCACTTTTCATATTTTTTCACTGGCTAGGGTAAAAAATTACACCAAAAACATCATAAATCATCAAATTAGCTCCTAAAAATCAGTGTCATTGCACTCATAAGGGCTGAAAGGATGAAAAATCATATAAGGTTTGATATGATTTGGTGAAGAAATGAAGAATCCAAGCTTCCTGGAGCTCCCATGGTGGGTAAAATGGGTGAATGCACAGTTGCCCTTGATTTTGGTCAACTTTAAATGCTAGCCCTCCACATGGAGGATGAGATTATTGAATATTCCCAAAATTACCTTTTTGACCTTTGAATGGGGCGAGACACATGTGTCAAAACATGATTGGATCAAACCCCCATCCTTTAAAAATGCATCGGCGACCCTTTTTTAATTTTGGAAAATTTTTGCAAAAAATCTCCGCTTCTCCCCTAGACCCGTCACGTGTCCACCTGTGGGCCCCACTAAAAATCGTGCAAGCTGATTTTATGAATTTTGCCATTTTTTTAGAGTTGGGAAAAAATTTACATTTTTCCCCACGGGCCCACACCCTAGTTTTTTCGTTTACCATGTGGCGCTCTCTGATTTGCCAGGGGCCCAAGTCTCCAATTCTTCCTTTAAACCTTCCTTAGAAATTTTGTAAAGTTTCAAAACTTTCCCAAGGCCCGCACTTCCCCATTTTTCCATTTGGGACATGTGTTGGCTCTGGATTGGAGTGGCACAAATTTCATAAAATTTTCCATCAGTCCTCCTGCTTGACTTTTTACAAATGTGGACACGTGTCCTTTTCTTATTGGTCATGGAACTTCAAGTCAAACATTTACTTTATACCTTTTGAAGTTAAAACTTCAAAACTGCCACAAAACCCACCGACCCCTTTTTTGTTCTTGGACATTTGTTGCTTTTTGATTCATTGTCAGAGCAATGGATCAAATTTTAACTTTTAAAATTTTGAAATTAAAACTTCAAATGCACAAAAACCTCCGCCTCATAATGAATTCTCCTGGACATGTGTCCACATTTGATTGGACGAGGCCTTTCAGGCCAAAATTTGTCATTAAATTTTTGAAGTTAAAAAACTTTAAATTCATTAGAACCTATGCCCTCCCATGCTGACTTTTCCTAGACACGTGTCCAACCTGCTATAGGATGAGGGTCGTCGGGTCAAAAATTTCCTTTGACACTTAGAGCCAAAAACATGAAAATTTCACCAACTTCTTCTGCAATGCCCGCATGCCTCCCGAGCCACGTGTCCACTTTCCATTCGCTGCGAGATTTTGGGCCTAGAGTTGACTTTGAGAAATTTGTCAAAATGGAAGCCAAATTTTCTAAGGACAACCCACCAATCCTCGACCAATCAACATGTGCCACGTAGGCACCCTTTATAAAAGGCAGAGCCACGGACCAGTTTTTTCCTTTTTGGCCAAAAATTTTAAAAACGACAAGTTATAAATAATTCCCATCCACCCCCATCCAATAGGAACCCACCATGTTGCAATAATATTGTGATGATGAATTTGACGGGTGCGAATGACACTCGTTTTCACCATCAAAAATTCGCAGGATGCCCTAGAAATTTGACAATTTCGACAAGGTAGATTTTTATAATTTTTAATCAACTAAACCATTTTTGACATTGCTTTCAAGCCTGGGAATTGGGAAATTAATTGCCAAAAACTTGGGATTTGATCAATTTCAATTTTTTACACGATTTGACAAAGGAGAAATAATATAGCCCATAAAAATGAAGAAATTAGGGCTATGAATGGGGGAAAAATTAGAAAATTACTTCAGATGAGGGCAAAACAACAACATCACGGGCATTTTGCAAGCCTTTTGAAAGTACTAAACTGGATAAGCCAAATTTCAGATCACCCATTCGAGAGATAAAACATTTTCTGTAGCAAAATTAGACATGGAAAATTAGGGAAAAAAATGCAAGTTCAGAATTTTACACTAACATGTGGGAAGGGTTTCATTAAAGTATTTAATGGACATGCATATGGTAAAAACATATGGTATGTAGCAACATCTCCAAAAGTTCCTTAAGACAAAATACTAGAAAAAGGATAGTAATGAGAATTATGATACTTATCTCTTTGTAGGCCCAAATTCTTCATCACTTCTACTTTCCAAAAATTCTTCACCACTTCTTGATGTACTTGAAACTGAAGCTACTGATTCATCCTCTCCCCATGAGAAATCATGTTCCTCCAAAGTTAAATTATTTCCAATCAAAGAGAACTACTATTGTCGTGGTTCTAGAACTAAATGTGGTGGTTCTGGAACTATAGCCGCAGGTTTCAGAACTAAGTTCGCAGGTTCTGGAACTAAGTTTGTAGGTTCTGGAACTATTTCTGATTACTTCCAGGATAGTCAGCGCTCGTCTCTAATGGTGGATTAATCATCTCTTATAATTCTCTTACATGATCCTACAATGTGATCATAGCCAAAGAAGACAAATTTTGCTTATTAGTTTCAGGAGAATTAACCCACAATTGTTCATGATTTTCAGTAAAAGGTTCGTGTGGTAGGATACAAGAAAATTTGTTTGGAGTTCATACCATTTGAGATTTTCATATCACCTAACCTGCAATCAATTAAATCAGAAACTGTAGCTAACCATGGTCTACCCAAAATAATGGTATAAACCCAATGTTTTACCTTTTGGCTGTAGTATAAGGAAGTCAAATGGATATTCCCATAACTCCACCATAACTACCACATCTTCAATAATTCCTTCTGGTTTTACTACAGACTGGTCTGCCATCTACAATATGGTATTAGTAGGTTGTATACCCATTAATGGTAATGTTTTCAAAGTATCCACTGTCATTACATTGATAGCCTCTCCCAAATCTATCAAAACATTATGTACATCCTTATTTCCTATAGAGATAGAAATAACAAGACTTCTAGGATCTCTGTATTTGGGAAGTAAAAGTTTTCCTGCTCGTAAATCAACAAGTTTCCCATCTACTTTTATAGTCTTGGGGTAATGTTTCTTCCTTCCAAGATTTTTCAAACATAATATTTTTGATTAATTTGTTCAATTTTGGAATGTCCTTAATTTCCTGTAACAGTGGTATTTAAGTATTCAATTTCCTTAATTCATGTACCAATTCAAACTCCTTCATTTCTATAACTTCTTTAAATATCTCTAAGAAATGGAATCTTACTAGTGTTGTTATATGGTTCCTTTTCTTTTCTTTCTATAATCCTCTTTTGGAATAACAGTACTAGGAATTTCTTTTTCTTATGTCATTTCAGCGATTATAAGGGGTGGACTATTAATGATTTTCCCAGATCTAGTTTGAAATATCCTTATAATCCATAGCATGTAAATCAACTGATTTTTCTAGTTCTGTTCCATAAATAGGATTTGTTTATTTGTTTCTTAGGTTTGCTACTAGTTGTGCTGGTATTTCTATTTGGACTACTTTCTTATTTTATGAATTTTGTGCAGGGGATCCCATGATGGCATGTTGATTCTAATTTGGATATGTTCTTCCTTGAACATAATTACTAGGGTTCCATCTAGGTTATGACCAAGCATAAGGATTTCCTTGACCATCCCATGGTTGTTGATGTCCCTGAGCATACCAAGCTTGATTTGTCCAATCTTGAGGGTTCCAAGTTGGTTGAGGTACCCATGGTGGTTGTCCCCAATTTTGTGGTACTGACTATGTAGCCCATGGCATCGTTCATGGATTAGGAACTGATCTTGGCATAGACTACCCTTGCTTAGGTTATCTCTGAACAAAATTCAATTCTTCTATTTTAGATGAGGAATTGGTTTGTTATAAGTTGATTCTTAATAATGGGAAGTAAAGAACAAACATCAGTATCATGTTCTTTAGATTCACAGATAAGACACATTTATGTTTTAACCAAAGGAAAACCTCTTAGTGCATGCTTCTTCCTACATCTAGGACAATACATAGCCAATGGTTTAGTTTTGGCATTTACTTTAGCTTGTAATCCATCCATAGTAGAGGTTAATTTCATTAAAATGTCTGTTTTAAAGTTTGCTAACTCATCCATTAGTTTTTTCATATTTGGATTCATACTTTTCACTAATTCTCCTTTTCTAGGTCCACGTCTCATTCTAGAATAGCTTCTACAAATCTCTTTAATTTCATTCATTCTTAACTGATCAATGTCTCCACCTCCTATCAAGTTAAGGACTTCCCTAGATTTGTCATCCAGACCTTTAAGAAAAATGGTTTTACTTAACTCTTCTTGAAGCACAAATCCACATCTTTTTCTAACAAAGAGGAATCTTTCTAAATAGTCTTCTATGTTTTCATCTTCCTCCTGCTTGATTTTGAAGAATTATTCCTTCCTATTTCTCCCTCTAACAATAATCCTAGTATTTTTCTAGGAAAGAAGTCTCCATTTTTTCCCAAGTGCTAATAGATTTGGATGGTAATCCCATGAACCACCTCATTATTTCATCCTTCAAAGTAGATGGAAACAACTTGAGTTTTTTTATTATGTGTTTTATAGTCATAGGTCTAACATAGTACCTTGAACTCAAATATAAATTGGTCAGGATATTCATATCACATCCCTCTAAATGTGGGTAAATGTGTAGGTGAGATATTTTTCATTGATGTATCGTCATATCCCAATTGGATTGGATAGGTAAAGGTCATATCAGGTACTCTCTCAGCTTCTCATGTCATTTTTAAAATATTTTCTGAATTTTCCTCCCAATCAATGTGTTAAGTGGTATGCCTTGGGGAAGGTGAAAAATCAAGAGTAGGAGGTTGACTAATCAATTGAGAATCAAAACTTGCCCTAAATGTATCTTGAGTAATAAGCCTTCTCCTAGAAGTTCCACTTCATTCAGGTGACTTGATCTAAGAATTCCAAAGGTGGTAATTTTGTTTCTTATCTGACAAGGGATGATGGTGCCTCCAATTCTTGATCAATTTCCTTACTTTGACTAGAGGATGTTATGAATTCTTGTGAAGATGTTTTTAGGAGGAATCTACCCTATGAATCTCTTGGTATACTCATATATTTTTATGATATAGTAGGGAAGATCCTTCAACTACTAGATGTATGATTTGTTTCTCTTACTAACACTTAATTAGAAGGTTCCAACTAGTGGTCCCCAGAAATGGCACCAAAAATTATGGGTGTCATTATTCCCTTCATTTAATCAACTTCTTGTTTATGTCATATCAAACCAGGGGTGTGTCTCAAGCTATATGCAACAAGAGTAATATTATCAATCTAGTAGTTGACTGTAGTTATTTTTGTATTTTCTAGGGGATATTTTCAATGTCTTAAGGACTTCTTAGTAAAACCTTATTTAAATCATACTATGAAAACTCACTGAAAGTAAACACATTGAAAGCTTTGTTGAAAGGAAACACACTTGCTTTTGGAAATAAACACACTCAATTTAGAATTCTTAAAAACAATTACAAGAAATATAGGAATCTATCTAAACACCTATAGGAACAAGTATACAACAGAGTTTAACTGGAAAAATTAAAACAATACAGAATTAACAGATCTAAGATATTTGTTGAAGAAATATAAATAACAAATAAATGAATATCCTAGTCCTTGGGGGAGTGGGCCCTTGCTTCTCCTTGAATCAAGATTTAACAACTTAGAATTCTCTCAAATAAGAATGACTATTTTATTGATAAAACATTTGGTATTACAAAACATATTGGATTTGAGTACTTAGTTTATATTTCTCTTCTCTATTCTATGTATATTTCATATCATATTCTATCTTTATATCTATATACTACAGTTCTTATTTTATATACATTTTACAATCACAGATGTCTCAATGATTCTGGTGAAATCAAATTGTGCCTAGAAAAGATACTGATTTAGATTGTGGATGATTAGACATCTATAAGATAACTATCCCTGGATCTACATTCAGAAATATTCTCATCCTTTCCTGATTGAAAGGGTCGTAGATGAAAAATCTCTAGATGTGGTTAGAATAGATAAATCCCCTTGGTTCTGAAACTTCAGAGAAGTTCTAAAACTATAAGAAATCGTTAAGGGATTAAAACCGTGAGAGTTATGAAGCTATACCTAGGAGTTCCAGAACTAAGTCCTGAAAATTCTAGAACTAAATACTGGAGTTTCGGAACTAAGTCTGAAAGTTCCAGAAATAGATGATGACTGTGTGATGGAGTTCCGGAACTAGCTTGGAAGTTCCGAGAACTAAGTTGTGTGGGAACAGATGTTACTGAAAACATACTAAATGCTTCCTGCTTCATTTCCTCAACTGATTAGACCTGCTTTATTACAAAACTAAATTTCAAACACACACTTCGTTAGGAATTTCAAAGACCTGTTAAACATTAGAAACACAATTGATCAAATGACAGAAAATTACATCCCAACTAATATCAGATTAACTAAAAGTCACAAAATTTAATCAAGCTTAATAAAAATAAGAGTAAGATGAGATCATATATTATACATTAATCAAACATATTCTGGGGCTCATCGGGTCACTCAAAATTTTCCAATTCCAGGTAGCTATGTCACGCCACAGGTAGGGCCGAGGTATGTGTAAAATAACAAGTCCTAAAATGCAATTAAGGAAAGGTATAGGTAAGGTATGCGTGATAGATTCAGGTCTTAGGCATGGATGGAGGTAGGTCATAGGCATGAATTGAGTCATGTTAGTTTAGGCATGATGGAGTCGGCTCCTAGGCATGGATTGCATTCAATTTAGTTGATGCATGATGGAGTCAGGTTGGTTTAGGCATGGATCAATTCAAGTTGGTTTTGGCATGGATCGAATCAAGTTGGTTTAGGCATGGTTGAGTTTTTAATTCATTAATTTTTGTAATTAATGATGATGTGGATCATCTTAAGATGTTTTGTAGGAAAATGTATGATAATGGTAAAGCAATGGTAGACAAGATAAAATGAATGTATGAGTGATTATGGTAAAGATGTGAAGCAATTGTTTTTTGTTTGGTTTAATTTCCAATTATTGATATAAAAACGGAACTAACTAGGGTAGAATGTGACTAGAAAAGAGGTAGATGGAATTGGTCTAGGGGAAGAGAGTAGTCGAGCTATCCTCCAGGGGACCCATGCCCTCAGAAGTACTGCCTACATAGTTCCTAGTGAAAAAAATACCTCGGGATGATGTAGTTCTCCCATAAGTTAGGGAAGATTATGGTGAAATATTAGAATGGTCTGATAGGTGTTAGGCATGGGTGATGTAGGTCAAAGGCATGATTGAGTTTAGGTTGTAGGTATGGTTGATTGATTTTTAAATACATGTGCCGAGGATTTAGTCCTATATAGGATAATCAATAGGTAATGAGGAAGGTGAATAGTAAGCAGGTGGTAAAAGAGATGTTTAATTCATAAGAACCCTAATGAGTCTACCATACCCCTAGATGGGCTTATGAACGTAAAACCATATAGGCCTTACACAATGGATTGTTTTAAGGGTGAAGAAAAGTCACATGATCATGAAATGTTGTGTTTGCGGCAAGTCCCTTGAGTAAAGAGGAATTTAGGTGAAAAAAGATAAGGAGGTGAGAATGAGAGGTTTTAGTGTAACTTAGTGTCCGATGACATGTATTTTGGAACAAGAAACCTAGAATCCAAAATAGGCAAGTCCATGATGAAAATTTCATCTTTTTCTTGATTTGTTTTCTTTAATAGACTGATCGATGAGGGAAGTCTATATGGGATGAATATATTATCTCCTTGAGGTATCTTCATGAAGCTGATTGATGTGGGAAGCTTTTGAATATTTATTATATTTTTGTAATGACCGTATATAGCTGTCCTTCGAGGGAGAAACCTATTGATAGTGGTAGAATATAAAGAAGAGATGTCCCTTTTGAGGGAATCATCTTTTGTTTGAAGTTTGAATCAAGGATTTGTATCCCTTTTTGTTTTTAGACGTTTAAGTCATGGACAATATTATAGAGGATGATTAGGTTCCTAATTGAGAAGACAATATCGTAGTACATAAAGATTAACTGTGAAAGAGGTGGTTTTAAGTGATGAACGACCATGGGATTCTATCTTGAATAAGACAAAAATTATTCATGAGAATCATGTTATGAACATAGCCATGGTACTCATATTAAAGACAAGGCTATAAGGTGATGAGTAATCACATGATTATTGTTTAGTTATGGATCCTCAAAATGGGTAATTATGGAAGGGTGAATAAGACTCAAGGGACAAGTGATAAATTGACAAAAAGTTATATAGTACTTCATATCAACAATAAAATGGTCAAAGATGTAAGGCATTAAAGAGCTTAGGTTCAGGTTTACCTTCAAGTGAAGACAAATGATAAGCACCTGATCCATAGGCATGGGTGAAAATATAGAGTCCAAGCCAATTAGGACCAAATTTTCCCCATTTACTTTTCTCCTCTTTGGTTACATGTTGATTTTCCTTTAGGATGAGGTCACCAGCTTGAAAGGTTCATTCGTGAAAAAAATTTGATACATTTTTGGTAGATTTGGAGATGGTTAAGAGCATTGAGAAGATGTTCATATAATAATTCAAGTTGCGCCAAATGATCATGGTGAAATTCATCGTCATTGAGCACGTCTTATAGTGAGATACGGAGGGATGGAATCTGGACTTCGAGAGGTAAAAACATCCTCAATACCATAGACCATAGAAAAGGGGGGTGGCAGCAGTCAAAGTGTGAATACTAGTGTGGTAAGCCCATAAGGCAAAAGGAATGTGTATATGCCAATCCTTCATAGTATTATTGACCACCTTCATAAGGAATTTGTTCAAGGTTTTATTGGTTGATTTGGATTGACCATGTTGGTTTGTGGGGTAATAAGGTGATGAGAAACTAAGTTCGATGCCAAAAGCATCATATAATTTGTCGTAAGGTTTTGTTTTTTAATTGTCTTCCATTATCCATGATAATGCGGTGAGGGACACCAAAGAGATAGATGATGTGATGGTTGATGAATTCACATATTTTCTCAGCTTTGTTGGAAATGAGGGAAATGTCTTCTACCCATTTAGTGTAATATTCAGTAGCGGTTATGATCCATTGCTGGCATTGTGAATAATGGGGATTGATTTCACCGATGAGATCCAAACCCCATTGAGAGAAATGCCAAAGGTCTCACACAACCTATAAGGCATGACTAGGGGTGTGATGGAGATTAGCATATTGTTGGCATTTTATGTAGCATTTGACATAATTGCAATAGTCATGGTTTAGGGTTTGGCCAGTAATAGCCTAGATGAAGAATGTGTTTTGTGACAGTAAGACCACTAAAGTGGCCTCCACAAATTCCATTGTGGACTTCCTTAATGGTGTAAGGAATTTCAGAACTAGTTAGGCATCGCAAGATAATGTTATCAAAACCATGTTTTTACAAAAGTACCACCCATGATGACATAACGGGAGACACTTTTAAGAAAGTGAACGTTGTCCATTATGAGTGAGATTGGTGGGGTAAAATGGAAAGGGAAGGATAGTTTGTATATTGCTCATACCAAAGGTCACTTGGTTCAGGAAGAACGGTTTTGATAGAGTAGACTTCACAAGTAAAAATAAGAGGGTAATTTTAGTTTTTGTATGGTGACAAATATTTTAGAGTCAGCGGGTGAAGCAGGTATCTGAGAAGCCAAGCAGGTCATATTATCTACAAATTTATTTGTAGAACTTGGGGTGGTTTGAAGTGCGTAATGGTCGAAGGTGGTCAAAATTATGTCCACATGATTCTTATACTTTTGAAGTATCTCATTAAAAAAATGGTATATACCATTGACTTGGTTTATGACCAACTGATAATCACCAAAGATGTTGATTGACTTAACATCTAAGGCATAAGCAACCTGGAGACCTAATATGAGTGCTTCGTATTCAGCAATATTGTTTGTACAAACAAAATAAAGTTTTAAATACAAAGGCATAGGTTCACCATCAAGCGGAATGAGGATAACACCAGCCCCACCCCCACGGTGACACTTGGATCCATCAAAGAAGAGTGTCATTTGGTAAGTAGGTTTGTCCAGGGAAAGGGTATTAATAGACTCATCTAGAAAGTTGAAATTAGAGGGTTGATCCCTAGAAATGGGTGTGTCAGCCAATTGGTTGGTGATAGTTTGACCCTTGATGGACTTTTGATGGATGAATTCGAGGTCAAGGTCATCCAAAAGCATAATCCAACATGGAGCACATTGATTTTGATAAGATTTGGCATATATGTAGTGTAATGGGTCAGTATTAGTAATGATGAAGGTTTTTTGGTTGAGTAGGTAATGGTGGAGTTTGGTGGCGATGAAAAATAAGGCTAGGGAAAAAAATTCAGCGTGGTTATATCTAGTTTCAAAGTCAAGAAGGTTACGGCTTATGTAATAAACCACTTTCTCTCGGTGTTGGTCATCGTGATGAGTGAGCATGGCACCTAGAGAATGGTCAGTGGCGGAAATATATAGGTAGAAGGGGCTGGTCATCCTTAGGAGGAATGAGCACTGGTGGTTGAAGTAGGTATTGTTTCAAGGCTTCAAAGGATTTATGGCATTCATCATCCCATTTGAATGAAACATATTTCTTGAGAAGATGATGGAATGGTTGACAGTGGTCAGAAAGTTAGGAGACAAAACGATGAATTGATTGCAATTTTGCTTGTAGGCTGCGAAGTTGACAGAGATTAGTGGGTGGTGGGAATTTCCAGGATAGCCTTGAATTTAGTAGGATTGAATTCTATGCCACACAAAGAAATGATGAAACCTAGGAGTTTCCCGGAAAGTACCACAAAGACCCACTTTTTTGGTTGAATATGAACACAATATTTGATGAGGTGGTCAAATATGACTTTAAGAATGAGTAGGTTTTCAGTTCGATTCTTAGATTTAGAAATAAAATCATCTATGTAATCCTCCAATATGCGATGCATGATGTCATAGAAGATGTAAGTCATGGCTCGCTAATATGTAGCACTAGCATTTTTGAGACCAAAGGGCATGAATCGATTAGCAGAAAGTCCCCCAAGGGGTGATGAAGGCAGTCTTGTGTTGATCCTTGGGAGCTAGTAATATTTGATTGTAGCCGGATAAACCATCCATGAGTGATAACATTCCATGTCCAACAATAAGATCAACTAGTTGGTCAATTCCTAGTAGTGGGAAATCATCTTTGGGACAGGCGACGTTGAGGTCACAGAAATCTATGCAAATGCAGTGTTGGGCCCCTGGAATATTGACTAAGTATGAAGGTGCATGGGCACGCAGGACCCCGAGTTATAGAAGGTTGCACAAGGAAAAACCACACAGGAGGAAGAGTAAGGAGGCATATGGTTCACGCAACGTGTGAAAGGAGGTTTGGGACTTAGCCAATTTAAGCAACAAAGGTAGAACACGTGAAAAGTGTGATCGGTTACGCATGTGGATAAGATGCCAGCCTGGCAACAGGTGGCCTAGGAAAGAGCATGCCAGTGAAGGAATCTTCTAGAAGACCATCATGAGATGGAGTGGAGAGCTTAGGCCTAAGGAAACATGCTCACTGAAGGACCACATTTGACACTTGGTGATGGATCTGAGGGTGCAGCAAGGTGAGTTGGCAGCATGGGAAGGTGATAAATACAAGTGCCTGCAGACCAAAAAAGAGGATGAAGATACGAGGAGAAAAGAGGATGAAAAGATAGACATAAGAGGAGAAGATAGGAGGGATACACAGAAAGAAAGATAACATGGGTGAAGCTCTGCATGGTTACTGCAAGTGGAACTTTGATGTAGAAAAGAATGTACTAAGCTTAGCATTGTAATTTCTTTTTCTCTTTGGCATAATTATACAAGCCTAGTGATGTGCATGACTGTGGTCTACCCTCTATGGCTCTTGTAATGAAATGATGAATACAATGAGGTTACCTATTGCAATTAGATATGAATATCAGTGGGTTTTATGTATATTTCATTCATAGAAGTTCTCTTTCCTTTCATGATATGAATGAATGGTTGTATCTCTCTTTCCATTATAATATATGTTATGGAGTCTATTAAAACACTTGGTTTGAAGAAACTACAAGGATCTGGAGGCCGTTCTGAGCCCTATGATTCTTGTATGTCTAAACTTCTTTCCTGAATACTCTTATACTACTCATAGATGAATTCTTCCCACTAGAACTCACATAAAAGAGAGACTTGACACCCACACATGCCTCAGGTGAGCACTCAGCTTCTACTGGGTGATAGGCCGGTGTATGGGATTCCTTCCTTTTATAGTGGGAGTAAAATTGACTACATCTTGGTTCCAATGTCTAGGACCTCTTTTCGAAGTTGTAGTGGGATATAGCATGCATCATGATCTGTGTAAAGATTAATGATGGATCGGTTAACATTGGAAAATGTTGAATCATGGTTCAAGAGCATTGAGGATGAATTTTCCCAGAGATTCAGCACTGGACCTGAGTTTGATACACGTAGATGGGTAGAGGAGAATCTCTACCATGATCTGTATGAGACTTTTTTCTACTGCTTCCCAGTAGAGTTATTTGGGTGGCTTTCAGCCTATGTATCTAGATCAAGTTGGCATTATGGATCATGGATATGGACTGAAGAAGACTACCAAAGGTTGTAGGATGTAGATCTGATGTGGACCCATGTTGTAGATCACTGGTGGGGAGGAGTACTAGCTAGCTACACTCTAGAATATGCCATTTCCACATATTCTTGTCCAGAGGTTGCTGAGTTTGAGTTTCTACAAGAACCTAGAGGATCATTTCTACGTGTTATTCCTCTAGCTATGAAGATATTGATGGTTACCATGAGTTTAGAGGTGCTCCCAATGGCTGGTTAAACCATTCTGAGCTGGGTAAGGAAGCTCAGGTGGAGGAGGATGGCAGATGATATGACAGAAAAGGAGAGGGAAGAAAGATGGCTCAAGTATGGTGAAGCATGTGAAAGGGAGATTACTAGATGATGCGAGGCTGCTAGTGTGATGGACTTATGGAGAAAGACATTGCGGGAAGGAGTTGAGTTTCACACGGAGGACGTGGAACCTGAGCAGTCTGTGCTACCCCATCTTTACAAGTGCGTAAGGGAGACCCCTTTGGCTTCTGGTGAGAGATTGTCACATGAAGAAAGGAGAGTCATTGGCACATATCTAAACCCACCCAGTGACCAAGCCTAGCGCTTGGTTTTCCCAAACCAGAAGGAAGAAGTATTGATCCAGTTGAAACTAGTGGAAGAGACAGATCCACGCCTAGGAGATACAATTTTACATTCCCTTCTTCTATGGCTGCACATATTCCAGTATTTGGAGGAGTTTTTGGACAAGGGGCAAGTGTACAAGATTTTGGTCTCGCATCAGGGAGTGGCACGGGAAAAGTAGTGGTAGTGGGGCACCATCACAGACCATCAGTGCACAATTTAGTGGGACCGTGGGGGTGCTTGGCACAGCTCCTACAGGCCCTATTAGACCCAGTGGTTCTGGTGGATCTGGTGGCTCTAGAGGTACAGGACCCAGTGGACCTGGTGGATCAAATGGTGGAGGAAACACCAGAGGGAACCAAGGCTCTGGTTTAGGACAAGGACCCCAGCCACCACCTCAAGTATTCTTTGAGATGTCTCTGCATTTTCTAGATTACAGGGGCATTGAAGGATGCTATAGAACATGTTCACAAGTGTGAACTGCTATGGCACGTGAAAGGTATCACAACCCCAGAATGAAAGGCTAGTCAATTTGCAACTACGTTGTAAGGGCACGCACATAGCTGGTATAGAAAGTATGATCCTCATCAAATGGTGGTGGATTACACTACCTTAAAGAATGCATTCCTGGCAGAGTTCCACATTCCTGAGTTCAAGCAAAAAAGCATTAGTGCTTTGAAGGAGATACATCAAGGAATGGCAGAGAGTGTGTGGGAGTATGATGCATGCTTTAAGACTCTCTTGTCTAAATTATCATATGATATACATCCTTCTCAACATGCACAATGGTTTGTTGGAGGATTGATCACCCCTTTTAGAAGGGCCCTTGTCTCATAAGACTTTTACAGATCCATGCACGAAGCATTGGAGGCTGCCTTGCGTGCCGAAGCTGTTGGTAGTATTGATACTAGAGTTAGCCCATTCTTGGAGGCTCAGATTGCTGCTATGGCTAAGTAGTTGGAAAATCTATCTGTGAACTCAGTCCATGAGACTCACAGTGGTTTGTGGTGCACAGATTGTGAGATAGAGGGGCACGTTAAGGAAAATTTCCCCTGGAGGATGGTATGCACTAGTGACATTAGATTGTGAAATATGTCATGGGGACCATGATGCCAGTAGATGTCCCTTACTACAACACGTGATCAGGAAGAATGTATCCTGTTATTACAAGATTTGCACCTCCACGACCCATGATACTAAAGACTGTAGGCTCATTGATCAGATACATGAGGCCATTGATCATGGGGTGCACCAAACTAGCATTGCCAGTGGTTCTAAAAATGATGATCACCGTTATGAGGAGCGTGTGGATGGAGGCACGCATGGAAGAGGTTTTCGAGGAGGATTTCCATGGATGAGGTAACTGCGGAGGAAGGAGTGAGTTCCTACGAGGGACATGTTTTAACTGTGGATCTATAGAACATTACAAGTGTGAGTGCCAGACTTGTTGTAGTGCTCATGGTGTGGAAAGAAGCATAAGTATGAGGAATGCCTGGAATTATTTGAGCATATGAATCAGCAGCACCAGAAGGACAAAGGCACTGTGATGGTCAGCATCAAGAAGGAAGACATACAATGGATGCCTCGGGTAACACAAGATGAAGGTTTGGAGCCTGTCTTGGTAACAACAAGGGTAGAAGCTATGCATACAAGGGAAGTACCAAGATAGAAGAACCTAGTTTCAAGGGAAGAGGTCATTCATGGAAAGTATCTAGACCCCATGCATCAGAAGGAGATATATCAGGACACCATGGATGTTATTCAAAGCTTACAAGGGGAGATCCAGTGTCTAAAGGAGCAATCTAGAAAGGAGGAACAAGGAAGGAGAGTCGAGGCAAAAGGATGACCTAGATGAGGTCAAAGAGGTGTGTAAAATGCTAAGGCAGGAGAACATCATTCCTTTGCTAGGATCCTGGTTGAGAGAGAAGGTACCACACGCCGGAGAAGAGCACAAGAGATAGGTCTTGCACATGAACCTTCCCCCTCACAGCCTCAACTATGACAAAGAGATTACATTGAATGCAGTTGTGGATGGATGGCTCCTCAGAAATATACTCATTGACACTGGCACAGAGGTTAATGTTTTGACTTTGGATGCATGGCATCAGATGGGGAGACCTGTATTACAGCCATCTTCAAATGTGTTGTATATGGAAAAACAAGACTAAGGCAATGCCCATCGGTGTCTTGAAGGATGCAGCTATTACTATCCAGGGAGCCAAGTTTACTGGGGACTTCGAAGTCTTGGTGCTCACCGAGGCAGGATAATTTCCCAGCACTACTTGGGCACCCTTGGTGTTACAAGAACAATGCAGACCTCTACGGTTCAACAAAGGGTACATCAGTTTTGAGAACAAAGAGGAGTGGGTCATTATACCCTGGTTGATGGGAAGTCAACGCCCTACATTGAACCATTGGGAGAAGAGGTTCTGGACAAGATTTATGTGTGCTCAATCAGAGACCCTGAGATGGTACACCCTATCAATGGGGTTATCCAGTTTGAAGATGCTCAGTCAGTGAGTGATACCACTAGTCTGGCATGTGAAAATTGGGTGCATGGGACATATGAATTAATGGGATGGTAGTTGAGAGGATCGGTAACCAAGGTAACAAAGGCACACATGGTTCAGGCACTTGGAGGGAAAGAACTACCCAAGTACTCAGGAGGAGCCTTCCCTGAGATCTTTCTGCAGGAGATAGAAGCTCAGTGGAAGAATGAGAAGGAATGAAGGGAGATGCTGAGTTACATCTTGCTTGGCACAACAGCTCATTGGTGGGCCACGCATCAGGAGAGCCTTTTAGAGTGGCGTGAGGTAAGAATTTCTCTCTTTGTCAAATTTTCTAGAAGTAATATACCCACCATCATCAAGGAGTACCATGGGAAGGATCCCACCTCTTTCCATATCTAGGAGTGTGAACGGGTCTGGAGAGAAGGTGCAGAGGCCTTGCCACCATCCCTCTGGGTGCACAAGTTATATTCTACATTACAGGGTTGTGCATGCGCATGGTACATTCATTCAGAGACACGCCGCCAGACAAGGAATTGGCAAGAGCTTGCGCTGATCTTATTCAAGCCTTTGAGTATCAGAGTACCAAACCATTTGGTTGATAAGGCCTTGCAAGGTATCAAGCACCTTACCATGGGGGATAGTGCCAGAATGGAAGATAGGCTATTGGAATTACTAGGTGAACTAGGATTGGAGGTGTGCTTCGAAGAGATTGAAGAAACAGAAGAGTTACAGCTTGAGCGTGTGTTTGGAGAAGGAGAAGGGAAAGTTAGTATATGTGATTGATGGAGAAGAATCAGAAAGCTTAGATGTTAGCCATTCTATAGGAACACGTGAGGTAGTGGATAGTGTAGATGCTCGCACGCATGCCTACCATGAGCCTTTAAAGATGAAGAAAGTTAACATTGGTTTAGGAGAAGAACCTAAGGAAGCTATTATTGGGGATTATTGGATGGAGAAGGAAGTATCAAAGATCATTGATCTATTACATGAATTCAAGGATTTATTCCCACACGGGTACCATGAGCTAAAAGGCGTCCACCATTCCTTGGGGGAGATGAGGATAAAACTGAAGGAAGGTGCGTGCCGGTTAGAAAAAGGCCCTACCAGATGAATCCCAACTTATGCATGAAGGTTAAGGAGGAGATAGACAAGATGATAGCTTCTAGGATCATTGAGGTAGTAGAAGAATCAGAATGGATAAGTCTGATGGTAATTAGCATCAAGAAGGATGGGAGGATTAGGATTTGTGTGGATTATAGGGAACTGAATGCAGTTTGTGTCATTGATCCATTTCCAACCCCCTTCACTGAAGAAATTTTGGAAGGAGTCGCTGGGTGTGAAATCTATTCCTTTACGGATGGATTTTTAGGATACCACCAAGTTCAGATTGCAAAGGAGGACCAGGAGAAGACAAATTTCACCACTGAGTGGGGAATTTTCACATATACGGTCATGCCCTTTGGGTTGAAGAATGTGCCTACTGTCTTTTCACACATAGTGGTGCAAGCATTCCAGGACTTCATTCATAAGTTTCTTCAGGTTTACTTGGATGATTGGACAGTATATGGTCTGGTTAAGGACCATTGTGACAACTTGAGATTAATGTTTGAAAGGTGTAGGCAGTTGAGGATATCCCTCAACATCAAGAAGTGTGTGTTTGCTACACCCTTTGGGACTTTATTGGGGCATATCATATGTAAGGAGGGCTTGCTGGTAGATCCCACTAAAGTTGACAGTTATTGTGGGGTTAAGGGAGCCTACTAGCTAGAGTGCAGTGCGTAGATTCCTTGGGCATACGGGATATTATAGAAAATTCATTAAGGGGTATGCCAAGATCATGCCGCTGCCTTTAGAGGAGCTTCTTAGACACAAAAGTACCTTCCATTGGGGAAAGGCACAGCAAAGGGCATTTGACACCTTAAAAGATAGGCTTATTACCACGCCTATTTTATGATTTCCCTCTTGGGACAAGCCCTTCCATGTCCATGTAGATGCCTCAGGAACCGCCATTGGAGCAGTACTTGCACAACCAGGTGAGGGGATTGTTGATCATCCTCTCTGTTTCACGAGTAGGAAGTTAACACCAGCAGAGTAGAATTATACCACAACCGAGTGCGAGGCATTGTCAATGATCTATGTGATTTTCAAATTTCGACAGTATCTACTGGCAACACCCTTTGTATTCTACACTGACCACATGGCATTAAAGTATTTAGTGAACAAGCCCATTCTTCAAGGGCACATATGTCGATGGGTGTTGTTGTTTCAAGAGTTTGAGTTCACCGTTGTAGTGAAGCCCAGAAAAATCAATTGTGGACCTGATCATCTGTCAAGAATTGATTCAGGAGAGGATGCACAAAGTATTGAGGAAGCAATGCCAGATGCACGTAACTGTTTAGATTGAGGCGTGTGCCCTCAGATTTGGAAGAGATTGCTATATTTTTAAAAGAAGGTGTGGCACTGGATGGAATGAGGGCATTGGAAAAGAAGTATTTGGACATACGCGTCATGCCCTACATGTTGATTAGTGGGGACTTATACAAATTGGGACGTGATGAAGTTTTGTGTAGATGTGTGTTGGAGCATGAGCATCTGGCCATCATGGAGGAAGCACATGGAGGAAGTGCAGGTGGGCATTACGCAGGTGATGCCACTGCGCACAAGATTTTAATGGCAAGTTTATGGTGGGAAACCTTGTACAGGGATTGTAGGGATTATTGTAAAGCATGTGACCACTATCAGCACATTGGCAAACCAGGAAGGAGAGATGAAATGCCTTTGCATCCTATTCCTAGCGTGGAGCCTTTTGAAAAGTGGGTGATAGACTTTGTAGGACCTATTGCACTAGCAGCACGTAGGACATGGGTCACATTATGTCGTCACTTACATGGATTATCTCACAAGGTGGGTGGAAGCAGCCCCGACTAAAGATTACAGGGCAGTGATAGTGGCAAGGTTCCTATGGGAGAACATTATCACAAGGTATGGATGCCCTTTGAGTTTGACTAGTGATAGGGGTATGCATTTTCTAAATGAGACCATGAGGATCCTACTATCTGAGTTCATGGTGGCTCATCATAAGACTACACCCTATCACCCACAAGAAAATGGAACCATGGAAGCATTCAACAAAATATTGAGTCATACCTTGACCAAAATCTGTGATGTTGGAAGATAGGATTGGGATGATAAGGTATCAGAAAGTTTTATGGGCTTACAGGACTACGTATAAAAGACTAAATAAAGCCACACCTTTTCAATTGGTGTTTGGCACAGAAGTTATTTTGCGGGTTGAATTTATGTTACCTTCTCTATGAATAGTGCGTAGGAGGATTAGCCGATGAACAAGCACTGGAAGAAAGAATTGATGAACTAATGAAACTGGATGAAAGACGATCACTTGCCCGTTGGAGCCAAATAACAGAAAAGGAAAAGCAAAAGGCTTGGCATGATCACCATATTAGGAACAAGAAATTTGAGGTTGGGTAGATGGTGTTACTATATGATTCTAAATTTTTGCACCATCCTAGGAAGTTGAAAGTCCATTGGTTAGGTCCCTACACAATCTCATACATCCTTGATTTGGGAGCGTGCCAGTTACAAGCACTGGATGGGACAAAGCTTCCTGGACACTTCAATGGTAGTAGGCTGAAGCCCTACTATAAATAAGTCTTCTTGGTGTTTGTAAATAAGGTAGTTTTCTAGTTAGTTTAGAATTTTCCTTTATGCATTTTCCTTTCCTTGTGTTTCCCTTTCGCGTTGTTGTTTTGTTTTATGCCTTGGTGCTAACTGGTAACCTTATTTGCTATTTTTGGAGGATTTATGAGTGCGCAGAGGACCGTGCATCATTTAAGTGTGGGGTGGAGAAAATTGAAGAAGCACGTGATTAAAAGTACCAAGGAAGGTTGTGTTGAAGAGCCTTGGTGAGTAGCTTCGTTAAAAGAGAGATGAAGAGAAAAGATAGAATGGTTGGTGCCAGGGTAAAGCTACTCATAGATCCCACGTACAAAGGAAAAAGAAGCACATTTAAAGCAACAAGAGGTAGGTGAAAATCAAGAATCAGGATAGAAGTGCCTTCGGCGCGGGTTGAGCGTGCGTAAGTCTCCTGTCAGGTTGGTTTGGTTGCGTGCTAGAAGGTTGGAGGAGTTTTCACACAGGAAGGGCGCGCGAGGTAAAGAGGAGTTTTCACACAGGAAGGGCGCATGAGTGAAGGCGCTGAAGATGGGATTTGTTTTAAAAAATTGCATTAAATGAACAAAGTATGGGGTAGGTAAAGTAGCATTTAATGACCAGAAAAAGGAAAAACTATAAATAGAGGGTCGGGGCACTCTCATTTTACTTTATGAAAACGAAGAGTTGGGAATATAAACGAGCACTATAAGCTATTTTTCTAGATTCGATCAAGTGAAAGATCTATGTGATTAAAAATGTGAAGATCCAGTTTGAGATTGCAAACCAGAAGGAAGGAATTACATGGGCATGGAGAGAAGTGAAAAGATGTTGTCTTGTGAAGAATTTATCAAAGATAGGGTTCAACAAACTAGGGCATGGGTTTAGAAGAATTGTATCATGGATCTGAGATCAAAGGTTGGGAGAAGGAAAGTAGAGTAACAAGGAGAGGATTGGAGTGACACAATTACCTCGACCATGGCACCAAAGAAAGGAAAGGGCAAAGCGAAGGCTAAACAACCAGAACCTGAGGTAGATACAAATGAAGAATGGTATGCAGAAATGCAGTACCCTGACAAAGTGATGATGGGGAAGGAATGGGAGTCCCATTTGAGAAGCATACTAGTCAGTGACTATAATCACCGCACCAGCACTATAGAGAAAGAAATGGCATTAGAATTGGTATGCCCAACCAACAAGTGAACACCTGAAGGGTTGCCTATCTACAATGATGACGTGAAGGTCAAGATGGTGAAGGCAGGGTTGCTGCAACTTTATGAGTTTCCTTATTTTGGGAATATGGATCACTTGTACTAGTGGTTGATGTCTCGGGTACATGAGGACTACTTCCACTTTGTTGGGCATAAGATGCACGTAACTCCCCAGTTGATTACATAGTTTACAGGCCTCATATGCAAAGGAGATAGCCTGGAAGATGACCTTGGTGACAAGGAGGCTATTCAGGAGACCATCATGAGTACGCCTGTAAGAAAGGGTCACGGTATTATGACATCTCAGACATCAAGGACCCAGTTATGAAGATGGTCGCGCACCTGGTAATGAAGCTGAATGGCCAAGAAAGATGGACGGAAGTCAACAAGCCATGGCTACATGTCTGTAGGAAGATTGCAGAGGGGACTATTTACAACTTGTCTGCACGTACATTGCCGAGGAAATTGTAAAGTGTGTGAAGGAAGGGGACATGATCCTCTTTGGCAATGTCCTACTCACCATAGTGTTTGCAGAAATTGGAGTGCTGGATGCACCAGATAAGTTTGTGTGGGAGTACCCAGCCGAAGACCCTTCACCCACAAAGAGGTTTGTAAAAGTATGCATGTGATACAATGATGGCTCCCCACAAGGCATGGCTTGAAAAATGGTATACATGCTTGAGAAATGCATTCAGGGTGGAGTGGAGGATTCCTAAACAACTCCCAGTAGCCACACAAGGAGAAGCTGAGTTCGCAGTGTACCAGCACTACTGCTTGGGTAGGTTCAAACTTATTGACGAATCATGGAGCCCTTGGTGCAAATTTCCTTTCACGTTCACTACCCAGTACTTCCAAGCGCGAGTGAACAGATTTAAAGAATCAAATAAGCTAAGGCTGGAGCTAGGAAAGTTGGACTAGGAGCACAGGGATATGAGGAAGAAACTGAACTATCCCAGAGGTAAGCACACATACGTGGAGAAGTACGTATCACACGAGATCCATATGACTAGGCCAATAACACTTCCTATCGCTGGAGGATCCATGACACGCGTATACATGCACATAAGGCCAAAGTTTGAGAATGGCATGTACTTGGTGGATGAGATATCAATACCTGAAGACCCCTTGGGAAAGAAAAATCCAGCATCTAAGAAGAGGGGCAGAGGAGAGGAAGGAGCACCAAGTGTGCCGACTGCTCAGACAATGAGCATGCCTTCTACGAGTGCACCAAGCCAAGCACCTATGTTCGGAGAAAGAAGTCTCCAGTAAAGGAGAAGATGCCAGAAGTAGAGGCACCCGAACAACCCACCACCATGGAGGAGTCACAAGAGGAAGAAGAGAAGGTAGAATCTCCTGACCAAAAGACACCTCTCAGGAAGAAGCAGAGGGTGGATGAAGAAGCTGACTCGGAGGCGACCGACAACTTGGAAAGATACCTGGGAGAAGGAGAGGATGAGAGTGAAGAAGGTGGCGATGAGGAGGAAGAGCTAGAAAAAGACAAGGAACCTTTGGAACCTTTTGTATTTAGTGTTTATGACTCAAAGGAAGAAAGTGGGGATGAAAAGCAAGAGTTTGTATTCACGCGACAAAAAGGTGCACAAGGTGATGAAGGCACTAAAGATACAAAGGTAGATGAGAGGGATGCCGAGGGGCAGAGAGCCATAGATTTTACAAAGGAGCAGATAACTGAAGTGGCAGAGTGAGAAGCAAGGAAGATGCTCGAGGCCCTTGTAGACCAGGAGTTAGAGCGTAGCGCAGACATAGTGCTAAAGGAAGGGAAGGAGGAGAGCATTGAAAAAGGACATGACAACCTAGGAGGCCCCGCTCTGACAGTTAGCTTCCCCAAAGGCACACGCTCAGGTAGAAGACCTCTGGATGCAGAACAAAGGTAGATAATGGGCTACATGGAAGATTCAAGGAAGGTGCTATGCACGATTCCAGAGCACAATACCCACCAAAAGAATTATAGCCATGGGATCATTCGAGAAGAGGGTGCATAACCCGAGGACCAAGAAGATGCTTTCTTGGGCATTTGAGTCCCACGTCAACGAGCTAGACTTTGAAATCTTCCAAAAGGTGCTTATCACACTACCAGATTCTAAGGGAGACAACCCCTTAGTAAATTCCCAGGAGCTCTCAGACGAGCAAGTCTGTAATGCTCTAAACAAGGTCGCGGTGGAAATAGAGGTGAGGCTATTCGCATGGAATGATAGCATAAGGGCTTTAGAGGGAAATTTGGCCAAGAAGGAGGAAGAGTTGGCTAAGGTGGCCAGAAGCTTAAAATAGGAGGAATTAATTAGCACGTAGCTAAAGTGCGAGCTCAAGGAGGAGAAGGAAAAGGTGCAGGAGGTCTACAAGAAAGTAGACTCAATAAAAAGAGCCATCATTTTGAAACACCCAGATCTAACGCCTATCCCCCAGAGGTACGCATCGATGCTGGAATGCCTAGAAGACTTAACGTGCATCGTCACCATGGAGAGGTGACCCTTGGCATTTGGAATCTATGGAGGAAGTGGTCATGCACCTGAAGGAGGAGGACTGGTTAAAAGTGATAGCACTTGTTTTTGAGTACAGTCAAGTACTCGCAGAGATCAAGGTCACTGTCCCAGTCTACAGAAGCTGCATACGACACATGCATGGATCGAGATAAGGTGGCAAGCTCTTTGGTTGCCATGCTTGAAGCAGAGCTGAAGGAGTTTCAGGAAAAGAACAAGGGGAACATGGTAAAAAGGGACAAGGTTCTGGCCAAGGTAGAAAAGAAATCAGAGGTGATTGAGGCTTTAAGAAGCTCAACTAAGGCCCAGACTGAAGGAACTGTACCCCCAGATTACAAGGAGAATGGACAAGCTCACGGACCTGGGAAAGGAAATGGAACAAATTGTGGACACCTTGGGCACCCAGGGAGCTGGTCTAAGCTTTGATGAAGTAAGCACCTTGGTGGGTGACCTATGCCAGAAGGCGAAGGGTGAGGTCAAAGTATGGAACAAGCTGGAGGCAGATCTGCGACGGGACTTTCCCAGCCTTCTGAATTAATGTCCCCCCCATTCTTCATTCTTTCCCCTATTCTTTCATTCCTTATTCATTTTTGTAATATTTGTCTACATCTTGGTTCCATTGAACCAACTTGCACCTTGGTCAAGTAGAATGTTTTTGAGGGTAGAGAACAGACGTAGTGTGGGGTGATGTTGGGCCCCTAGAATATTGACTAAGTATGAAGGCACGTGGGCATGCGTGGGACCCCAGTTATAGAAGGGTGCGCAAGGAAAAAGCACACAGGAGGAAGAGTTAAGGAGGCATATGGTTTACGCGGCACGTGCAAAAAAGGTTAGCGACTTATCCAATTTAAGAAACAAAGGTAGAACACGTGAAAAGTGTGATCAGTTGCATGGATAAGATGCCATCCTGTAACAGGTGGCCCATGAAAGATCATGCCAGCAAAGGAATCTTCTAGAAGACCATCATGAGATGGAGTGGAGAGCTCAGGCCTGAGGAAACATGCTCGTTGAAGGACCACATTTGACACTTGGTGACAGATCTAAGGGCGTGGCAAGGTGATTTGGCAGCACAGGAAGGTGATAAATACAAGTTCCTACGGACTAGTAAAGAGGACGAAGATATGAGGAGAAAAGAGGATGAAAAGATAGACATAAGAGGAGAAGATAGGAGGGATACACAAAAAGAAAGATAACCTAGGTGAGGCTCTGTAGGGTTACTACGAGTGGAAATTTGATGCAGAAAATAATGTACTAAGCTTAGCATTGTAATTTCTTTTTCTCTTTGGCATAGTTATACAAGCCTAGTGATGTGCATGACTGCGGTCTGCCCTCTATGGCTCTTGTAATGAAATGATGAATACAATGAGGTTACCTATTGTAATTAGATATGAATATCAGTGGGTTTTATGTATATTTCGTTCATAGAAGTTCTCTTTCCTTTCATGCTATGAATGAATGGTTGTATCTCTCTTTTCATTATAATATATGTTATGGAGTCTTTTAAAACACTTGGTCTGAAGAAATTACAAGGATCTGGAGGCCATTCTGAGCCCTATGATTCTTGTATGTGTAAAATTCATTCCTGAATACTCTTATACTACTCATAAATGAATGCTTCCCACTAGAACTCACATAAAAGAGAGACTCAACACCCACACGTGCCTCGGGTGAGCACTCAGGTTTTTCTGGGTGATAGGCCGGCGCGCATGGGATTCTTTCCTTTTATAGTTAGAGTAAAATTGACTACATGCGGAGTCCCCCTGTCACTTTCATGATAGGAACGATGTTAGAAATCCATTAGAGATTATCAATGGGTAGAATGAAGGAAACCAAGAGAAGGCATTGAAGCTCTTCTTTGACCAGAAGAGTAATGTGAGGATGCATTTTCCTCAACTTTTTTTTGATAGGTTTGGCATCATGATTGGTTATGATATTGTGAACCACAATTTTTGGATCGATACCTGGAATATCGTCATAGGACCAAGAAAATGTGTTGTTATGGTCCCGAAGGAAAGAGGTGAAGGCTTCATGTTCAGTAGCATCTAAGGATTGGCCTATATTTAGAATGTGTGGGTCATCCTGAGTATTAATGTTGATTTCGATGGTCGATTTGTTCAACATGGTTTTCGTCTCAGAGGGTAACGACCGGTGAATATAAGAGTCTTCCACACCAAGGTAGGTGAGGATGGACTCATCATCTTAACATTGAATGACATTAATTGAAGGCATATTATCATTGATCATGTCAGGATACAGGAATGGGAGAGAAGAGGGAGCCTTGCCATCACGTTGATAGGTTAGTGGTCCCAAGGAAATGGTGTTTATGAAAAAAATAAATTAGGAGGTATAGATTTAGGATCTATGAACTCCATTAGTGAGGATGGTAATGTGGATGAATGAGAGGGGGAGTATCTCTCATCCTGGATAAGGTTGATTCGAACCTTCTTAGAGGATGGAGCATGAAAACTAATGCCAATACGATCATTGTGTTTACGATAGCTATAGGAGATGACAGTGTGGTGGCCTTGTTCATAAAAACCGAAGCCAAATCCTTTCCACACGCACCAGTGGAGGAAAGTGTGAGTGAAATGGCAGTTAGTGAGGGAGTGTAGGTCAGATGAAAATGGCTACATTTGGGATGGAGTTTCAGGTTTATAGGTCACCATATCAAGTACCCCATACGTTAGATTGGTGTGAATGTGGGGAGGGCCATAAGGGAAAACATCACTAATGTGAATGTCATAACTAAGGTGTTGACGTAGATTCCCATAGTCTTGTGGGGTGAGGAAGGTATAAACATTGTATAGGTGGTATTCCCCTAGAGTGAGGTGTTGAAAACACGTTCTAATGGATCAGCAGTTGGTATGTGGATAGCAGGTATAGATGGCTCACTAGATGAAGGGGAGATAGGGGCACCAACGATAGAAGCTACAACTGTAGTAGGGATAGTGAGGTTAGACGTAGCAGAAGAAGTGATAATTTTGGTGGATGGGCTCATGGGTGGAGGTTAAGTGGTTGTGGTGGTGGATGCCTTGACTTGTATAAGTACATCATTGGGTTGATAGAGAATGTTACAGGTCTTGAAAGGTGAGGGGTTGGTAGGGATGGTGTAATTATGTCCCTCGTGTTCCAATTTAAGGCATCGATGTAATGTCAAAGGGACAAAACCCATAACATGGATCCAAGGTCAGCTAAGCAACAAGTTATACTAGAACTCCCCTTCTAGGACATAGAAAAGTTCTGGGACAGTGCAGGGGCCTACACGGACATGGAGAACAATGGTACCCAGTGTAGAGGTTATGGTGTCATTGAAGGAATGCAACATAACGGGGTTACCATGCATGTAATGGGAAGGTATTTGCATTTGGTCATACACATGAGAGGAGATGATGCTAATACTAGCACCACCATCGATCATAACATGTCGTATGCATTTATTATCTATAAAGACATAGATGAAAAGAGTGGGGTAGGGTTCATTGGACTAGAAGGGAGTGATCTCTTCATCTACAAAACTAAGGGCAGCCACTTGGTGAGTGGGTGGAGGTGTAGAGGAAGGTGAAGACCTAGTGAGAGAGGCTACATGGTGAGGGGTAATGATGGAGGTTACGGGTGTGGGGTCATTTGGTAAGACTTTGATAGATTGAATGACCTCCATGAGGGCTTGACGATGTGACTCCAAGGTCTGGACGATGTCATATAAAGACATTTTGAGGGGGGTTTGGTGTAGTTATTTTAGCATTATGCGATGTGTGACCCCTTTAGAAATGGGATATGAAGGACCTCGAATGATGACTTTGGGTGTGGGTACCGATGGTATATTGGGTACAGGGTTTTTTTATGGGCCACTTGCTTTCTCTTTCCCCTTTTCTTTCTGAGCATGGGTGGTAATGTTGATTATGTTAATATGAGGGAAGGTGGATGAAGAGGGTGTGTCATGGAAGGTATAGTGGCAAGAGGGAAAAAACCCTAGTGGTAGATACAAGCCTTGTGAGATGAGTAGGGTGCATTGGCATTTGGGTGGTGGTTTGGCCAACTCTATTATGTGAACCATGTTAATTTTGATTCTCAGATATAGATCTAAGAGTTTTGGGGGTGGATATTTTGGTCACTGAGTAGGCAATGAGATAAGATCTATGGAAATTGGTGAAGGTGAAATGGGGTCCTCATCAAGAAGATCATCATCATCAAATTTTTCTACATGAGGACACAATTGAGCAAGAGAAGTTTTCAAATCCTTATAGTTCTCTACATTGTGTCCTGGCACACAATGGTAGGTGAAAATTTTGGTTTCATCAAACCCTTTTGGTTTGGTTTTGAGTGGGTCGTAAGGTCTAAGAGGTGGTAATGTGATGACAGAAGTTTCAAGGAGGTTGGTTAGGATTTTGGCATAAGATCCTGCTAATGGATCACAATGGGAGGTGAATGTGGGTTTGGGTACATATTTGGCTGAGTGTGGAAGAATATTCTTTACAAGAGGGGGGTAGTTTGGGCTAATAGTTTGGTGTGTGGTGTGGTCTTAGGTGTTGGTCGTATCTGCTTGGGTAGGGGCATGGTAGATGAACTAGCAATAGAAGGTGTGATTGGTTTAACTACCTTATTAGACGGTAGCAGATTTTTAGCTTTTGGTTACATCTTTTTGGGTAAAGGTGATATGAGCGCATGAGATCTGGAGGGAAAAACAGATGGTGGAAGAGGGCGGGTTACCCATGGGGGTAACTGAGGTGCTATGGAGGTTGGTGGTGTGGGTTGGGCAGGAGGCATGAGTGAAAGAGAAGGAAGTGTCATGGGTAGTGAAGAAGTTACTGACGATATTAGAGGTATGGGTGGTAAGAAGGTTACAGGTGAGGGTGGAGGTTGTGTGGGTCGCTTGGGTATATTAGAGGTTTGTTATGGGGAAATGGATTGTTGTGTTCTTAGTTTACCAATGGAAGGGGGTTTCTTGGCCAAGGTCGAGGGGTGAGGTCCTAGGATGGACGGAAGGAGTGAAGGTGATAAGGGTGTGATTGGCAAGGTTGGGGTATGAGATCTATGAGATTGGATCTTATTTTAGGGGTCAGGTTAAGTTTGGTGTTAGTTTTGGAAGATGTAGCTAAATAAAATTTGATGAGTGGGTGAGTAAGGCTAACTGTTGGTATGACCCCTAAGGTAGTTATAGGTTTAGGCAAGGGAGATGATATAAGCATGGGTTTGGATGTAGATGCATGTTGGGCTATGGTCAAAGGTGTGAGTTGGGCCATGAGTGGTGTCATGGAAGGTATTGTAATAGTTGTGGTTGTGTTTGGTTTTGTTACTTGAAACAATTTTGGATAGATAGTGGAGGTGTTAACGAGTGACAATTGCATTTGTGTTGAAACAAGAAGTAGAAGATGCCCGCAAAGTAAGGCTCTATCGACATAGTCCAGGCAATCAGCCAAGTATGAGAATGGTACTGTTGTAAGCAGACCCAATGTGGATCAAGTGGAAATCCCCGTAAAATGTGTTTAAGATACAGGGAAATGGTTAGCCTCGGGCTCTGTGGGTAAGAGAGCCAAAAGCAGATCAATGGGATCTTGAAGGTATGATGGTGAATAGTCATCTATAGGCGGTGGTACTTCTATAGTATCCTCCATGGGTAGAGGAGAGGATGGTCCAGTCAAATTGGGCTCTCCTTGGTATTGGTGTAGGCGGTGGACCTGCATCTTCTATGAGTAGGAGAAGTGCCGCTAACAACTGCTCGGAAATTTTGAGGGGTCAAAGGTGGTGTGCTGATTATAGGCTCATCCACGAGTGAAGGGGAACATGAAGGGGGTTCCTTTGTGGGTAGAGGATTAGATGAAATAGATTCTAGTTCAGGTAGGGGAACGTGGGCTAATATTTCATCTATGGAAGGAACATGAGGAAATTGGGAAGCAACTGGTATATCATTGAAAATAGCATGGACCTCACAGACATTGTTATCATTGTTTGAGGTATCACTAGCTTGGTTGGAAGATAGGGCATGATTAGGGAATGAATTTTTGAAGATATGCAGGTTTTGGTTAGCGGGTGCATTTGGTCTATCCAACACTGGATATTCATTGTCTATCATTTCTTGGATGATATTCTTGAAGGTGATCCAGTTATTGTCGTTGTGACCTTTGACATGATTATAGTTGCAAAAGTTGTGTTCCTTATACCACGCAGGCATGGATCACTCAAGTTTGAAACCCGGTATGTGGTTTTATAGGTGGAAGGGTAATGGCACCAGCTTTAACAAGCTTTTCCAAAAAGGAAGAACAAGATTCTCCTAGGGAATTATACTTTCGTTGTTCTCGTTTGAAATGGAAATCTTGGACAAGAGAGATATTAGAAGGGGGTTTGGTTGGGTTTGATTGATGAGGGGGACCGGCCTTGAGAACTACGGAATTAGCAGGCCCTTTAGGTTTTGAATAGTTGTTTTATGGTTTTTAAGACGAAGAAGTATCATTTGATTTGAACACGATGTTCTTGTTACAAAGTTGAATATTCTTTTCTTCAATAGCACAAATTTCCAATTTCCATTCCATAGTGAATGCCTCGTCAAAAGTGTGAAAATTTTTCACCTGCTGGGTTGGTGAGATGTTTCTAGCACATGCCCAAGTAAATAGTTCTATAAGCTAAGTTATAGGTAATTGGAATGTGAGGTGGTTAATGAGGCTGCGCCAGCAAGTGACAAATTCAATGATAGACTCATCATCATATTGTCGTGTGAAATAAAGATCTATCATGGTAACCTTCTTAATAATGTTGATGGAATAAGTGATCTAGGAAGGCTTAGGCTACTTGATTGAATGAGTAAATGGAGTGTCTTGGTAGTCCACTTTACTAGTCCAATACAGGTCCTGTCAGGGACATTGGGAAAGTCCTCAAAAGTAAAGCGTCATCGTGGGAAATTAGGTAACACCCATGTTTAAAGGACTGCAAATGTTGTTGTGGATATTCTTTGCTACTGAAAGTGGTTGAATTTTGGCATTTCCCAATGTACAGGGTATGGTTGAATAGGAATAGATGGGTGAATAGGCTCATTACAAATTTCATCATAGGTGAGGGAATTACATGAGTCAGAAACCGATGCTTCTAGTGTGTGCAATCATCAACTTGATGAGGTCATTGGTAGCTTGTGATGGAGGGAAACATCATATGGCATAAGGAGGTGGATACTTGAACTTGATAGGGAGGTTGAGAATAAGGAACCAATATAGAAGGTTCATATCCAAAATGGGTGTTAGACGAGATAGGGGGTTATTAATAGTAGTTGTATGTAGGTGAGATGGTTGTCGTGACTCTGGTAGTAATTAGGGGTAGTGTTTGTGGGATGGAGAGGATGAGATTCTGGAATGGAATATGGGACACCGACACCACAGGCGGTTGTGTTGCAATGGGTATTTGTAATACAATGGGTGTGGATTGTGCTATGGTCTAGGTGGTTGACAAGGGGACAACATATACGATAGGTGTGAGGGAAACTGTAGACATAGCGGTCATGGCGGGTATGGGTCCTAGATACAAAACAACCAGGGGTGAAGTAGGTGAGGGTAAATCTGCATTATTAGGGGCTTATGTAGCAACAGGAATAAGTGAAAGAGAGATCAATAGAGGCATGTTGTATATCAACTAACCAGAGGAGTCTTGGGTGGAAGAGTGGGAAAGGTATAACTGTAAGGAAACAGGATTATGATCAACGAATCATGCAAACTCTTCGTCGCCTGCAGCAATGGTGATGGGTAAGGTTGGATCCATGGATTATAGGATTAAAGGCGGTGAGGGACTAGGTGGGAGTGGTTGACAACTAGCGTGGAATTTGAGGGAATTATTCTGGCTATGAGTCAGCACCATGTGAACAAGTGTTGACCTAGTAAGACTATATTATGTAGATGACACAGAAAATAGTAGAAATAGAGAATAATGGGGTCTGGGAGGTGAATCTAGTCAATGTCTAGATTTTTAAAAATCAAACATAGGTAACAGATGATGGTCAGGTTGATCAGTGATAGCTATGGACAAACCGATGATGGTCACGCTAACCGGTGATAGTTTGGGGAACACCGATGATGATTTTTGAAACCAATACCGGTCACTGTGGAAGAAACCAGTCTCAAAAAATGAAACAAGAATGTTGGATGTGTATCTATGAAAACTGTGTATGATAGTAAGTATCAATAGGGGAGAAATATGATGATGTCCTCAGAGCCAGAAACATAACAAAAGCAGTGATGAAAGCTATTCTAGGTAAAGTAACTAGAAATCTAGAATCTGACACTGGTTGTGGTTTAACCGATGATGGTCAGATGTGAACCGACGAAGGTGACTGTGAAATTATAAAGGAGTGAATAAAATTTGTTTTTTGAATTAAATTAAGTGAAGAATCAAAATTGGAAGCTTGAGAATGAGGAGACAGGGCTCTGGCATAATTAGACAAAGCTATAATACTCCAACTACGATGGTGGAGTGTGTA
This sequence comes from Taxus chinensis, assembly GCA_019776745.2. Classification (NCBI taxonomy): domain Eukaryota; kingdom Viridiplantae; phylum Streptophyta; class Pinopsida; order Cupressales; family Taxaceae; genus Taxus; species Taxus chinensis. The sequence goes on along the minus strand of CM034151.1, from coordinate 813,451,661 downwards.
AGAAAGAAGAAAATGGAGATTCGTAGTCTCACACCTCAAAACACAAGACAAGAAGAATGCTAATAAAAAACATGATCCTAACAGTGATTTTCATATGTTTGTTTAGCTTATGCTATTTATGAATGATAGTGTGTATTTAGGACAGAATTTTTTTGTTAGGAAGGAATCCTACGAAGAAGGATATCTAAAAGGAAAGGTTTCAGGTATGTTATGGCAGGGGCGGGCCATCCTCTAAGATGATGACTCAATAGAGGCAACAAGCTAGGGAGTACCTGCTAACTAGATCATGTGATCACTGACAGATGTTCCCAGTTAAGATGTTGTTTAAGAAAGATGTGTATATTCTGATTTTGTGTAATTTTGGTAAGACAGAGAGAGAGAGAGAGAGAAATGTGCTTTCTATGATTCTTTTTGTCAACCATCAGCTAGGCATGACTTCCAGCATATAGGTTGCCCTCATTTTTAATGTGATCTACTAATGCAACAAATCAGAATGCAATGCAAGTGTTTTAAACCCAAATCAAAGTGTAATATTTGATATAGCAAGAGATGATCAGGAAGAGGGATGCTCTTTCACTAATGCAATGTAAAATAAAGGAAGGTGTGTTCTTTTTAAGGCACCAAAAATACGAATGTTTTTAGATAATAGAAAGAAGGAGGATAATTCCAAAAGAATAAAATTAATGTGGAATATTTTCAAAGTGAACAAACACACAAATTTCACCTAGGAAAGAATAAATGTAAAAGAACCCCTAATGGTTCCCACCAGGCGTGCCAAAATGTTTCACCGTTTTCTTCACCTTTTCAAAATGACGAAATAGATAAGGGTAAGGGCCAAGGAGGAATACCTGTTAAATGTTGGTCAGTTGATGGTTGTTGGTTGTGTTTTGACTTCTTGATCCACAGCTGAATGTGAGAGTTTCCTTTTGGCTAGGAGAAACTACTTGTAATAGAAAACAAGACCACAAAAATATAGTTAAATGATATATGACAGTGGATTACCTAGCGTATGTTGTTCTAGGAAGTGTGATACTTCCTAAACGACTGTCAATCCACTATTTAAAACAAGTTAATGTGAGAAATAAACAAATTCCTATTATAGTTGATATGATTTAGGTATCTTATTTAAGTATAATAATAAAATCCAATCACAATAAGCTAGTCTATAGTTGGATCTGAGAGGTGAGGTGTCTGTCAAGGTACTGGGACTAGTCAAGGTCTGATTTTGGGTTATTTACGTCAACTGGTAGGGTGATTGTTGGGTATGTTCTTGGTGAAAGTGTAAAACACAGAGACTAACATCAGAAAAATGTGACCGATGCTAGTTTAGGTATAACCAACAGCGGTTGTGGATAACCAGCGTCAGTATGGTCGAGGTGAAAGAAACTCAAATAGGTAAAATGGCAGGGGTGATCTGAGGTCAAATAAAGTTTGGGAGATTGAATGGGAGATCTGTAGAGGTCTTAGGTATGCTCAGAAGTATAAAACAGGTGAGGATAGGTGATTTGGTGATATGGGTGGAGGGATATTTGAGTTCATAGCAAGTGGGTTATGTAGCAATAAGCAAGCAAAGAAAAGATTAATAACAGGAGTAATAACGATTACTAACTAAAATAAACCCTACTAGTTAGGGCCATACTTACTATGTTAAGGATCTGATGGCTGAGTGGTGGAGGTGTTTGATCAGAGAATACGTGTATGGTCCTATAGCAGTGATTTCCCGGAGTGCTCCTGTGAATGCAATGGCTCTATGATTGCTCCTAGTGATGGCTTTAGATGTCTGGATGCGTAAAAGGATGTTTTTTTCTCTTGCATGCAACTCTGATCTCCTTCCTTGCTCTCAGAATTTTCCAACCCAAAAACAAGTCTGTTTGGGTGAATAAATGGTAACTGATGATGGTTCTGGGTTGACTGACATTAGTTTAGGGGTGATCGGCGTCGGTTAAGGCGGGATTCCCTAGGTTTACTAAAATGGGTAGATATTTCTAATTTCTTGGGCCCAGTTAGTTTATTCTCGTGGATTAGAATGGAAACTTCCCTTCTAATGAGAGGGAATGTAGTTAGAGATATTTTAGGGATTGATTTTATGGTTAAACCAAATGTTAGCTCATTAAGGCAAGTAAGACTTAGTTATTGTTAGTTATGGAAACATGCCAAAAATAGGTCGAGGGTGAGGTGGTTGGGTGAGGTGGAAATTAGCTTAATTAAAATAATTAAGTAATGAATATTGTGAGGATGGGCATTAATTTAATTAAGTTAATTAAATTAATATTAATGTGGGGTGGAGGGGGCCATGGTTAGATGAGTATGCTTGAGCCGGTTACTTGACAAGGGTCCAAGGGGAGTGTGACCTAATTTTAGTGTCTACGGCATGCTTGAGCATTGAATGATTGTGTCATGCAAAGCCATGAAAGATCTATGTGGAAAAGGAACTTTTAAAGCTATCTTAGTGAGGGTTTGATGGCTAAAACCCAAGTTGATGCTACAGGATAGTGCATAGAAATATTTTGATCTATAAGTTTGCAATAGGTTTGTAAAGGACTTAAGGACATATGAAATGGTTTCAATGAAGCTACAGTTATAGGACTCTAAGTGCAGTTGAAGGCCACCCTTGATGATTAATGAAGTGGTTATATATCTGGCTATTTATGTGATAGAGCTCTTTATGACAATAAAGAATGAAAAAATCCAAGCTACAAAGGTTCATAAGTAAAATTGAAGCTTGGAGTATCTTGCATCATTTTTTTGAAAAGAAAAGATTATGAAGATGATGTAAAAAGCATCCTACAATATGTCAAAACTCGGGATAACTATGAAGCAATGAGTAGGTATCTTGGGGACTAGTTCATAGGTATGATTTCATCAAGAAAGTTTTTTTTATGATTATGTCGGATCTATATATGTTTATCAAAGTTGGAGAAGTTCATTTTTTACCTTGATCAGGTAGGGAACTATGTATGTGTTCAAAATAACCATAATGATTATCTGTGAAAGCATGGGTGATCAATGTTATTACTGTCATCAAGATTTATGAAGGCTTGTAGATGGTGATTTAGGCCATGGAATTCCCTGTGAAGGTTCAATTTTTGTGTTATCTTCCATGTTCATGATAACAAGGTGTTTGAATGTACTAGGAGTACTCATTGTGATAAGAAAGTTGACAAAGGAGAGAAGGTTGTAATTCCCTGCTACATGACTAAGAAATGTTTCTTGAGCTCATAAAGTGATCAAAAGTTCTAGTCTATAGGTGTCTTTTTGACATGTGAGAGATGTTGAAGAAATAATGCATCATGATGTGCTATAGGTCCTTCTTTGTTAAGCATGAATTATTAGGCTATGAAAAATTACAAGTGACATGAAAAGACATTAGATTATCTGAACCTATTTTCAGAGTGTGTTAAGCTTGGAAAATGGAAAATGGTAGTGATAAAGGGATTAAACAATAAAATTAATGTGTGAAAATAGAAAACATAAGAGCTACAATATACTATGATGAGGTATAGTGGTAGAACTTCATTTTTTTGAGATATATTGTATGAAATAAGTGTATAACCAATAGTGGGTCTGTGTTGTAGCATTTGAAGTTCCAAAACAGGAAAAATATGGTATGTCAATGTGTTATTTTAGTCAAAGAGCTCTTGTGAAGTCATTATGTGTCTTCACTATCTGGTGTATATGGAAAAGGGATTTGATGTCTCTATTCTATCTCATTCAGTCTGTAGTTTGTTTCCTAAACTTCATATATATATTTGTATGGTGCTCATGCAATTTACCCTCATATAGAGGTGTTGACCAAGCCAAGGGGAGCTTACACTTGAATTAAATCAAATATTCTAGGTTCTCTAAAGGCCTGACAAGGTAAGTTGGTAAAGCAATGGATGGATCATGACCTTAGTAAGAAAAATATGCTGATATAGTACTATAGTGACAAGAAATATGCTCCTGTAGGTTTGTACATGTTGAACAAAGTATGTTTTAAATCTAAATTATAGGGGGGCCTATGAATATTTATTTTGAAGGTGATATGAAGGCATCAATACATATAATCTATGGTCATTGCAAGCTTGAACTTGTAAATGTTTAAAGTTGTCTTATTTCAGTCATTTAGGATTGTCAAGAACTGAAAATGTTATTTAGGGCAGAGAATTTTAACCCAAGTTGATTTCTAGCCATGATAGGAAGGTAAATACCTCAAATTTTTCTTGGGAGATAGATATAGTTCTCTTATGTTAAGGGGGATCTATGATTTTCTTAATCAAAGTATGTATTTTTTTAGAGCATGTCAAAGTTCAGTGAAATTTGATTGAGATGACAATTTAGGACCATAAGCTCCTGTGGTTGAAAGATGACAAGAATGGTTAGCTACAAGCATGATATAGGTATATACAAGTTGTTTTATGGTCAAGTGTGGTGACAAGATGATGTATATTTCTTGTGTTAACATTTTTGGCATGTTCAAGGAGTGTGTGGCTCAAATATTGCTCAATTACAGTTGGTTCTTGAAGTCAAAAATAGAGGATATGGTGAAAGTTGATAGTTTTGCATACCTAGAAGGTTGATAATGTTTTATTTTCTCCCAAAAAGTTTAAATTATGTTTCTTTCATACCTTATTGATGATGTTCAGTGTTGGAGGTGTTTTTCCTAGGAGGAGTATGATGTTTGCATGCCTAAAATGAATGCAAGAATTGGATTTTGTGCACAATTCAAGAGATGGAGCTTGTTTGAGATCTTTAGTTGATGTTTCCAACAAATTAATTATCGTATAAATCTAAATAAGGTAATTATTATGATCCACATCTATGACTTTGTCATTAATGTAAAAAGGGGGAGAATCTCAGGGTGTTTTCCATCAATGACAAAGGGGGAGATTGTTTGCATGTGGTCCTAGTAGGTGTTTTCATTCATTAAAATCCAAATTAATAACAAATTGAATGTTTCATTATGGTCTCATGATGTTTTATATGGATCTAACATGATGGTTCAGATGTGTTTGAGTTTATATAGTGGGATTCAATGAGGATTGCTTACTCTAGTAGTAAGGTGCCTAGGAGATGCAACTTGGCAGTATGAGCTCATTGGATGATTAATAATCATGTTCACATGTTGGATATCAGGATTTTATGGTTTTTTGGAACTCATAGTAGTGGCATGGTACAGTTATAGGTGATTCACTTTGTTACAAGTGTTCAATGAGAGAAAGTATGATAGCTTGGAGGTGTGACAATGTGGGTGGAACCATATGGTCTCATAGAAACATGTATTCAAGTATATCATGGCATATCAGGTATGTTTAGGTAATTTTCAGAGGATTTTTTATCAGTTATTGCATTCTTTCAATTGACCCTAGCTTCTACAGTGAGGAACAGGCATGCTAGCATAGGTAAGTCTGAGTGACTAGAGAGATTGAAGTATGGAATTAACATTATGATGATTTGACATGTTAGAGGGTTTTTTCACAGTGATTTGAGAAAAAAATCAAGTTTCCATCATGATAAGTTTGCAAATTATGACATTTAATGTGAGACAGGGTCAAAATCAAGTGATTTTCCAACTCGAATTTGAACTTCAGATGCTCGTTGTGAATAGTGTGATTTTCATGGGAAATTATGCCTTTCTGGGATGATCCTAAGGTTAGTTTATAAGGTTTCACAAAAATAAATATTTTTTTTAATCATCGGGTTTTTATGAACAAATGTTAAGAAGATAAAGTGGTCTAAAACCCTAGCTAGGAGCGGTTTGTAGAAAGAGAAGTATAGTGACCCATTTTTGTTTTATTCATCAAAATTTATGATTTTGTGTTGTATAGTACTATGATATATTTCCATAAATGGATTCTTGACATAATGGTGATGAGTGGGCTCCACCTAAAAATGGTAGTTTCTGAAGAAAAAAAATTTAGGACAAGGTTATCCAAAGGAGTAGGATTCAAAATTGATGGTGCATGATGTGTTGGAGTTTATCTTGATTTCAACGGAGTTTTTAGGACATGGTCATGTAGAAACATGGTTTTTTGAGGTCCATACAAGTTGATTGGTCAAAGGGCAGTTTTGAGATCTCAAATAGAAGGGTCCAGTAAAATGAGCATAATTTGAGCTATAAGTGGAGTTTGAAGTTAATGCAAGTAGTTTTGGAAATAGGATTCACATATATATCCAGTGATATTATTTTTTCCTCATGATTAGGTGATTTTACAGGGTTTCCAAGTCATTATTTGGACATAAAAATTCTTCACAGTTCAAGATAACATATGTTCTATTGAAAGTTTGATGTTATTTGAAGCATGTGATAGGATGGGTGATGTTTCCTATATCTTGTAATGAGAAGAGGGATGAATTTTATATTCAATTAATCCATTTTTTAGGTCTTTAATATTTTTATAAATGATGTTATGAGATAAACCTTTACAAACAAATTTATTAGTAGGTTGATCTGGTAAAGGCATAAGTAGTTATGGTTTAAAGGGATGGATTTTTCATGAATTATAAATTGCTTATAAGTGTTCTGTAGGTTATTCCATTTCCATCAAGTGGTTACATGTAATTTTTTTATCTTGTTTAAGTTATTTGGTGATCAAATGAAGATTCCATGGTGTTGAAGGGTGTAGGAAACAATTGTTTTAAGAATTGTAATGGGAACTGGGCCCAATAAATGAAATAATTTTATTGTTTGATATTAAATTTTGACCGTGTATGAATTTTAAATTATATTTTAATCATGTTTGATGATTTTTGGGTCATGAAAAATTATGGTACTAATGTTAGGGAAATTTTAAGATTGTGCTCATTGGGTTTTGAGCCATTTTTGGCACATTAAATGATGGTTTTAGCTAGGATGACCTATTTGGGTCAAATATGACTATTTTAATGTATGTTCCTTAATTTTATAATCATTTATGGTTCAAAATTATCATGAGGGACCGATATCCTTTGGTTTAGAAGAAAGAAAGGCATATTTAAGTGCTTGTTTGGTTCATTTTTGAAGTAGTGCTCTTAGAGGGAAGAAGTGTGACCTAGAGGAAGATATTTTGTAGGTATTATAGCATGATTTAAAGTCTTTAGTATATCATGAAATTTTGAGGAATGATTGAATACATGGTAGGAAGAGATTTGAGGCAAAGAAAGAGAAAGAAGAGGAAGAAAGAGCAAGGTTGAAGACCTAGGGTTTGTGAGCTGAAATTGTGGTCTCCATCAGTTATGATAGAAAAAAATTCAGAGATCAAATATCTTCAAGTTTCTAAGTTGGTGCTTGGTAATATTTATGGTTTTGTATCCTCCTTGTGTATTTTTTGCTTCACTAAATTAGGGTTTGGTGCTCCTTGTAGGGTTGGTGCTCTACTAAACTAGGGGTTGGTGGTCCTTATGAAGTTGGTTATTCAATAAATTACTTTTCTTTATGTAATATAAGCACAATTTCTGTGTTATTTTCTTCCCCATGAGGGTTTCCCAATTAATTTTGGTGTCTTGTGTACTCTCTTGCTCTTGATCTTGCTTATGGTTGTTTATATGCTTAAGTAAACACACATATGGTACATGGTTGAATGAAGGGTAACATATGATAAATGGTAAATGAAATGAAAAAATTGTAGGAATGATTCACCCCCCTCTCATTTCATTATGCTTCCAAAAGTGAGATGATAGTATCAATGAGATATGAAATTTTAATCCTAAAGTTTATTTCATTGGGCTCATCAGGATTTGAGTTGATAAATTTGGTAAAATTTTGGCCCATAACCTCAGGATGACCATTATATCCACAAAAGGAGTCCACGAGATAGTTAAAGTGTTGATATTATCAAAATGGGATGGTTTAATCCCTTCTACAGTTGGATTATTGAATTTCATGCATTATTGGAAAATCAAAGTTCTTATAATTAGTGTCACCTTGTACTTATATATACCCCTAGATGTGAAAACTTAAGACATTGGTAGGTGGATGATGAAATTACGCTCATGTGGTGAGTCTAAGGATTACCTAAGAGGATATTATAAGATAAGGATAAGTTTAAGGTCATGAATTTGACATAGAAAAATGTGATGAGATATGGTGATAGGTATATACATGCAGCACATATGGGGCATATTTCTGTAATCATAACCTTAAAATTTTATCCTAGTGGATTTAATATATTTGATAAAATACTAAAGTGTTTTTATGAAATTGAGGGAAGAAACAAATAACCTTCACCTATGAGGTATATCAGTAACTACAATGTGAAAATTTTGGATGGATATAAAGAGGTGAAGATTATATACATGAAATAGAAACTCATGAGGAATCAAGAAGGAAGAAAATATTTAAATATTGATTAATATAAATTTCATTTAAAATGGATAGATCTTCACATTGGAATAATATTCTCTCTTCTAAACCATAAAGGGTAGTTTTCTACCCAAAAGTGGGTGGACGAGGGACATTCATAGAAAAAATTGTTGGCATAAGATGCTCATGATGCTTAGGTAAGGTACAAATAATCCCTAAGAATGGGATTTGACTTGGGATTCTAGAGAGTTCTACAATGGGGTACTAATATTTAGAGATAATGTGTGAAATAGTATAAACCTATGTTAGGTCATGGTGAAGATATTATGAAGGAATGAGGCTTGCAATGAGCTCCAAATTTTTATTTTAATCTTCTATCTTAACATGACTAGACAAGAAGGAGAAATTTACATAAGGTCTGATGGTGTAGTGAAAAAATGAGGTAAGATCATATGGGATCATATGTGTAGGTACACAAAGTTTTATGGTATATGGAGATGATGATAAAGTTATAGTCATGATTGAGTGTGTATAAGAAATATCATAGTGGCCATTGTCATTTATTTAGATAGTGGAGTTAGGAGTTGATGATTGTTCATGGAATGTTGACTTGGATAACATGGGTAGATATATCTATATGTTATAGTCTAATAAGAATAAAAATATGTGGGATAATTGTAGGAAATAATATGTTTAGCACCTTACATGTTGACCGTTTATTGTATAGATGTATTACTAAAAGGATATGAAGTGTTAAAAACGTTAATAGGGGAATTAAATTTATGAGATGGACATGGATTAGGCTGGTTATATTTGGAGTGATTTGGGAGTGGGTCATTGTATATTTTAAGATTATCATTAGATAGATCAACCACCTCATGTTGATCACATTGTTAGGTTTTATCATGCATATTGATACCTCCATACAAACTTTCCCTTTAATGGCTTCATGATTGAATTTATTCTTAAGGAGGAAAGCGTAGGTAAAGTATTAAAGGGCATGATGATTTTCATAATAATCACCCAAATCAGTGTGCAACCAAAAAAAATCTTCCATCATTCCTTTGATAAATAGGTTAATGAGGGTCTATAACCATGGTGACTAATCTAGGTATAAATCATCTCAACTCCTTATACAGAGGTTGGTGGAAATAATTATGGGAGGAAGAATTTGAATAATAACCCCCTTATGGTTTTGGATTCGGAATGATCATTGTTATAGATAGTCTTATTTGAATAAGTATCATGAGGAATATTTTTGTGACTCTCTCATAAATAGCATTTTTAGGTGGATATTTCTTAGGGGAAGGATTTTAGAATTACTTCATGATATAGTCTTGGAATTTTTACTTCTTATGTTCTTCTTCCACCATATTAGGAGAGAAGTATCTCACCTTGTATTTAAGTCAAGGTTTGAGGGCTATAAATAAAATTTGAAATAGACTCTCATCAGGAAAATTACTCTAAATCTTAGTGGATAATGTTTACCAACACTTGATGAAGGATTGGTCATATTTTTAGCTTGTTTGTACTTAATGAAAGCATTAATGTTGTTTTTGGGAAGATCATGATATTGAAATTAATTCATGGCCATAAAGATTTCAAGTTTGAAAATAGAGTTGGACATAAGGGTATGATACCAATTCAAATAATTTCCCTTAAGTGGTTTATCTAATATTTGGTGATGGAATATGAATTATCTATGAAAAAATCCTTGTAAAGTTTTCCTAAGGCCTTGATGTGAAGGGTAGGGTTAGTAAATTCATCAAATAGAAGGTGTTATCCCTTAGAGGTCCATGGAAGTATTGTATGGAGTGAGAGGATATATTTGAATGACTTTAAAAAAAATTAATGAATGGTAGGTTAGGAAAAAAAAATTGCGTTGATACAAAATGAGAGGGGATGAGGATTGACTTTTTTTTGTGTGCCCCATGACCATTTTTGGTTGAGTAATAAGTTCAGTTAAGTTTTTTTGCATTCGCAATAACTGATTAGCCATTGTATTTTTTTTTGGATTAAATAATTGATAATTTTTTTAATGAGTTGAGTAGGATCATTATTTGAAGGAGGGGTGGTGTTGTTACTAGTGTCACTATTTTTTCTACCTGTAGGAGGCTTGGTATGGTTAACATATGAGTCTAATTTACTAGAGAGAGAATCTTCAATTTGATTTTTTATCATATCATTTGACTCTTATGTGGAATCAAGGAATTAGTGAAGGAATGAGTTTATGGTAGGAGGATAATTATATTTAGAAATATATAGTATGAATACAACAATTTGCTTGTTTTGTTTTCTTATTATTAACAACTCATATGGAATAATAGTTAGCGTAATGAAGAACTAGTTTAAGAAAATAATCAAATTTTTCGTTATTATTGTTGTATAGGTATTTCTTGGAATAATAATAAGTAGAACCACCAATAAATTATTCTATTTTAATGTTTTATAAGGCTAGAGTATCTAGAAAATAGGTTTCAAAAAAAATTTTGATAGGATTAATTTTACATAGATATTTTCACTAGGTTCATTGGTTTCAAGATAGAAAACTGATGATAAATTTGAAATAATCATATGGGATCATTCATACAAGTTCTTACATAAAATATGATGAAATAAAGTAAAGATGAATTATGATTAAATAGAAATATTCATGTGAGAAAATTCAAAAAGTGGTTTATCACATAAGGAAAGAAAGAAAATATATATATATATATATATATATATATGAAATATAACATAATCTAGGGTAGAGTAAGTTTCATGTCGAGTTCACCATAATGTATGATGGGATAAGATGAATCCTTTCTTGGTTTCAAAATTTTTGGGGATCAAATCTTTGACTATACACATGATGTAGATATTAAAGGTTCTCAAGAAGTGTTAGTGTCATAATTATAGAGGATAATATATTTAACCCTAAGGTATCTATAGGTTTCTAATATTTATACCTAAGATAAAAAGAGGTATCCTACCAAGATTCAAAATTAGATTAGATTAAGATATGGATAAATCCAAGGGACATAACATGATAAGAAAAATAAATATATTATATAAAACATATATGCACCCTAATCTATAGTAATGAATGAAAAACCATCCACACAATAATAAACATTCAAAATAAGGATAAACTAGGGTTATACATACTTGCATTCACTATGATTTTTGATGCATAATCCTCCCAAGAGACAACATCGCCATGAGAGATTCATTGCGGGTGTAGAAGGGGACACCTAAATAAAAGTACGTCTAGTCCGAACTCATTATGGTGACCCAAATGCGAAAGTTAAATCTCTAAAACCTCCAGTCTAATAATTAGGTGCAAAAATGTGTGCAAAATGTATGATGTGCAAGTATACAAAGTGTTTTGGAATGCTAATAAAATAACAAGATTGGATGAGTATATATACCCAATACTACTACCCATGGGTAATGTAATCATACATGGAAAAAATTAATTCTAACACAATCATCCATGGTGTTATAAGCATAGTGACTGAGAGGGGGGGTGAAATAGTCATACAAAAAATTTTACTTCATTAACCATCACTTACATACAAAATTCAAATTAACCATTTAATATACATCATTAATGTGATCTTATTAAGTTTTTAACATCCATACACAAGTACATGGAACAAGAAAGAAAAAATGAACACCAGATATAAAGTGGTAAGACCTCAAGGGGAAGAAAAACCACTGAACCTTTGCATATATTACATAGCTCAAAGTAATTTATTGAAGCACCAACTTCACAAGGAGCACCATCCCCTAGTTTAGTAGGAAACCAATCATACAAGGAGAACCAACCCCTAATTTAGTGAGGAACCAACCCCATAAGAAGGATACACCCCCCTAGGATGACCAAGAACCAAATCAGCCACCTAAAGATGAAGATAACTTGATTAATTGTTTCTCTAACAACTAATTGTGATCACTAGCTCAACTTCATTCACTCAAAAATCTTTCAAACGGTCCTCTCTTCTACTTTTCTCAAACTTGCACCTTCGTATTCTGATTAGGCCTGATGACCTTGAATAATTGCTCCTCAAATTTTATCAACTCCTCATAACTCTTCTCATATCTTCTCTAAACTTTGTACACCTCTTAAACACTCTCCTTTATCTCACTCACATCTCTCTCCACTTCACTATACATAATGAGCAAACATAACATGCTTTATATACATGACTCATTCTTACACAACAATATAGGTTGAGTAAAGACCAATAAGGTAGGTCACACCAACATGAAAAAAAAATTACAAAATCATCTAAATCACTTAAATGGTCCATATAGGTATGCATTAGTCGTACAAACATGAACAAGAACACACTTCTCCTTTAGGCCTAAAACAAGGTCTTCATTTCCAGCAGTTAGAACTTGAATTTCACAAGCACATATAAGAATCAACCAGGATCCAAAAGTTCCACACAAGTTAGTAACATCCTCTCAGCACCACCAACCATCTCGAGAAAAATTTTATCATCCATCTTCATCATGGAACTCATCAAGAAGCAAGTACACTAACTAGGTCTTCAAACACCTAAAATTTTGTCTCCAAAAAGTGAATGAATTAGAAAATAAAAAATCATTTTCATAGAAAAATAACCATATCAATGGAAAGGTATCATCATCATGCACTTTTAATAACTCATGTAATCCTCCAAAACAAGGCATAAGGATTACAAACACTTCAATATGTAAAACTACTCAAACCTATCATTAGGTCTCAAGAACCAATCTTGAGAAAAATGACTTTAAACACTAGCAAGACCACTTCTACGCTCAAACACACGCTGGAAAACTTCAAGGAAAACATGACACACCTCTCCAAGCACTTATAAGTATAGGTCATATGGATAAATCTTCACTTGCATACCTGATTCATACAACCTTCTTGATAGGCCTAATATGGCAATTTTAGGCCATTAGGTATTCATCATGAAATCGCTTTAATTGATCAAAATAAGAACTCTAAAAAATTATAAGGAGCCATACCAATATTCTCATGCTCATAATATATTGCTCCATCATGTAATTCTATCAAACTCGCCTCAATCCACCATGACTAGTTTTACATTTCTAGGCCAAAAGCGTTAACCTCATTGGAAGACATGTTTCATCAAATTTCTTCACTAAAAATGCACAAAAAAATTATGACCATTAGTACACATCCAAAGATTCTTAGACAAAATTATTTCTCTTCATGAAACCTTCATCTCAAACTTGTACTATCAAATCTTCACAAAAATAAAGTATTTGTTCAACTTACCAAAACACCTAGAGTATGCAACCAACACCAACAAGATCTATGAGGTGTCCTCTATAAACCTAAATCATCATATTATCTTGACCATGACATTTTATGATCATACACTTCATCTTTTCCCTAGCACTCTATAACTAGGGTTTTGGGGAGGGTTTAGACATGTTTACATTCTTAACAATGGTTCATAAAACTCTGACAGCTAAATGAACCCATTATTTTTGTATACCTTCTTAGTTCCATGTAAAAACATCCCCCAAGATCTTATACTCCCATGTGTATCTCACACATGTGGGTGAGCATAAGAAAGTAACCTTAGAACTAGAAAATGCACTTCTAAGAACTTTATAGGGCTAAAAACAACTTTTTTTGCTTAATCTTCACTCTCCTAACCTGACAATTGACACACACCATAATAGTTACATCCCTTAGATATCCCCATGCTCACTCATTCTCATATTCCTCTAAATCTCTCAAGATGCCATAACTTGCCTTGTCTTTCTAGCCTTGTATTTAATGATTTGCTTCAAAAGGACCTTAAACTTGCAATAGACCTCTAAATTTTGACCTTTGAAATCTTACACACATGCCATGCAAGATGAAAACACACCTGACATGTTTTCACCAATATACTTTTCCTCATACTCCATGCTACCATCTCATCCTACTTGCACTAGGTCAAGAACAAGACCTAGAATGGCTCATTTTACTAGATGACTCTCATGAACTGACTTGATCATCACCTTACATACCTAATAACACCCTTAACACATATCACTAACCATGTAAGACCTCATGGAGACCTGTTGAAAACCTTTGGAGATCATACTTCAACACCTAGTTGCTTGACCAATTTACAAGCACCATATAACTCAATTAGACACCATGTTACATGACCACTTCATGACACCTCATCTCTTCACTACCAATCAACCTTCACTCTTATTGATGGAATACACCTCATACTAACATCTAAGCCACATTGACACCATTTTCTATCAATGACACTTGACATGAATGACAACAATAAGACACAATGTTGAACAATTTTCCCCTTTGTCATTGATAACAACCAGCTTCAGAAACATTGATGGAAACCATACAAAAAAGAACCTACAAGACTCTCTTTTCATGTTGGGACGATGAAATATAGCCTAAGTAATTTTTGGTGAGAAAACATTTCAGGTGGAAAAACTTGTGGATTTATTGCCAATGCTCTAGGAATTTAAGTCCCTCTACTTAACTGGTGCAACTACCATATAAGAATGCATGAGAAAATATGGATTTCTGTGGTGGCCATTCGACCGGGGATCCAACTGGGGCACTCCACTAACCCCACGGCAAAGCTAGTAATCTCTTTCTAGGGAAGACTTCATTTGAAATTGGTAAAGGGAGTGAGAAATGAGATAGGGAAGCTAATGTTGCAGGTAGGAAATCAAATTTCTACACACATTAGTTAGAAACTTTAAAACATGAATTTATGAGAAGAAACAACCCTCCAAATGGCAACAAGATAAGATAAGATTGTGAACTCATAGTTTTTAAAATCTCCTCATCAAAAAGGATAAAAAAATAATTCTTCTTGTATTGATGCTTAAACAGAATTTATACATAATGTGAGAATAGAAGAAATTTGAGAGGTTGAGGAAAGTAGAAGAAAAATGGCTATCTCCTTGGATTTCTCTAGGTACAAGGCACTCTTGAGTTTACAAGATCAATAACCAACCCTTTGAAATGGGAATGGCATTACAATTTATAGAAGGAGAGGTGACTTATCATCTTCCTCATGACCCTCCTTATTCCTAACTTTAGACTATTCATATTCCTACAAAATATTTAATCCCCTTTTATAAAATCAAGGCAACTTAATTTACATTATGTTTCTAAAGTCACTTTTAAGTGACTTAAAGGCATATCAAAAAGTGAGATCCCCAACTAAGAATTAGAACATTTGAAAGTGAGAGAAAGTTGGGGGAAAGAGGAGAGAGAAAGAGGGAGAGAAGAAGAAGAGGAGATGTCATTCTCGATGAAGTCCATTGATCATCATCGATGGAAAGTGCCAAATATAGTGAAACTCATAATCTTTGAACTCTTTACACACTGTGAAACTCCTTCCAATTAGCTCATGAATGCTCACCAAGTTGAAATAACTAATATGGTTCTCAAATGCCTTGTCAAAAATGACTAGAATGATCTTGAATAATGATCTCCCCCTGAATGATTGTCCCTGTACGTGCCATTGTGCCAAAAATTCTCTTTGAGTGTGACTTTCTATATTTAGCAAGTTTCTATGAGACCAATTAATATGTTTAGTAAGTGTCAAAAATGTTTGTTCCAGTTAATTCTTAGTTGTAGTGTACCTCCAATGTCTTCGCCTCTTTTGCACACTCTTTTGTTGATCATTTTTCCCAAAATAGTACTTTTCTATGTGGAAGACATTCTATTTTTAGAAAGTGGGCTTCTAGAGTTTGGATTGACATGAAATAGAGTTTTCTAATACGGATTTTTTCCCAATATCGCACCTATGAAATTTTAGCTCTACCCGCTTAATCATCCAGGAGATTTTAAACTTTCAAATTTCAAACCTATAAGTGCTTTTGGACGCAGCAGCCATTAATGGACCTCAAATATGTAGGTATTGTTTTCTCCTCCTTTTGTGATGAAATAAATTCGATTGATATATTTTTTTCTTCTGATGATTCACATGAAATTCTACTTCATTTCACCTAATGGTTTGACAGGAAGTTGGATTTTTTCTTCGTTGAGTCGGAAGTGGGATTTCTTCACTGTGGATCCTCTGTTGCACGAGGGGAGAGTTTGAAGGTGTCTTCTTGATGGCCTTGGGTAGACGAATGAACAAAAAAAATATCTTGTTGTTTCATGAATCCATTTGGGAGATTTCTTCAACTTTTCATTTCATGGCCATGAAGTTTTCTCTGTGCTTCTCCTTTTGTGTTATGTGCTTCTCCTTCTGTGTTTTCTCCAATTTTCCTTTAGGACCTGCGTGAATTTGTGGAGTGGAAGGGGAGTACCTATATGGAAGGTATGGTTTGAGGTTCATAAATGGAGGAATGATGGTGAGGAATTATAGAGGAGGAGATGGAGATGTCTATGCACATGGATGTTAGAAACAGTAAGAAGCAATGAGAAGCAGTAAGAAGCAACCAACAATTAGAAAAAATATCAAATTTTTGAGTTGGATTTGGCTGAATTTTTTTTTCCCTGATTTCCTAACCTCAAGGACATGAGGGACATCAATTTCCACAATGATCAAGATGGAAACACGTGGCGGAAATCTGACGGAAAAGAATGAGTGCTCCAAAATCAGCTTTAAAGCACCGAGGGGTTGGAAACCGGTCATATGGGTGACCAAAAAACTCTCCTAGAGGGCTAGGTGAATTTTCTCATGTTTTGTGTCCCTCACCTCATGGACATGAGAGAAATCAGTTTCCATGGTGGTCCTGGAGCTGACACGTGGTGCTTGATCTGACAGTAGGGAATCGATGCTCCAAAAATGTAACTAGGGGCTAAAAGTCGGTCACATGGGTGATAAAAATACTTCCCATAGGGGCTAGGTTAATTTTTCCATGCTTTATGTCCTTGAACTCAGGGACATGAGGGACATTAGTTTCCATGGTGGTCTTGGAGCTAACACATGGCACTTGATCCGACGATAGGGAATGGATGCTCAAAAAATACACCAGGGGGCTTAACTGTCAAGTTTGGAGGTCACATGAGGGTCCCAAAGGTCACATGGTGACTATGAAAAAATTTCAAGGGTTTTTTTACCTAACCTTAGGGAATTCAGGGACATGAAATTGTGCCAATCTCCTGGTGTTGACATGTGTACTCCCAAAAAATGACTAAGTCTCGAACTACCTTTGAGAGGGTAACTTGGAACGATGATAACCTGAGCTCCCAGTGGAATTTATTGGTAAAATTTTATATGATCCTGACTATAAATGTAATTTTGAATCCAATGGTGGGAGTATAATGTCTTTATTTATCCATCTAATCCCTAAACATTTGGATTTGTGATTTGAGAATCCACTTGTTCCTGATAAAAACTGCATAAAAATACTATGCACCAAGGTGTTGTGAAAAATATGATTTCACCATAATGTAGATCTTGTAATACTCTTTTTTTTAATGTTTTTTTTACTTCTAAATCCATCTAGATCTCCCTAAATATTATTCTGAAGCCCAGTAACTTTTTTAGGCATGTGTACTGCCTAGGCTTGTGAACCATGTTTTTACTTAGACTACTCTAAGTATTTCAAAACTTCTCCAAACCTTCCAAACTAATTTCCATTATGTTATAAGGTCTTAAATTCACCTCCATGTTGAATGTTTACCTTCCATTCCACTCCAGGGGGGTTGATCCAGTCCTGGGAAGGCTAGTGACAGCCCTTCCCAATACTGCCAGAAGATAGCATTTTTTCATAACTTCCTAAAATCACTTGGGGGATTAAATTGAATTTCCTAAATCACCTAAGGGGACTAATTTGACATCAAATAGGGGGTGAAAAAACTAATGTATTTGACTTGGGGTATCTTGAAATGATAGGAATTGAAAAATTTGACATTGGGGTATGGTTGGCGTGCTCAAAAATTGTTAATTTCCCTATTGCACGACAACAACTGACTCTAGCTTGGGGACATGACATGGACTGAGTGCAAAAAATACATGGCATGAGAAATCCCATAATCTCAAATTTGGACCATATAATTCATTGACCAGTTCCTTATCCATTGGGCCTTGTGGAGTCATGTACAACTTATAACAAGAGATAAAGAGAGAAGAAGGAAACACACATGCACATGAAAAAGAAATGACACACACAAAAGGAAGGGAAACACACCTAAAAATACACCTACGGTATATGGTGGGGTATAACCCACTTTCACTGAAGAATTTTCCTTTTCTCAAAAGTTACCCGTGAGTGGGCAACACTGAGTGATGTTGTCCTGCGAAACCATTGACTAGTTTAAGAAAGTAACCCCCTTTAGTTATTTTTTTATGGAAGCCAAGTGCTTCCATGATTGTTATTTCACTTTATGGAAGGAGTGATTCCATGTGATCTTCTTGATCCTCATCTCTTCACTTGAAAATTCCACTGCCCTTCATGTTCTTTGAAATTAGTATTCATAGTGCCAATTACTTTCCATGTTTATCCGTATTGCTGATTCTCCATCTAGCATCTCATCACTGCCCCAAAGCTGATTTTTGTTCTAATTTCTTGGATATTCTAATTTACTTTCTTCCCTAAGTCTATTCTCATTGACATATTCTCCATGAGAAACATTTGATTCATATTTTAAGTCTACTCCATTGTGAGGTGTTTGAGTAATGATTGAAGGATTGGACACGACCTCATACTTATCTTGTATGTCTATGGCATGAGTGAAGAGATCAAGAATTAGCTCGGGGTCTTCTATAACTTCTAATGTGTCCAATATTTCTTACACAGAGTTATGCTTCATTATTTCATGCAGCTCCTCTTTGTATGCCTTTGAATAATCTTTGTTTTGCAGCTCACGATAACTAATTAGAGGAATTACCCCATCATGTTTAGGAATCGTTGCATTTCATCATTCCTTTGTCTAGAGGAGCTTTAGCTTCAAATTTCTTCAAAAATTCTTACTTTAATTTTTTCATCATGGAAAGATTCTTCCTCTTCAAATGGGAACGAGAATATCTCCTCATCACAGATACACACATATGCTGATTTTTCTGCTTGAGAATCACCAAACACCATATTCTCTTCTTCATGGTTTGTATCATCTATCGATTTAGGTCTACTCTCTTTTAACTTGAATATCCTTAATGCTTCTGAAAAATTCCAAATCTCTCTGGGAAGGCATGTTTGGACCTATCAAGATGGGGATATACTCTTCCTCCTTGGTTGCCACAAAGTGATTCATCAGCCTACTACCCTGGTACAAAATGTTAGCTTCTGGGATTCCAAAATTTTTTACTGTGTACCTCATCTTCTTCTTGGTAAGAAATTTCTCCATGTCTCCCTTCACTGGTATGGTTGCATAAGACCAATTCATCTAAATTTTCCCTCCCAAGTATTACGGCAAAAAGTTTGAGTTAGCAACATTCTGAAGGAGGCTGGGACGTCAACTACCAAAATCATCACTGAAACTTTCTTGTCTAGAAATATGGTGAGAGCAACTTGTGCATATTTTACCTTCCCTACAAATGATACCTCTTTTGATTCCAAAGAGTAAAAATATCCGACTAGGTGGATTCATGGTAAGTTTTATAGACTTGTCAACCTTTAAAAGCATTCACATTATTGGAGGCACTAGAATCTATTATGCAATTGTTTAGTACATATTCTCTAACAAGAATGGAGACATAGAAAGGTTCAACTTTATCAGTCTTTGATACACTTAGAGAAATCGTGTTCTATGAGGGAGGTGTAGGTGAGTTTGGTAACATGTCCATTGGAACTAGAAGTTATAACATTGGGTGTTAGACTACCACTCCTGATATATCCGACAAACCTCTCAAATTGTTCAAGATGAGTCGGCAAATATTCAATTTTAGTAATATTCACTTTGGCTTTGTTTGCATATTCTATGAAGTCCAAGGGAGCGGATGCAGACAAGGGGGGTGAAGGAACTTCTTTTGTATTTAGGATAGGTTTGGAAGTAGGAGTATATTTTTGGGGAATAGAGGGTATTTTGAAAGGTACACTAGGAGATTTCAAAGCACTAGATTTTATAGGAGCATGATTTAGATTTAGGCTTGGAAGAGGCATCGAAATACTTAGTTGGGATTGCAGGAGTCTTCTTAATTACTACAGGGTTAGGCTCCAACAATGCAGACTTCATGGAAGATGGAAGTGGGGATCCTTGACTAATTATTTTGTTTTGTGGAGTCGCCATAGGAGGATCATCAACCTTCTTTTCATTCATAGTAGTGGAGGGATATGTTCTTTTCTCATACTAAAAACAAGTGAATATTACACATGAGAAATTGCGCGCATCCTCTTCGTCTTCTTCATCACCTCTAGAATACTCAAAAAATATGATTTGTCTATCATTCTCAAGTTCAATCGATCTCTAGAAATTTTTCACCTTCCCTTTCTTATTCAAGCTCTTCTTCACTTTCTTGAAATCTGTAATTTAGGTTCATGGGTGGGGCCCTCCAAGGAAAGCCTTCAAGGTGCTCCTACAATCTGATTTTCATTGCTTCTTTAGGAAGAGACTCATTTAAATAATTCCCTCTTCAAATATGTTATCTCATTCACCAAATTTTGTAGTGATGGATTGGTTCTCTCATCTCCAAGATGTTGGGTCTTACCTTTTAATGGATTCTCAATATTCCTAGAGAGGATGAGATCATCATCAAGCTCAATGGCCCATCCTTTGTGCTTCTATAACGTTCCTTGGTTGGGATCTTCACAACAAGAATCATACTTCTGATGATTGAGCATTGATGAAGAATCTCTTGACATTGTTTTGAGATGGTGAATCCTCTTCAGGTATCGTGCAAAGCAACATTTTGAAATGATCCCAAAAATTCTCTCGTGGTTTCATTTTTTCCTTTCTCTATTTGAGCCAACCTGCACCAGGAGGTCCTGACATTCTTCAGTTGATTTAAATCTTTCCTTAAAGGTAGTATTGATGTCATTATAACCAAAGATGGATTGGGCAAGTAGGAGTTAGAACCATTCTACTACTTTTTCTTAGAGGGACTCCACAAACAATCTTCTAGCAACATCTTCATGTTGGACATCAAGAATTCCACATGATGTCGTAAAGGTAGCAATGTGTTCTTCAGGATGTGGGTGTTTTATCACCTTTGAACTTTGGAAAGTTCTAGTAGAAACTTAGTTGGTAGATCATGGAGAGGTGGTTCAAGAGCAAGTGGGCCTATATTCCTTCCCCGTGGAACAATGGGTTGAGGTCTTTCTTCTTCATCTTCCATTTTCTTTTTTTTTTCTTCTCTTACTTCAACAAATACTTCTTCTTCTAGGAACTTAATGACCAATGGTGGTTTTAAATGGGAGAATTTTTAGGGGGAGTATCAACAGGAGTCTTGATAGGATTGCTAGGTGAACTATTTGAAGAGATGGATAGAGAGGAGGATTGAGAGAATAAGTATGGATTATCTCTAATTCATTATTGCTGATTTTTCAAAGCCTCGAAATTGGAATCAACAACACCTCTCAACCTTCTCAACATAGAGTATCTTCCTTCAGCCAACTTTTAGAAACTTTTGTAGTGGGAACACGAAAGGATACTGTGGAATGTGAAAATTCACATGTGGAGAAATTAGTAGTGTATCTTTCTTCAACGGACATTGGTGAACTCTTTTTTTTTTAATTTTTTCAATATTTGATTTTTTTAATTTTCAGACCTTGCAGTTGTATATTGGGTACAGATGCTACTAAATCTGCCCCACGGTGGGTCTCAAAAATGGTTGGTGAGAAAATTTGTCAGGTGGAAAAACTTATGGATTTCTCCGCCAACACTCTAGGAATATAAGTCCCTTTACTTAACCAGGTACAGCTGCCATATATGCATGCACAAGAAAATGTGGATTTTTGTGGTGGCCTTTCAATCAGGGATCCAACAAGGGCACTCAACTGACCCTACATCAAAGCTAGTAATCTCTTTCTAGGGAATACTTGGTCTAAAAGTGGGAAAGGGAGTGAGAAATGAGATAGAGAAAATAATGTTGTGGGTAGGGAAATCATATTCCTGCACACATTAGTTAGAAACTTTAACACGTGCATTTATGAGAAGAAACAACCCTACAAATGGCAACAAGATGAGATAATATTACGAACTCATAGTTTCTAGGATCTCCTCATCAAAAAGGAAACAAAATCCTTCTTCTTTTATTGATGCTTAAATATAATTTATACATAATTTGAGAATGGAAGAAATTTGAGGATGGAGGAAAGTAGAAGAAAATTGGATATCTCCTTTTCTTTCTCTAGGTACAATGCACTCTTGAGTTTACAAGATCAATCACCAACCCTTTGAAATGGGAATGGCATTAAAATTTATAGATTGAGAGGTGACTTATAATCTTCCACATGACCCTCCATATACCTTATTCCTAACTTTAGACTATTCATATTCCTACAAAATATTTAAGTCCCTTTTATAAAATCAAGGCTACTTAATTTACATTATGTTTCTAAATTCACTTTTAAGTGAGTTAAATTCATATCAAAAAGTTTCAAACCCCAACAAAGAATTAGAAAATTTGAAAGTGAGAGAAAGTTGGGGGGAAGAGGAGAGAGAAGAAGAGGGAGAGAAGAAGAGGAGACGTCATTCCCGATGAATTCTGTTGATCCTTGTCGATGGAAAGCACCAAATGCAGTGAAACTCATAATCTTCAAACTCTTTGCACAATATGAAACTCCTTCCAATTATCTTATGAATGCTTTCCAAGTCAAAAGAACTAAGATGGATCTAGAATGCCCTGTGAAAAATGACTAGAATGATCCTAAACAATGATGTCCCCTTGAATGATTGTCCCTGTATGTCCCATTGTGCCAAAAATACTCTTTGAGTGTGACTTTCTATTTTGAGAAAGTGTATGTGGGACCATTTATTATGTTTAGTAATTTTCAAAAATGTTTGTTCTGGTGAATTCTCAGTTGTAGTGCACCTCCAATGTCTTCACCTCCTTCAAAAGCTATTTTGTTGATGGCTTTCCCGAAATAGCAATTTCCTATGTAGAGGACCTACTATTTTAAAAAATTGGGCTTTTAGAGCTCAGATTGAATTGAAACAAAGTTTTCAAGTATGGTTGTTTCCCCAATATTTTCCCTATGAAATTTTAGCTCTACCCGCTCAATCGTCCGGGAGATTTTAAACTTTCAAAGTTAACACTTAGAAGTGCTTTTGGACGTGGCAACCACTAATGGACCTCAAATTTGTAGGTCTGGTTTTCTCCTCCATTTGTAAAAAAATAAATTCCATTGTGATATTTTTTTTCTTTTGATGCTTCACGTGTAATTCTACGTCATTTCACCTAATGGTTTGACAGGAAATTGGATTTTTTCTTCATTGAGCCAAAAGTGGGATTTCTTCACTATGGATGCTCTGTTGCATGAGGGGAGAGTTTGAAGGTGTATTATTGATGGCCTTGGCTAGAGGAATGAATATAAAAATATAGCTTGTTGTTTCATGCATCCATTTGGGATATTTCTTCAACTTTTCGTTTCATGGGCCATGGAGTTTTCTCTGTGCTTCTCCGTTTGTGTTTTGTGCTTCTCCTTCTGTGTTTGCTCCAATTTTCCTTTAGGACCTACGTGAATTTATGGAGTGGAAGGGGATTACCTCTATACGAAGGTATGTTTCAAGGTTCAGAAATGGAGGAATGATGGTGAGGATTTATAGAGGATGATATGGTGATGTATGTGCACATGGATGTTAGAAGTAGTAAGAAACAACGAGAAGCAACAAGAAGCAACTAACAGTTAGAAAAAATTTCAAATTTTTGAGTTGGAGTTGGCTGAAATTTTTTGTCCCTAATTTCCTTGGCCTCCGGGGGACATGAGGGACATCAATTTCTACAATGATCAAGATGGTGACACCTAGCGGTGATCCGACGGAATGGAATGAGTGCTCCAAAATCAGATTTAAAGCACTGAGGGGGCTAGAAACTAGTCATATAGGTGACCAAAACACTCTCATAGAGGGCTGGGTGAATGTTCCCATGGTTGGTGTCCCTTACCTTCAAGGACATGAGGGACATCAATTTCCACGATAATTCTTGGAGCTGACACATGGTGCTTGATCTGATGGCAAGGAATGAATGCTCTAAAAATGCATTTGGGGGCTAAAATTCGGTCACGTAGGTGACCAAAAGACTCCCCATATTTTTCGTCCCTAATTTCCTTGGCCTCAGGGACATGAGGGACATCAATTTCTACAATGATCAAGATGGTGACACCTAGCGGTGATCCGACGGAATGGAATGAGTGCTCCAAAATCAGATTTAAAGCACTGAGGGGCTAGAAACTAGTCTTATAGGTGACCAAAACACTCTCATAGAGGGCTGGGTGAA
This sequence comes from Taxus chinensis, assembly GCA_019776745.2. NCBI lineage: Eukaryota > Viridiplantae > Streptophyta > Pinopsida > Cupressales > Taxaceae > Taxus > Taxus chinensis. Next base: position 813,427,082 of record CM034151.1, on the reverse strand, counting down.
TTTCCCATGTTTGGTGTCCCTTCCCTCAAGGACATGAGGGGACATCAATTTCCACGATAATTGTGGAGCTGACACATGGTGCTTGATCTGATGGCAAGAATGAATGCTCTAAAAATGCATTTGGGGGCTAAAATTCGGTCACGTAGGTGACCAAAAGACTCCCCATATGGGTTAGGCACTTTTTCCATGATTGATGTCCCTAACCTTAGGTACATGAGGGACCATAATTTTCCACAATGTTCTTGGAGCTGATGCTCTAAAAATGTACCTAAGGGCTGAACTATCAAGTCTGGAGGTCACATGAAGGTCCCAGAGGTCACATGGTGGCTGGGCATATTTTTCAATGGTTTTTTTACCTAACCTCAGGGATGTTGGGGTCATGAAATCCTGCCAGGATCCTAGTGTTGACATGTGTCCTCCTGAAAAATGACCAAGTCCTGAACTTCCTTTGAGAGGGTAACTTGGAACAATGATAACCTGAGCTCTCGGTGGAATTTTTTGGTAAAATTTTATATGGTCCTGACTGAAAAATGTAATTTTTAATCCAATGGTGGGAGTATCATGTCTTTATTTATCCATCTGATCCCTAAAAAGTTGGATTTTTTATTTGAGACTCCAATTGTGCCTGATAGAAACTGCCTAAAAATCCTATGTGCCAAGGTGTTGTGAAAAATATGATTTCACCATCATGTAGCTATTGGAATACTATTTCTCTCATTTTTACTTATAACTCCATCTGGGGCTCCCTAAATCTTCTTCTGAAGCCCAATAGCTTTTTTAGGCATGTGTACTACCTAGGCTTGTGAACCATGTTTTTACTTAGACTGCTCCAAGTATTTCAAAACTTCTCCAAACCTTCCAAAATAATTTCCATTATTTTATAAGGTCTTTAATTCATCTCCATGTTGAATTTTTTCCTTCCTTTCCTCTCCAGGGGTGTTGATCAAGTCCTGGGAAGGCCAGTGATAGCCCTTCCCAATACTACCAGAAGATAGCATATATTCATAACTTCCTAAAATCACCTGGGGGATTAAATTAAATTTCCTAAATCACTTAAGAGAGAAATTTGACATCAAATAGGGGGTGACCAAAATGACAGATTTGACCCGAGGTATCTTGAAATGATAGGACTTGAAATTTTTTACATTGGGGTATAGTTGTTGTGCTCGGAAATTGTTAATTTCCTTGTTTCACATTTACACGACAACAATATTGAAGGTGCATAAGGATTCAGCATGTGGACACATGGTGCATAGGTGTGCATAGAAAGATAGTGGAACAAGGCACATGGGGGAAAGCAAGGAAACAGGACTTAGTTTTTTTCAGTATGAGGCTAAATATAGACATGGAGTGCAGAACACACAATAGTATGAAGACTTGTAGATCATGATAAAGGCTATTTCAGATGAGAGGAAGATTAAGTTTCATGCATTGCTTTGGGCTATTAATAGGATTAGAACTGTATTTATTATTAGATAATCTATTATTAGCGAGCTTGCATACTTTTGTAATTATCTTGTAGCGGTGCATGGATATTCTTAGCATGCGGCCTATTTTGGAGAGTGCATGAGTAGTGAAGGGAAAGTCCCCACTACCTATAAATATGTATTGATTTGAATGGTTTGGACATCGATGAATATTTAGTAAGGTTATGTTGTTGGTTCATGAGCGCACGTAACCTATGGTGACATTGTTATGTATGTATTCATCTTTTGTGTTTTACAAAATTAATATAATGGATCTTTGTGGATGGATATTAGTTATTGGCATATATGTTACTGGTTCTTGTATGGTGAATTTAATCTTGATTCTTGCATGAGTTAATCTTGCATATGGTTAAGATCTAGATCTATTTTATGTTATGCATTTATTCTTGAATGCATATTATGGATCTAGAATATTTGTATGATCATGCTAACTCCTTAAACAAGATGCCATAAAAGATGGACCTAGTACCCTTGCGTGCTTCAAGTGAGTGCTCATTTCTAGCTTGAGTGATGTGTCAGCACACCTTGGGATTTTTGGTGAAATAATAAGACTACATTTTGGTTCATTTTTGAGGACCTCTTTTTCATTTGTTTTCTAGGATGTTGCATGATGAAGACATACCGGTTGACTTTGGGCATTATTGAAGAGTGGTTAGATAATTTAGAGGAAGAGTATGCTCACAGATTTACCATTGGACTTGAATTTAATGCACACACATGGGTTGAAGAGAATACTGTATCATGATTTGTATGAGACATTCTTCTGTATTTTCCCTATAGAGTCTATATGAGTGGCTGGTAGCTTATGCATCGAAGAGAAATTGGAGGTTTTTAAACACTTATTTGGATGCATAGAAGAATTCCAAGATTTGCATGATGCTGATCTGACTTGGACATACATTGTAGATCATTGTGGAGTGGTGTTCTGAATAGCTATATTTTGGAGTATGTTTTTCTAATTATTTTTATCTAGAGGTTGTTGAGTTCCAGTTCTTGCGCGAACCTAGAGGATCATATTTGCATGTGGTATCCATTTAGCAATTAAGATCTTGATCATGACTCTGGATTTGGAACAACGTCCTATGGCTAGCTAAACCCCACCATGTGTACGGGGCAGGAGCAGGTGTGGTGAAAGATGGTAGACCTAGTAGAAGAAAGGAAGAGAGAAGAAAGACAACTTAAATTTAATGAGGTACACGAGAGGGATTTGGAGAAGTAACGTGAAGTTGTGGAATGAATGGTGTTGTGGAGAGAGATGTCTCGCGAAGGATTTGGAGCTCATGCAGAGGATGTGGAGATGGAGCATCTAGAACTCCCCCATTTGGGTAAGCATGACAGAGAACCCTCTTTAACCTCAGATGAGAGTGCATCGGTAGAAATTGCAAGGATTACGGGTGTGCATTTGATCCCTCCTAGTGACCTAGCCCTTGCACTTGGTTTTCCAATTTCTACAATAATCATTAGTAAGCAAGGCTAGTATGGGCAGTAGAGTAGTGACAAATAGATTTAATTTGCAATCAAGTTCAGGAGTTAATCAGGTATATTATTCATATATGGTGTGCAATCATTATCTTTGTTATTTGGAGGTCTAGTCAGAGGTATATTTTCTAGCATGTCATCAACACAAAACGTGGGTGCATAGAACGTTAGTATTACTTCTGGAAGTAGTAAAACTTCACAGATCATAGGAGTTCAGTTTAACACAACTATTAGGAACACAAGGTAGCGCATCCTCTGGTCTATTTCCTACTACAGGAGGGGGATCAGGAGGATCAGGTGGCTCAGGATCTAGTGGATCTGGTGGTTCTGGGGGTGGAGGAAACATAAGAGGAAATACAAGTTCTAGATATGGTGGGATAGGGTCCGCACCAACCCTAGAAATTTTATTTTGAGATGTCTCTTCATCTCCCAGAATACAGAGGAATTAAAGATGCAGTTGAGCACATGCATATGTGTGAGATACTATGGTGCAAAAGGGGATTACAGCTCCAGAGTGTAAGGCAAGCCAATTTATAACTACTTTACAAGGGTGCATGCATAGTTGGTACAGGAAATATGATCTAAACCAGACTTGTGTAGACTATATAATGCTACGTGATGCTTTCTTAGTAGAGTTCCACATACCTGAGTTTGAGAATAAGAGCATCAACATGATGAAAGACATCAAGCAGGGCATGGCTGAAAGAGTGTTTGGGAGTATGATGCATAATTCAAGACTCTACTATCAAATTTATCTTATGACATTCACCCAAGTCAGCATGCTCAATGGTTCGTTGGAGGTTTGATCACACCCTTCAGAAGGGAACTATCACACAAGACTTATGTATATTTACACAAGGCACTTGAGGCACTCTGTGAGATGAGGTAGTTAGGAGTGTAGACACTGGTGTTAGCCCATTTTTAGAGGCCTAGATTGCAGCTATGGCCAAACAGTTGGAGAATTTGTTCAGCTAATTCAGCTCATGAGATGCGTACAGTGGTATTTGGTGCATGGATTATAAGGTAGAAGTACATACTAAGGATAGTTTCCTCCTAAATCGGTGTGATCCATGTTGCTAGGATTGTGAGATCTTCACTTGGATCATGATTCAAGTAGGTTCCCATTGTTGTAACATGTGATAAGGAATAACATGTCTTGTTACTGTAATATTTTCCATTCTACCACTCATGATACATAATTATAGGTTGATTGATCAGATTCATGATGTCATTGATATTGGTGTATGTCAGACCAGTGTTGCAAATAATTCTAAGGAACAAGGTGAGCATCATGATCATAATCACAACAAAGGGTGCTCTGATGGAGGCCAAGGTAGATGGTTATCGCAAAGGCCAAGGATGGAAGAATTGAATTTCCATGAGGAACATGTTATACATGCAGGATCCCCTTATCATTATAAGATGTGAATGCCCTCATAATATTATTTTTTCTTTTTATAGAAAGAACCACAATTATGAAGAATGCCCTAGATTTTTATGAGCACCTGAGCTAAAGAAGCAAAGCATAGATAAGGGCATGGGAATGGTTAGAGTACAACACATTATGGGATATCAGTGGATGCCAAAGTTAGCACCTGATCCTAAGATGGTGCCTGTGTTTATCACTACACACGTTGAGGTTGCACGCACCAGGGAAGTTCTGAAGCAATAAGCCTATTATTAAAAAAGAAGAGGTATTACATGCAAAGTATCTTGACCCTACTCACCAGAAGGAAGTTTATCAAGAAACCATGGAATTTATTAGAAACTTGTAGGGTGAGATACAATGCTTAAAAGAGTAGTCGCAGAAGTTGGAGTCAGGAAAATGTAGTTGAGCTTCCTCAAAAATGTGTTGATGACTTGAAGGAGGTTTGTAAGATGCTATGACAAGAAAACATCATTCCTTTATTAGGGGAATGGTTAAGGGGGAAAATATTCATGCACTGGAGTTGAGCATGAGAGACAGATTCTTACATGCTAACTTACCTCCTCACAGTTTGGATTGTGACAAAGAGATCACTCTAAATGTAGTTTTTGATGGATCCATATTAAGTAATATTTTGATTGATACAGGTGTAGAAGTGAATGTACTCACTTTGGATGCATTGGAATCAGATGGAGAGGCCACCATTACAACCATCTTCAAATGTGTTGTTTATGGAAAACAAGAACTAAGGCCATTCCCATTGGAGTCTTGAAGGATGCTACTATTACTATACAAGGGGACCAAGTTTACTGGGGACTTTGAGGTCTTGGCACTTAAGAGGCAAACAACTTTCCAACATTGCTTGGGTTCCCTTGGTGTTATGTGAATAATGTTGATTTGCACTTCAATAAAGGATATATTGGTTTTGAGAAAAAGGAAGAGCACGTCATCATTCCTTTAACAGGTGGAAAAAGTTACACCTTATGTAGAACCTTTGAGTGAAGAGGATTTGAAACAAAATTTATGTGCGCACCATTAGAGATCCTGAATTATTTGAGCCATCAAAGGAAGGAGTTATTCAATGGGATGATGCATAATTCTATGAGTGATACAACAACATTTGCATGTGATAATTGGGCACATGGGACTTATGAAATTATTGGGCGCGAAGATGAATAGTGGATTTACATGCGTAAGTAGGCCACTGTTGTGTTAGGCATTTGGGCAGTAACTAGGTACCAAGGTACACTGGTGAAGGAAATCCAAAGTATTTCTTCGCGCTATGGAAGCCCAATGGACAAATCAAGTGGAAATAAGGAATATGCTGGTGTATACCTTGCATGGGATAGAAGCATGTTGGTGGATGGTACACATAAATGGTATTTTAGAGTGGCAAGAAGTGAGAATCACCTTCTCTACTAGATTTCTTCGGAGCAATACACCTACTAAAACATGTGAATTCCATGGGAAGGATTCTGCCTCACATCATGTTCAGTAGTGTGAGAGACTCTGGATGGAGGGGCAGGAGGCCTTACCACCTTCACTGTGGGTACAAAAGTTCTACTTCACCTTTAGAGGCTTGTGCACGCACATGGTATGTTTATGCAGAATTAAATAGAGAGAATATGGAATTGGAAAGAACTAACTGCAGGTATGATTCAGACCTTTGACTATTTTTCCACTAAACCTCTAGTGAATGAGGTGTTACAGGTTATGAAGCACTTGACTATGGGAGATAGTGCAAAGGCTGAGGAAACTTATTCAAGAGTTACTATGTGAGTTAGATCTAGAGGTGCACTTTGAAAAAGAAGAGATAGATGTAGAAAAACTTGGGCACGCCTTCCTAGAAAAAGAAAAAGGTAAGATGGTCTACGTAATTGATGATGAAGAAGTGGAGAATCTAGATGTTGAGCATACTGATGGTACATTGAGGTCTTAGATAGTGTAGATGAGAAGGCACGCATGTATCATGAGCCTATGAAAACAAAGAAGGTCAACATTGGGACAAATGTTGAACCTAAGGAGGCCATCATTGGTGATTATTGGTCTGAATATCAGAGGTTACAAAGATAATTGAGTTGATTACGTGAATTCCAGGACTTATTTCCTAAAGGCTATCATGAATTGAAATGGGTACATCACTCTTTTGGTGAGATGAGGATTAAGCTAAAGGAAGGTGCACGCCCTGGTTAGGAAGAGGCCTTATAGGATGAATCCTAATCTGCGCGTCAAGGTAAAGAAGGAAATTGATAAGATGTTGAAATCTGGAATCATTGAGCCCATTGAAGGAGTCAGAGTGGGTTATCCCTATGGTGATAAGTATAAAGAAATATGGAAGGATAAGAATTTTTGTGGATTATAGGGAGTTGAATGTTGCCTGTGTAATAGATCCCTTTCCCACACCTTTTACTGAAGAAATTTGGAAGGTGTTGCAGGGCACAAGATATACTCCTTCACTGATGGATTTTCTGGATATCATCAAGTGAGGATTGCTAAAGAGGATCAAGAGAAGAAAACTTTCACTACTTGAGTGGGGAAGTTTTACATACACAGTTATGCCTTTTGGATTGAAGAATGCACCTGTAGTCTTTTCGCGCATTGTTGTGCAAGAATTCTAGGATTTCATTCATAAGTTTTTATAAGTTTAATTGGATGATTGGATGGTTTATGGGCTAGTGAAAGATCAATGTGATAATTAAGACTTATGTTTTAGAGGTGCCGACAGTTGAGCATCTCCTTAAACATTAAGAAGTGTGTTTTTGCTAAACCTTTTGGGACTTTTCTAGGACACATTATTTGTAAAGAATGCTTTTTGGTAGATCCTGTTAAGGTTGTTGTTATTTTAGGCTTAGAGGAACCTACTAACCAAAGTGAGGTGCACAGGATTCTTGGGGAACACAAGGTTATTACTAGAAGTTTATCAAAGGGTATGCTAGGATTTATGTGCCCTTGGAATAATTTTTAAAGAGTAAAGGCAAGTTCCATTGGGGTGAAGCGCAACAAATGCACATTTGAGACATTGAAGGAAAGGCTTACTATAACACCTATTTTGCATTTTCCTTCATGGAACAAAGCCTTTTCATGTGCATGTGGAAACCTTTGGCATGGCCATTGGCATGGTATTATCCCATCCTGGAGACAGTATTGTTGATCATCCTATTTTTTTTGCAAGAAGGAAGTTAACACCCAGCTGAACAAAATTATACAACTACAGAGCATGAGGCCTTGTCCATGATCTAGGAGTTGCATAAGTTTAGACAATACTTATTGGCTACCCCATTTATATTCTATACAGATCACATGGCACTTAAGTACTTGGTGAACAAGCCCATTTTGCAGGGGCACATATGTCCATTGGATTCTGTTATTTCAGGAATTTGATTTTACAGTGGTGGTTAAGCCAAGCAAGAGAAATTCTAGACCAGATCATTTATCAAGGATTAACTTAGGAGAGGACACGTAGAGCATTGAGGATATAATGTCAGATGCCTAATATTCATATTGAACCACATGCCCTCTAATTTAGAATATATTTTTGTCTTTTTTCTACTTGTGTGATGCTTGAAGGAATGAAGAGTACAGAGAAGAAATAGCTTTCCAAATGTGTCACGCCTTACATGTTGATTAGTGGAGACTTATACAAACTAGGTTGGGATGAATTTATACACCGGTGTGTACTTGAGCATGAGTGTGAAGCTATTATGGAAGAATCTCATGGAGGGATTATAAGTGGACATTATGTAGGAGATGCTACCCCACACAAGATTTTATTAGCCAGTTTTATGGTGGGAAACATTGTATAAGGATTGTAAAGAATATTGTAAGGCATGTGACCATTTTCAGTGCCTTAGAAATCCTGGGCATAGAGATGAAATGCCTTTGAGGCCTATTGCTAGTGTAGAACCTTTTGAAAAATGGAAATTGAATTTTTGGGTCCTATTTCCCCACCCACGCGCAGGACTGGATCATTATATTATAACTTGTATAAATTATCTTATAAGGTGGGATGAAGTGACACCTACAAAAGATTGCATGGTAACTATGGTAGAAAGGTTTCTGTGGGAAAACATTATCATTAGGTATGGATGCCCATTGAGTTTTGACAAGTGATAGGGGCACACACTTTTTGAATGAGACTATTAGGATATTATTGGTTGAGTTTATGGTGGCGCATCACAAGAAAACACCCTATCATCCACTGGCTAATGGGATTGTTGAGGCTTTCAACAAGATATTGGGACCATACACTGACTAAGATTTGTGATGTTGGAAGGAAGGATTGGGATGATAAAGTCTTTGTTATACTTTGGGCATACAGGACAACATATAAAAGATTGAACAAAGCCACACCCTTTCAGTTGGTGTTTGGCACGGAGGCTGTTTTTCCCATGGAATTTATGTTACCCTCTCTACGTATTATGTGCACAGGAGGTTTGGATAATGAGAAATCACTTGAAGAGTGCATTGATAAACTGATGCAGTTGGATGAAAGGCATGCCATTTTAGCAGATGGAGTTAGAAGACAGAAAAGGATAGGAAGAAGGCATGGCATGATAGGCATATTAAGGATAAGAAGATTGAAGTTGGATAGATGGTTCTTCTTTATGATCCAAGTTCTTGTGCACCATAGAAATCTCAAAGTGCATTGGTTGGGACCATATGTTGTGACTTACATACTTAATTCAGGAACTTTCCAGTTACAGGCGCTGGATGGGACACAGTTTCCTGGTTACTTTAACAGGAGTAGGCTGAATACCTACTATAAATAAGTCTTCTTGGTGTTTTTAATAAGGTAATATTTCCATTAGATTAGATTTCCTTTAATGCAATTATTTATATGTGTTTCCTTTCCATGTTGTTATGCTTTGGTTCAATTTAGTTCATTGTTTTTTGTAATAAGCACTCTTGTGCACTAGAAGCTGATTACTATCTATTGAATTCATGTGCAGAGGACCATGTGCATACTTTTAGTGTGGGGTGGAGTATATTACATGATAAATGGATCGAGTTTGAATGTTCTCTGGAAGATGGATATGCATAGAGAAATATTGTGTAGGTGTTTGGTATAAGGTGCGTATAAAGAAGGATTGCTCATGAATGAAGACCACATATGGGTGAATGAATGGATTCACAGGTGTAACATGAGGTAGGTTGCAGCATGGGAAACTACTTGGTGAAAGGCATAGTGGATAGGTACTTTGGCAGGAAAGGCATGTGAAATGAGGTTTGTGGCCAAGGAGTAGTAGGCATGCCAAAAGGTTATGACTGGGGCATGGAAAAATTAGTGTGGAAAAAGGAAAGAAATGCCAATTTAATGTTGAGTATGGTGGTAGGTGGAGAGAAATAAATGTATAATTTTTTTCAAAAACTATATAAGGCGGTGTTGTGGAATCATTTTTACCTTTGCGATTGAGAAGAATTTGAGTGAGTTGAAGAGAGAGCTAAGGAATAATTTCATGAAAGAAGTGTGAAGATCTATGATACGAAACTAAACCAGAAAAATTTGAGCATGGGATTGATTGGCACTCCATTGGAGAAGGTGTTTGAGAAAACAAAAGGCATGTGGGGAGAAGAATTGGAAGTTAGGGTTCAAGTTTGAGCTAGGGCATGTAGATTTCGAGCTAGGGCATGGGGGTTTTGAGTTGTAGAGCTCAAATCAACTACAAAAACACACTCTTTTAGTTGTTATGGCACCTAAGTGAGCACCTAGAGTGGCTACAAGGGGAAGAAGGCAGAAGGAAGTGGAAATCAAAGTTGAAGACACCCCCGAGAGCCATTTTTCAGAGATGCAATATCTAGAAGGGGTTTTTATGGGCCACGATTGGGAGTCACATGTTCGGCACTACAAAGTAAGTGATTATAACCATATAACTAAAGATAACAAATATGAATTGGACAAGTTACTAGTAGTAAAGACAACCATGAGAATAGGGAGTGATATGGTTATGTATGATGACGCAGGGGAAATCTTTTAACAAATGTGGGAGTTTTGTAACTTTATGAACTCCTTTACTTTGGTGAACTAGAAAATTTGTATCAATGGTTGATGAGCAGAGTCCATGAGGACTTATTTTTTTTCTAGGTGATGAATGAGGCTTACATGCCCCTAATTAGGAAATTGATAGGACTAAGGAGTTCAGGTACTAAATTAGGCAGTGACCTCACTGACAAGGAGGAAATAGAAATGACTAAGAAGACACTCGGTTACATGAAGGGAGGGCGTGGGATGGATATCCCCAAATTACATAAGTACCCTATTGTTCAAGGCGGCAATTGACCTCTACTCACTAAGCTAAACAATCATGAGCATTGGTCACAGGTGAACAAGGAATGGTTACATGTGGCAAAGAAGATGACAGAAGGAGTGGTTTAAAAATTTTGGCCAGTTTCATTGTAGGGACTATTGTTGAAGAGGCACACCAAGGTTAAAAAATAAGTTTCGGTGTTATCCTTCTGTCTCTTTATTTGTAGAAATTGGAGTGCTCAATGGGCCAAATGATAAGATGTGGTAATACCCAGAAGAAAATAGGCCCCTTGCAGATAGATTTTCCAAGTACACATGTGATGGATCTGTGATCGATCCTACAAGAAAAGGATTTAACTTTGGTATGAGCACTTGCACATTGTGTTTGAGCATGAGTGGAGAATACCTAGGGACCTTCCTTTGGTATTGGACAAACATGTACAATTTTAGTTTAGCAGCACTTTTGCATAGCAAATTTTTGGTTTGAAGGATGGAAAGTGGAGCCTGTAGTGTAAGCTCCCCTATGCCTTCACCGTGTGCTACTTTCATGTATCAATACATAGGTTCTCAAACGCATGAAGGTTGATGTTCAATGTAGATAAGGTGTATTGTGACTACCATACGCTTAGGAAGACCTATGTCTATCTAGGTATGTATGTATATATTAAGCAGATGATTTCAGATAATATCAACATAAATTCTATGAGCTTGGAAATCAGGAAGATTGGAGCAGCCAAGGTATACATCTACCTTAAACCCAAGTTAGAAAATGGAAAATATGTAGAGAATGAGTTCAATCTACCTGAGGTGCCAAAGGGAAAGCATATTGTGGGCATGTTGCAAGATGAAGAAGACACTTTTCCCCTTGGTGATGAAGAAGAAGAAGAAGAAGAGGAACTTAAGGAAGACAAGTGGTGGCTTGGAGCACAGGGGTGGGAAACAACCCACTGTAGGAGAGAAAAGAGAGTGCGAGGTGACCCCTCTATTGCAGAAAGAAGATGAGTGGTGGAAACAGATGCTATGGAGGTAAATATAGAACAGGGCATTGGGGACCCGTAGTACAAAAGGGTGTTGAGAAGAACCATACCCTCAAGGTATGGGACCTTCATAGCCACTAAGGAGGTTGCTTAGGATTTCTCTTGTGAAGGCAGAACCAAATAAGAAAATAAGGCACAAGTACATTCCCAGGAAGGATAATGAGGGAGAGAAATCTGATGAAATCATGCCAAGAAACTCTGGTCAACACTGAGGAAGTAGAAGAGCCTCAGGAAGAAGAATTGAAACATGATTCAGAGGAGTTAAAGGACTAGGAGATAGAAATTGGCACCATTGGCACGAAGATAGGTGAAGATAAGGGTAGACCATCTGGTGAGCCAAATGATGGAGGGCTAGTGCTGGATTCAAGCATTCACATTCCAAAAGGTAGGTTCTCTGAGAAGGAAAAAGATGAAGAAACATATGAAACTCCTATGGTTAGTTATGTTAATGACCCAACCAAAATCATAAGCACTAGGTTCTAAAGCACTTTGGAGCCTAAAAACCTATATGGATAGGATTTGATGGATTCAGAGATGGTGACCACATGCACACAGAAGAAATTTTCATGGAGTATGCAGACTCATATGGATGAACTTGATTTTGACGTGTGTGAAGAATCGTGTGTTTCATGTAGAATGAAGAAAGCTGCCACATCCATGCCATGTAATAGTTAAGCCTACTCATATGTTGGGTGAGCATGTGAGTAATGCACTGACAAAGGTATCTATAGAAGTTACACATAGAAATATTGATAAAGCAGAAAACTATTTGTGTGCTTCTAGATGACAGGAAGGAAAAAGATATTGAAATCAAGTGCCTGACAGGAGGAAAAGGATAAAGTTGAAGAAAAGGTGAGTGCATTAGTGAGTATGGCAGAACAAGTTGGAGATGAAAATTTTAAAGTGAGGATGGATATAGTTCAAGAAAAAGTGAAAGAAAAATTCCCCTCTGTAATGCACTATTTACGCACACTTGTTCATTTGTTGATGGAAGAGGGCCTAGTGTGCATGCCAAAACCAAAGGATGTTGCAACACGGGAAGATAAGGCCAAGGTGAATGATTGCGCATAAAATTATTAAGCTATGAATCTATAATGCAGACCTTAAAGGATGATATTGAAAAAGGTAGATTTGGCATTAAATATGTTTTTGGCACCTGAATGTAGTAATAAAGACAAGGAATATGGAAAAGGAGGATGAGGTCCTCAGGGCATTGAAGAATGAGACACTTGGGCGTGAGGAGAGGCTCACTTTGGTAGCAGAGAAGAGTGATGCACTTGCAGCAGCCTAGGAACCTCACAAGGAAAGGATTAAGGAGATTGGAAAAATCATCATGCGGTGGATGGATGCTATGGAAGGGATGATCTTGATCCTAGAAAATGTTCTCAGGGTATTGCAGAATGAAGGTGAGAACATGAATTTGGATGAGTTGGATGGGGTACTAACGGAAATCCCAAATAAAACTAATAAATTATTGAGTGAGTGGAATGATTTATAAGCAGAGGTCAAATTAGAATATCTAAATTTGATTCTACCTACGGAAGGATAGGGCGCCCAAGTATTCTTTCATACAATTATTCTTTCATTCTTTCATATAATTATTCTTTCATTCCTTATTCTTTATCATGGAGAGATAAGTTATGATTACTCATTGTTAGGGATGACGATGAATAAAGTGTGGGGTAATGTTGGGCTGATAAAATATAGACGAAGTATTGAAGGAGCATAAGGATTAGGCGTGTGGACATAGGGTGCATAGGTGTGCGTGGAATGATAGTGGAACAGGGCATGCATGGAAAGTGAGGAAATATGACTTAGTTTTTTTCAGCATAAATATAGACATGGAGTGTGGAGCAGGAAATAGTATGAAGACTTGCAGAGCACGCAAAGGCTATTTTAGATGAGAGGAAGATTAAGCATCATGCATTACTTTGGGCTATTAATAGGATTAGAACTGTATGCAATGGAAAGTTGTAAAATCCATGGAATGAGGCTAAATAACCTCAAAGCTTTGCTAACTCATCCATGTACCATGAGATAAGAGCTAAACAAGATTTAATGCTATGCATGCATCATAACTTTGACAAAAACATCAAAACCTAGCATATATACTACTCTCTACTCTTCAGATTACTTAATTAAGAAATTGAACCTAATAAGATCAACTTAGACATCAAAGGGGTGATTAGATGTTTATGGTTTTCAAGATTTCAAGAATGGATTCTCCCCATTAATGGCTTCAAGGCCAATGGTTCTCTCCATATTGCTCAAAAATTGGATTATGGAATGGATGGATGTAAGATGGAGGAGGTATCAACAATGGAGTATGGCCAAGATCCAAATTTTCTTTAGCTTAAAGCGATCACAAATTATTTCTAATGCCTTTCCAAACGTGTCTTCTAGAGAGAAGGACCATTTGAAAGGAAATCCTTAGGCTTGTATTCATAGTTTCTAGTTTGGAAGAGTTTGAGCTTTGGGTGCATATGGGACTAAAGGTCAAAAAGTACTTTTAGATTAGATTAGGATTAACATGCTTTAGACTTAGTTAAGCTTGGTTTAGGCTAGTTACCTAGGGTTTAGGCTCGTTAACTAGGGTTTAGGCTAGTTAAAATTGATTAGCCAGTGATTAGATACTCATTAAGAGTTGGGAGGGGTCTGGATAATCAATTGTGACTGATCGATATCCTACGAAGCCAATAAAAGTGGTCTAGAGAGAAACTAGGTAGGTTCTGAATGGTCGAAAGGAGGAATGTTTCGCTAATAAGAGAGATATTAGCCAAATAATTTGATTCTAGAGAGGAATACGACCGAGAAGGTGTCGTGAATGGGCATTCGAGAGTGGGGTGCAGAAGGGTTGATTGACGAAGTGTCGTCAATTGGTTTAATTGGATGAAATGCTCAGTGTAAGCATGTATTAGGTGTCTACAAGAATTGTAGTTATTATTAGCTAATCTATTATTAGCGATATTTCATGCTTTTATAATTATCTTGTAGTGGCGCATGGCTATTCTTAACATGTTTCCTATTTTGGAGAGTGCATGAATAGTGAAGGGAAATTCCCCACTACCTATGAATATAGTAATTTATTGGCATAGTTTAGACATCAGTGAATTTTTAGTAAAATTATGATGTTGGTTCATGAGTACGCGTAACATATGGTGACATTGTTATGTATGTATTCAGCTTTTTGTTGTACATCCATTAATATAATGGATCTTTGTGGCTAGATATTAGTTGTTAGCATATTTGTTACTGGTTTTTGCATGGTGAATTTAATCTTGATACATGTATGAGTTAATATTGCATATGGTTAATATCTAGATCTAGTTTATGTTATGCTTTATTCTTGAATGGATATTATGGATTTGGACTATGTGTATGATCATGCTAACTCCTTGAACAAGCTTCCATAAAAGAGGATCCTATTACCCTTGTGTACTTTAGGTGAGTGCTCAGTTCAGGTTAAGTGATGTGTCCAACATGCCTTGGACTGTTTGGTGAAATAATAAGACTACACTCCCCCTTTGACATCTAATGAAACAAAGATACATGACAACTTGACATGAAAAGCAATGACAACAATGCATATTGACTTATTTGCTTGTTCCTTCTTGATTTTCACTCACATTCTTGACTTCACTAGTTGTAGATGATCCATGGACCTTTCATTAACATGGACATTACTCCCCATGAATAATTTACACATCACTTCTGACTTCTCACCAATTGTAGAATTTATTTTGGACCTTTAATTCTAACTCACATACTACAACTTGGATCTATTTAATCATGAACTTGTCTCCCCCCAACTTAATTGGTTTTACTTCAATTTTCACTCATGATTTCCATAAACTTAAAGCATCCTTTCATATAATTTATGTGCTATATAAAGCTATATGAACTAATGACATGAACTAAAACATTCTGCAACATACCTTCAAGATGCCCTGATCAAGTCATCATATAAATAAATGAGGTTCCTCATCACTTGTCCTTTTCAACTGCCACCTTGACTCTTAAGCATTTGTTACACACCTGATTAGATCATGGCACACTGTTTTTATCATACTTGTATCTTTCAAATTTTATCATAAATAGCTCTCCATTGAGTCATGCTCTATGTTAAAATAATGACTTACCTATCTCAACATCAAATGCATCTTCAAGAAATCCAGACTTAGTCCTTGATCATGCACTCTATATCTATGTTTCAAACCTTGTGAAATAGGTTTGTATCCTTCTTGATCAACTAAAAACATCAACTCTTCTTGTCTTCATTTCAAGTACCTCATACCTACTAATTTCTTAGAGTAATTCATGAAAAAAATTGACTCCCCTTAGAATGATCCATATCATCTTGATACTACATCATGTTTATAAGGATCTTGAATGCACATATTCAACTTAATACTCACTACCTTTATAGTTAGGATACTTAGTCCTTCTTATATCAAATATGGGTCATCTTACTTAAAATCAGTGCATATACTTGACTTAGACATGATTAATCAAAATATGAATGAATATGTTATAAAATTCTTAATCTGATTTTTATTGTAGCAGTAAATGAATAGCCAAATAAATACAAAAATTAACCCAAGAAAAATAAGCTCAAAAAAATGAAACCCTAAGTGCAAAGAGGATATAGAAAAGCTTAGTTATTTTTCCAAGATCCTGAAGGTGCACAACACTAGAAAACTAGAAAATATGAAGCACAGATTGTTGCACTGAAGCTCATAAATATACATATCTGGAGGAATAAGTTGGATTGGGGTGCCCAGAAAGGGGTAGGAGCACTTGTAGGTGCTACAAACTAGAAGTGGGTGCCTATGACCAAAAAAATATCAGAAAACCATCTTTGATTGGTTGCAAGGTGTTTGATGTCCTTCACGTTTGGTCACTAGTATATCACACAATGTTTTCCGAGGTCACATGAAACCTGTATTGAAATAATGACCTATAAAACCCTCAAAGAGACATCAAATCCTAAAAAATGAAGATGACAAAATGAGAGGTCAGACTGTCCTCAGCCGTCAAACAAGTGATCTTACGATTGAAGTAGCTGCACTGTATTTTAGACCTAATGTAGTTCTATGTGTATGTGTGTGGAATTGTGCCCTAGGTGGCTCTTGTGTGGGTTTCACTTGATAGCGAACAAGTATATAGATGTAAATAAATGTAACAAGATGTGTGCATGGAATATAATAGAACTTCCATCCTATGAAGTGCATGTAGAATAATGCAGTCCCTTTCCCTTGAATGAATGTTATAATGGATGCAAGAATGCTCTTGTATAGCTTTTGGATGAAACCTTAGGTGGTGATAGCTATTTCTTAGTTCTTGGTCCTTTATTATGACCACACATCTTTATATTTATATGATTCCCTTTCTTGAATTTCATAATTAATACAGAAAAGGTTGACTACCAAAAATATAATATGCTCAAATAGATAGAAAGGACCCAAAAGATGTGAGTAAAGTACAAAGAGGGCTCCTAGAGGGGACAAGGGTGACTTGATGCTGGCGTCCTGGCTGGGAACTGGTGTCCAGAATGAGAAATGCCAAGGTATGAAAAGATAGACTGAGCTAGAAAGAGTGTAAAACTAAAATTAGCAATAAAAAAAGAAAGAAAATATGGCCAAAGAAATGGGTTAGTTAGTACCTTTCTTACTTAGGAATCATATGAATAGTAGTATGCAATCAGGACTAGATAATTACCCAAAGTACATGATTTTGTGTCTACATTTTCCCCCACTTTTTATTGTTGAGTGAAATCTTGATAACATAAAGTAGATAAGAGATGCATACCTGATAACCATGTAGATCTGATGGGAAGAAGCGTGTCGAGAGACAAGGAAAAGCACGAAGTGATAAAAAGGTGGAACGTGGAGACTAAATGATGAGAAAGTGTAAAAAGTGATGAGATAATGATCCTAGGGCAAAAACACATGTTGTAGATGTTACCAATGTGCATGTTGTTGATGTTGATGATTTTGTGTTTGTTGTTGATGTAGGATGGTGATGAATGATGTTGAATACCGTTTCCCAAACGAATAAACCTGCAAAAGAGGAGAACGAACAAGTAGTCAAATAAACATGTATGTGTAAACAGAATGTAAAGAAGTATGTAAAATGAAAAAATGTTAAAACAGAACATGTGAACCCGATCCATGATGAGGAAAGAGAGTAGTAAAGAATCATGTAGATTTTGTAGAATATTGAATTTTTTGGGTGATCTCAAGCTAGTTGTGTTGGCTACAATTTTTTTCAGGCTATCTCACACCAATGATCTGGAAGAAGTGTAGGGAGGAAAGTATGGTGTCATCCTCCAACCTTTGACTGCTTCCCACAATGTAGAACACCATTGTAAATGGTGTGTAAAAATATGATCTAGTTCGACCATTTTCTGATCCAATGCCATGAAAAATAAAATGATGTATGTTGTGTGTTAAGGACTATCTGTCCTATAAAAGCTACTGTGTGGAGTGCTGTAGAATTTGTTGCACTAAAGAATTCTGTCTAACTTCCCCTCTGGTCATAGGTGTAAAAGAAGGGTCAGGATATCCTAGGCGCTACTGTCCTGGTCTGGGCACTTGTGTCTGTGTTGTAGTAAGGACCCAAGTCAGAATTCTGAGCCCTGTCTAATGATGATGACTGTGTTATACTGATATTGTGTTGTGTTGAACTCTCTGTGTAGAATGTTGTATGGGGTGAATGATTCACCCAAATTATGCCCCCCTTGTTTGGGGTGCACGTGACGTTGCTAAGGAGAATGTGGCCCAAAGGAGGACCGCCTAATGTGCTGAAAAATTTTTCCCTACAGGGGGAAGGAGTGTGCTTGGTAGAAACCAAGGAACACAAAAACAAGTGGCTAGGAGACAAGTGTTAGTACAACCAAAGCATGCATGTAAAATTTAAGCTAGAAAATAATCAAACAACATGTAAAGATAAGACACAAGAAGACAATGTAGACAAAAAAAAGAGGGTTTCAAACATGTGACATCACTCACAATGTCACAAGACAATCAAGTCCGAAAACTAGGAACAAAAGCATATAAGTGTGTACACAAGACAAAGGGAAAAACTTGAAAACAATGGTAATGACAAGTAATGCAAGCAATGTAACAGATAACCATGGTGGAAAATAAACCTGTAAGACAAATACCACACATGAAGCACCCATTAGCATGTTAGAAAGATAAAAATTATGTCAAAGCGTGTATAATATGACAATAATAATGTGCTATGAAAAATGAAAAAATAAAACATGTAGTGTATGAAAGTGGATGCCCCAAGGAGCCACTATGGGACTGGTAATAAGTACTGCACCAAACATCCATGCTACATGTATAAATATGTAGAATCTGCAATCACAACTAGAAAGCAAGTGAATGCACATATGTGTATGTAAAATTATAATGACATACACTATATCTATCTAGCATGTGTAATAAAGTGTACATGTGAGCACAAGAAATGTACCAAGATATGTGACCAAGATATGTATGTGGATGAGACAAAATGGAATGTATAGTGAATGTGATAAGAGCATCGTGCCCCCTGAGTGTGGATGTGTATGCATTAGATGAGGTTCATTTATATATGCCCCCTCGGTGGTCAAGAATGAATCGTATAATGAGAGTGCGTCATCAGGAAATGGTTTGAATTATGTGTACTAAGAAGATGTGATCGTCAAAGTGCAACGTGTAGAGTGTAAGAATGAGGATTGAACCCATTAAACAGTGTGGTGAGGTCCATTTGATATGTAGACCCTCAACAGTCAAGTATGGACCATGGGACTAGAATGCATCATAGGGTAATGACCACAGTGTGTAGAGGTATAAGTTAGAAAGATATGTCATGAATACATAAAATAGATGTTACTTAGAAAGAGATGAATACACAAAAATGTGAGGTGTGTAGTGTGTAATGTGGCTAAGAAATGCTAAAGATATGTGTTGTAAATGTTCCAAATGTAAAATGTGTGATATGGTCAAGTGTGTGAGAATGCGTAGTGTGTAAAGTGTGTAGTGTGTGAGGTTCATGTGTATAGTATGCCCTTAACAGTCAAGTATGAACCATAACACAAGAGTGTGTCATTAGGTAATGATGATACGAGCGTATATCAAGATGCACATGTGATGAATTCCTATAGATGCACAAGATGATGTATATAATGTGATGATAAAAATGAAAAATGACTAGTAATGCAAGAGTAGGATGGGGGGGTTTAAATTTTCATGATGCCCCCCCAAGTATGTGTGATAAAGGGCACAATCATGTAATGTCATCTAAGAGATCGTCATTGTCATGGTCAAATCCAAATGGAGAAGCATCAAAAACTTGGTAAGCAATAGTGTTAGGTTGATCCAATAAAGAGCCATTGAGGCATATATTGTACATGCCCATAGCATATTCCTCATAATTGAATGGAGGTAATGGAAATCCATGTGCATACCAACAAGTGAGATTTTGTGTATAACCAAGAAATGAATTGTTGCAAATGAACACACGATTGAAAGGAATAAAAAATGAGATATCAATATGAGAAGGGTATAATGTGCCTCCAATGTAATCAAGCTAAGATTACCCTAATGTAAGTGGAGAAGAGTGAGGAGCTTGTGTAAGAAAGACTATGAGATGAAAGAAATGTAGACCATAAGCAACAATGATAGTAATGAAGCCATGATATAGATGAGGATTGTGAGGTGGAGGATATAGATACTCGAAAGTGAAACCTATCTGAGTCAAGCCATCATGTGTACATATAGTGTCATCACAAGTAGGGTCAAATGGAATATTCTCCCAATAAGAATCATTCATGAAAATTTTACATGTAAAGGGAGGACGTGCTAATGGTGGATGAACATACAAGAGTGAAGTAGGTGGAATGACGTCTGATGTGTGGATAAGCCCTTGATAAAGTACCATACCATTTATAATAGTGGGAGGGGAAATGGTGCAGTTGGGATGGTATCCAACATACACATAACACCTTCAAGTGGTGGAAAATGACCCAGAGTATCCATATGTTATGATTCATTAGTGGTAGCCGATGTCGGAGTAGGAAGTGTAGTGTTAGGATCACAGTCACAATATTTGAAGAAATGTATATTCTATGCCCTCATGTAAGAATTTGACACAATGATGTACTGTAGAAGGAACTTCTTGCATGGCATGAAGCCATGGCCTACCAAGTAATCAGTTGTACGAAACCGGGAAGTCAATGACAAAGAAAAATGTATTAAGATTTTTTGGCCCAACAATGATAGGAAAAGTAATGTGACCTATGCATGGATGAACAGAGCCATCATATGTGCAAAGAGAAAAAGATGATGGACTAACATTAGAAGTAGAAAGATCAAGGTTCTCAAGGAATGACATACTGAAATTATTTAGCCCAAATTCCTTATCGATGATGGAGCATTTAACACCCACATTATAAATGCGAAGCATGGTGTATAAAGGTGGATCATTATCTAAAATGGAAAGATTAGAATGAGAATTCATTGGATAAGTAATGTGCTGAGAAAATGCATCTACAAATGTGTTATACATTTTATTTGGATGAATATCAACATGAATACGAACAATAGTTAGGAGAGTTCTAATTTTATCTCTTAATTTAGGATTAATGAGGAGGAAATCATTAACGGATATACTCATGATGAGAGGATCCTAGGAAGATAGAAGAAATGGAAGAATGAGGACCCTAAGGGTGTTCAGATTGATTTTAGGTTCACCAAAATGATTAAGAAAAATATGAATAAATATCCTATGAAAATACTTAATTTGATTACTATTGTAGCAATAAATTAATAATTAATTAAGTACAAAAATTAACCTAAAAAAACTAAGCTAGAGAATATGAAACCCTAAGTGTAAAGAGGAGATAGGAAAGATTAGCTATTTTGCAAAGATCCCGAAGGTGCAAAGAGCTAGAAAAATGGAAAATATGAATCACAAACTATCACACCGAAGCTCAAAAAATGCAGATCTAGAGGAATAAGTTGGACTGAGGTGCCCAGAAAGGGGCAGGGGCATCTGTGGGTGCCACAGACTAGTAGTGAGCACATGTTAATGAAAAAATCCTTAAAAAAACCATCTTTGAATGGTTGTGTTTGCTATCTTTCACCTTTGATTGCTATTATATCACACAACGTTTGCCGAGGTTGCTGGAAACCTGCAATGAAATAATGACTTACAAAACCCTCAAAGAGACATCAAATCCTAAAAAATAAAGATGAAATAAACCATCCTCAACTATCAAACAAGTGATCTTACGACTGAGTGTTGTACTATATTTCAAAACCAATGTATTTCTATGTGTGTATGTGTGGAATTGTGCCCTAGGTGGCTCATGTACATGTCACACTTGATAGTGAGAAAGTAGCTAGATGTAAAGAAATGTAATAGATGTGTGTATGGAATAGAATAGACTCTCGTCCTATGAAATGTATGTAGAATAATGTAGTCCCCTGCCCTAGAATGGATGCTTGAATACTCTTAAATAACCTTTGGATGTAACCTTAGGTGGTGATAGCTAATGATTAGTGCTTGGTCATTTATTATGATCACATAAGTTTATATTTATATGATTTCCTTTCTTGAATTTTGTAATTAACCTCGAAACAGTTGAGTACCACAAAGATAAGATGCTCAAATGACTAGAAAGGAACAAAAATATGTGAGTACATTACAAATAGGTCAGGGGGCCCTAGAGGGAATAGGGGAGGCTACACTGGCGTCTTGACTGGGCACTGGTGTCAAGAAAGAGAAATGTTGAGGTATGAAAAGACAGACTGAGCTAGAAATGGTGTTAGACCAAAAGTGGTAATAGAAAGAAAGAAAATATGGCCAAAGACATGGGTTAATTAGTATTTTTCTTACTTACAAATCATATGAATAATAGTATGTAATCATGACTAGATAATTACCCAAAGTGTGTGATTTTGTGTCTACAAGACACAATATATACCTTGTTCAATAACATTCAAGTTTCTCTACTCATCTCCCCCTGGGATGATGCATACCATATCACATGAATTCAAATATCATTCCTACCTCAATAATGATTGTTCTTGATGTTTCTTTGATGTCAATGCAACATTTTACTAGAAAACTCCACTTGATCCAACGTGATGAATAAAAAAACTCCCTTTTTCTCTTAGATATCTTTGATTCAATATGAAATAGAGACACCGAAGTACAAAATACATACTTTATCCTTACAGAAAATAAAATTTCCTTATACAAACATGTTACCTTCTTTTATGAAAACACATACTTATAAGGAAATGACTTTACAAACCAATAGATCATACCTCAATAAAATTATCGTGATAAGAAATACTATCAAAGACCAAGATTAGAATAAATAACATCTAAACCTACCTTGGGACACTTATTTATGGTGCACACACAATTAACAACCTCTTAAAACTTGGTGGGATAGTCAACTCACTAGGACATTGCACTATATAACCAATACAAGTCATCAACTAATTGTACATACCTCAAGGAGCATCTTATCAACCACATATAACACTTGGAGCAACATTTTGCATCTTACAAGCCCTAATTCCACCTATCATGTACTTCCACTTGAATTTTCATGATAAAGGACTACTGACAGACCATGTAACTTGATTCTAAACATTATATCTTATACCTCTTAATATTACTCTCATGATGTCATAATGAATGATCAAGTCATAAATTTATTTCCCATAACCCACCTATACAGTATTTGAATCACCTTATATATTATTGATGTATTTACCAAAGAAAAGTATCTTTATGACATACCTGATAACTTAGAAAACCAAAAATAGAATACCTTCATATTCCACGATAGATTATCCACCAAATACATACCTGTAAACAATTATTGGTAGACCACTACTCATGATTTCTAAACAAAACCACTCCTAATATTTTCATCTCCATATTAAACCATCAATCTTAAGCACAGACTCCTCATGAATGATATAATATACAAGCACACCTTGATACATACAATACCATGACTACTCCTTCAACATCTTAATATTCCATCATGAAGCACTTCTACTCATGACTTGAAGTCATAGAAACATAGCAAGAAACAACATTTCCAAACACCAACTCATAAATATAGTCCATAAATCAGAAATGAATCTAGAAATTTCAATAACATACCTTATAGATTACTTTCCAAATCACACCAATGCTTCTCTAAGTGGTGACTATCTTCAAGAATCCTAGAAAATACACCCCATGTTTCTTAGGGCACTAGAATAGTATGAAATCATCAAAAGATCCCAAATACTCCATCTTCTTTTCATCTATCTTATAGTTATCCTTTGAGGTCATCTTATTACTTTTGGATGGATTTCCAGGAATGATGATGACATCCTCATTCACTGACTTTTTCTCAAACATTGCAAACATCTCCTTTTGACTTGTTGACTGATCATATTTGGACTTCTTTCATGTTTCCTTTTCCTTACTAGCATGATCCCATTTCAAGACTGTTTTGATTTTTTTGGGTTCCTCCTTTGCTTCATTTTCATCATCACTCTTCTTGAAAACTTGAATGTCCTTGAATATTTTTTCATTATTTCTATAGGATTAGACTTATTGATCTCCTTGTCTATGCTTGGTTCCTCTTTGGAAAACCTCTTGATAAACACCTTCTTATCTTAAACATTCTTACCTTGTTTAGATGTACTAAAATTCTTACTTTGCATGGAACACTCGTAATGACAAAATCTTGCTACATGGCCTAATTTATGACAATTATGCCATAAGACACTATTCTTTCCTCTTAGCTGATATAAGCTTAGGTACCAATTACAATCCATAGCCTTATGACCATATTTACAATATGAATAACACTAACCTTTGAAGGATATTTCATTATTCCATAGATACTCATTCCTTGACCAAATTCATGACATGAATAACAATAACCATTGAAAGAAGAACCATACCTCATTATATTTGGTTGTCTAATAGGGTTAGACCTCTTTGAATCTAAATTCTTGGTCTCATTCATGTCTTCACAAGCATGTGGACCCACCATGTTATCAACACACTTCTTCTCCAACCTTTCATATGTCTACAAACTAATAAATATCTGCTCCATCTATGTTTTTATGGTCTTCAACTCATCTTCATATATGATGCAATATTCTTCTATAACTCTTAGGGTTTCTACTTTAGACTTAAACTTGCAAAATTATTCTTCTTTTCCTTTGAGGGATTCTGTCACTAACCTAACTTGAGATTCAAACTCTTTTATGTCATGGTTATGCTTAACCTCCATACAACCGATTTGTTCTTCCAATCCATGGATCAAGGATTCTACAATTTCATTCTTCTTTCTTAAAGGTGTTTCAATATCATATGATTTTCTCATTGCTTCAAATATCTCCTTCAAGTGGTTAAAATTTCTTCAAAATGAACATTCTCTCATACCAATTGCTAGAAGCATAGTTAATTAGAAGGGGGGTGAATAATTCATACAAAAACTTTTACTTCATTTACCATCACTTACATATATCACTTAAATCAACCATTTAACATACATCATTAATTTGAGCTTATTAAGTGTTTAACACCCATCCCCAAGTACATGATATAAGAAAGAACACATCAACACTAGATATAACATGATAAATATTCAAGGGAAGAAAACCCACTAAACCTATGCATATATTACATAATATAAAGGAATTTAGTGAAGCACCAACTTCACAAGGATCACTAACCCCCAGTTTAGTATGACATCAATACTAAAAAGACAACCAACCCCTAATTCAATGATACACTAACCCAAGGACGCTAAAAATCCCTTAGATGGTCAATCACCAAATCATCCACCTAAATATGAAGATCACATCAATACTTGTTTCTCTAACAACTGACGGTGATCACTAGTTCAACTCCATTCACTCAAAACTCTTTCAAATAGTCCTCTCTTCTATTTCTCTCAAACTTGCAAATTCATATATTGATTAGGCCTAATGACCTTGAAAACCTATGCCTAAACTCTTCTCAACTCCTTATAAATCTTCTCATCTCTACTCAATAATCCCTACACCTCTTCAATACTCTCATTTAGCTCGCTCGCATCTCTCTCCACTTCACTATACATAATGAGAAAACATAACATGCCTTATAAACCTGACTCATGATTACATAACCATATAGGTCATTCAAGACCAATAAGGTTAGTTATACCAACATGAAAAAAAAAATACAAAATCATATAAATCATGTAACTGGTCCTTAGATTTTGACATTAGTCTTACAAACATGAACAAACACACACTTCTCCTTTAGGCCTAAAACGAGGTCTTCGTATCCAACGGTTAGAACTTGAATTTCACAAGAACATAGAATTTTCACCAAGACTCCACCAGGTTAAAAAAAAAGTCAATAAAATCCTCTCAGCACCACCAACAAACTCAAACAAATATGTATCATCCATCTTTGGTATGGAGCACATTAAGAAGAAAGTACACCAACTAGGTCTTCAAGCACCTAAAAATATGTGTCCAAAAAGTGAATGACTTGGAAAAGAAAAACTCATCTTCATATCACAAGTATCATATAAATGGAAAGGTATCATCATCAGGAACCTTTAAAAACTCATGGAATCTATGAAAATAGGGCATAAGAATTCCAGACACTTCAATCACTGAAACTACTCAAACCTACCATTAGGTCTCAAGAACCAGTCTTGAGAAATCAAGATCCATCACCTCAATATTAACTTCCAAACTCAACCACAATATGGAACACATCACCAGGTATTCCAAAAACATTCTCAAGCACACATAACCATATGTCACATGAATAATTTCACTTTTGCATACATGATCCATCACACCTTCTTGACAAACTGAATAGGGTTTATTAGGCCATTAGGGATTAACATGAAAAAAATATCACCTGATCAAAATAAGACCTAAATCACATCATAATGGGCCTCCATAAGATATTCATGCACAAATACCATTGCTACACCATTCAAAACATCAAACACACCTTTGATCTATAAGACCATTTTTGTACCTTTAACCCTTTAAGTGGTAGGCACACTTGGAAGACATATTTATCCCATTGATCACACTGAAATTTTCCCAATATTTTCATGAAAAATCAGCACACATCCAAATATTATTGGAACAATTATTTTCTCTCCATAAAACCTGCAACTCAAATATGAAATAATAAAATCTTCACAAAATAGATATTTTTCTGTAGCTTCCCAAAACATTTGGAACATAAAACCACCACCAAAAGGAGCTCAGATGAATTATTTACAACCTCGAATCATCACATTATCTTTCCATATAAATTTCATGCCCATACCAATTATATTTCCTCTATCTCTCTATGACTAGGTTCTTGGGGAGGGTTTAGACCTACTTATCTAGTTAACAATCGTTCATAAATGATAGGGAATCATTTAACCTCATTCTATCTGAAAAACAATCTTAGCTCCATTCCTCAACTATGATGAATGGCTTAGGTTCCCATGAAAATATTTCACGTGTAATTGATCACTCCAAACTTGACCTTCAAGGTGGGAATGCATGATTTACGAGCTCGATAGAGCCAAAAATAACTTTTCTTACTTTTTCTTCACTCTACTAACTTGAAACTTGACACACATCTTTGTGATGACCTCCTCCATGCTTGAAAATTTTCAACCATGCTCTATAACCTCCGAACTCTCAATCTTCCATGATTTTCCCATGCTTTCTTACCTTTTCTATAATGTTCTTACTTCAAAGGACCTTCATCATGCATTACAAACCTGAATAATGACCTTGTATACCATCTACACATGTTATGCCATGTCAAATCACTCCTCACATGCTTACAATTATCTACCCTACTTTATATCTCATGCTATAGCATCATATTTCTTGAACTAGGTCTAGGACCAAGTTGAATGGCTTGTTTTAACAAACGAATCTCATGAAATGACTTGATTACCATCATGTAGACCCTCTAACACCTTTAAACACATCACCCTAAACATTTTTGACCATGTATCAACCTTCATATAATGCTTATGCTCATTCATGGCATCTACTTGCTTGATCATACATCAACAACCATACAATACCATGCATATAAAACATGTCACTTCACCATGCCACTTCTCCATGCCACTAGACACCTAATGTTGACTCAATGAACATCAATGACATCATCATGCATCTAGACTCCCTTTGACATCAATGAAAACAAAACAGACACAATGCCTAACACGTTTATGTCATGCATCACTATATCCTTATTGTTTATCCCACTTGACATTCTTTCTTTTTTGCATTGTAGTCTCGCTACTTCTAGATGTCTACTCCTTTTTCTTGCATACCTTTTATGTTGTTCATGTAATCTCTATTCTTAGACCCAACTAGTTTTTTTCGAGTCACCTTCTCTTCCTTAACATACACACATGAAGAATGTAGTTATTTTTCTATTTTATCTCGTATAGTCCTCTGGTATACCAAAAAATATTTCTCATGAAAATACTCTTCAAACTCAATTGTATGCATGTGTTTGTTTTTCCAATATCTAAGCACATCTAAATTTTTCTTAATGTCGTATATTTTCTTGTGTATTTTCCCCTTGCTTTTCACACAAATTTCCATAACCCTTCTTTCTTCTTCCTCAAATGTGTGTTCTCTAAAGAATAAGAAAGAGTTAGATAATAAAGAATAAAAATATTTTCCCAATGTGGGAATCAGAAAAAAGAATGTATAATAATTTATGGGCTCAACATAACCCTAATGCTAAACTTGTTTCCCTCCCTCAGTTAACCATTTATTTGCTTCTTCAAAAACTCTAGAACCTCCTACCTTATTAATTCTCCATGATCCTTCCATTGATTTAAGAATTTATAAATAATGGGCCCCATCATTTTGGCGTGCATAGTTAGGGCCTTCAAGGATTTGGAACTCTTATTTTGATCTTACACCTCATCTTGAAAATTTTGTAAGGTTTTCCCTACCTTGATTTTTTGCATAGAACATGCCCTCTTCCTTAGGTATCCCAACCATTTCTTGATCTTGTCCTTTTTTCTTTGATATCCTCTTCTAGATTTTCAATATCTTGTAGGAGTTTATTGTGAATAGCCTTATCGGTGTAATTTCTATCCATATTTATTTTCAAGGCATTTTGGTTTTGGACCTTTGGGAGCATCCACATGTCAACCATTTTAGAGTTCTGAAAGAATCCTTTGGAACTACCTCATCTATGTACGTGGATTTTTATTGCTTAGCGGCCAAGTCTGCACAGGTTTTCAATGTTTTTATGCATAAAAGATCTTATTTTCCTGATCTTAATTACTTTATATTTTCAAACTTATCCACACCTCCCTCTTATCTTGTGGTAGTGTCTTAACTAAATGGGGTTCTTGGTAATGATCCTTTGACATAAATTTAATATCTTCAAGTCATTACACATGTGTTTCTCAATCAGGTCGTTGTGCTCATTATCTAGCTTTTATAGATTTTTATTCAATTCTTAGAGATCCTTGGTCAATTCTTACACTCTTCTTCACTACAAGTGGTTGTTATTGCTACTAATGAGGTTTTTTTGGACAACCTTTCCTATTATTTTGAGAAGTGCATTTGCAGTGAAATTGGAATTTGTCTATTAGGGTCAGTATCATTTGATCCATGACCTCATATGTAACCTTAAGTAGGCTATCATTGGTGATTCCAAACATGGCCTCTTCCATTCAAGCATCCAAAGTGAATAATAATACCTTATTTTCACCTATTATTACAACCATATGTTTTAGATAATTCCAAAAAAAACATTGGTTATATGGCTTTCCCTTCTTGATTCTTGAGTGAAGAATATTTAAAGGTCATTTCTCATCACATTTCATCCAATCTTCCTCTTTTTATTGTTATTCTTCATGCACACCCTTTCCATTGTCCACTTGGAGATGTGTAACTTCTTCTTGATTTTCGGTGCCTATATTCTTTGTTCCTTCTCTTCTTCTTCATGTTTCTCCTCCTCATCTATGTTTTCCTCCTCTTTCTTAATATATTTTTCATTTTCACCTTCATCTTCGATATTGATGATTTTTAGAGGAATATTTAGAGGTGTAGATGTTTTTGTGTTAGATTTCATGTTCTCATGCAAATGTGCAATAAGGAAAATGACACATTTCTAGCATGACAACTGATACCCATGTGTCAAAAATATCTAAGTTTTACCCTTCCAAGTCACCATGTGTCA
Source organism: Taxus chinensis (assembly GCA_019776745.2). NCBI lineage: Eukaryota > Viridiplantae > Streptophyta > Pinopsida > Cupressales > Taxaceae > Taxus > Taxus chinensis. Next base: position 813,397,151 of record CM034151.1, on the reverse strand, counting down.
AAAATATCAAGTTTTACCCTTCCAAGTCATCCCAGGTCTACCTAGTCAATCTAGTGACATCCCAATTGATTTTAACTCAGTCCCCTAGGTGACTTAGGAAATTCAATTCAATCCCCTAGGTGATTTTAAGAGTTGTTGAAAAATGTAGTTTTTCGGGCAGCTGCAGGAAGGGATATCACTGGCTTTCCTAGGATTAGAGAAACCCCCCTATAGTGGAATGTAGGAGAAAAAATACACTGAGGTGAATTTAAGGCATAAGAAAATCATGGAAGTGATTTAGGAAGATTTGAGAAATATTTGGAGGAGTTGGAGCAGTTTGATCAAAAATAGGGTTCACAAGTCTGAGCAGTGCACAAGGTCAAAAGAGCTGCATGAGCTTCAGGAAGTGATTCCAGGAGCTCTGGATGGAGTTAAGATCAAAAAAATACATCTTAGGAAAGGTAATTCAAATACCTAGAATATGATGAAATCATATCTTTCAAATTTTTTTGGAATAATAGGTTTATACCTTGTTTTTTTGTTTTTTTCCAGGCACAAATAGAGGACAGATACAAAATCCTCTTTTTAGGGATAAAATGAATGAATTAAGACCTAATCTTCCACCATTAGATTCGGAAGGCCATTTTCAGTAAATAATATACAAAATTTCATCAAAAAATTCCATCGGGAGCTCAAGATATCGATGTTTCAAGTTTCCCTCTAGGAGCGAGTTTGGGAGTTAGTCAAAATTTGATGAGGACAAGTGTCAGCTCCAAGATCCTAGCGCAGTTTCATGTCCCTTTCATCCTTAAAGCTAAGGTACATGAAGGACATAAAAATGTTCCCAACCCCTATAAGCTCTTTGGTCACACATACAACTCCCAGGTGCTTGCGAGAGATCAAACCCTCAACCATTGGATCGTTGACAAGTGGTGGCTTGTGGCACACCATGTAAATTGATGACCCTCACATCCCTTTGTGCTAGGGGATATGAGGCACATAAAAATGTTCCCACCCCCCAATAATCCTTCAGATCACCCACATGACCTCATCCAGTGCATTTTCTTAGCCCCCAAGAGCTAGTGGAGCTAAACGGAGGACATTCAGATCATTGCCAAGTGTCAAGCTAAGGCATGCCATGAAAACTGATGTCCCTCATGTACCTTTATGTTGAGGTAAATTAGGGACATAAAAATTTTCCCTACCCAAGGAATGGCTCTTGGTCCCTCATGCAACCTCTTTCCAGCCCCCAAGTGCTTCCACCCTACTTTTTATCTCAAACCCTCAACCATTAGATTGCCACCATGTGTCGCGACCAGGTGCTATGTGAAAATTGATATACCTCTCATTCCTTAATCCTTAAGGAACGTGAGGTACATGAAAATTTGCCTCACTCCTGTTTTGTAATTATTTGAATTGTATTTTAAAAGCTTACCTTCTCGCTTCTAACTTCTTACTTTCCACAGCTTTAACCTGCCATAGCTTTGCAACCTGCTCACAAATGCATTGTTCACCTTTGTTGAACCTCAAACTAGTGTAGACACCAAATTCGTGTCTCACGACCCCTTGTGACCCGCATCCCATTTCGCAACCTAACCTCATTACCTAAACTTTACACAATTATTTATTAATTACCTTGTAATTGATAAATCCACATCACCTTACCCACCACCTCACTTTGCCACCTCATCATGACCTAGCCCTAACCCTAAACTAACCTAATTAAGACCCATGACTTGGTCTAGACTCATATCCATAACTAATGCCTCCTTACTCGCACCAAAAGCCGACCTTCTAGCCACTTGACCAAGCCCGCAACTGATCTCTCAGGAGAAAAGCAGGGAAGGTGGGCTATTTTACTAAAAATAGCCTACTTTTTCCTTACCGATGCCGGTTCCTACTCGACCGCCGTCGGTTACGCAACCGCCATCGGTTCCCTGTAAATGGGCTCCCCAAACCAAAAAAACGGATCGGAATTTCATTTTTAGAGATCAGTCAGAGGATTTCTGGATCAACAGAGAACATTATGAGCGAGGAACAGAGTCCAAATCTTCACTTGACAGAGCAGAGATGAGTAAAGAAACCAGAAGTGTTTGCAACCAAGGAGATCAACTTGCATCTCGGTCAAAACCAGTAAGTCAGATCTTGCATGTCCTTTTGTCATAACATTTCTTATGTTTTTTGAATCTCAGTCCTCTTAAATCCGTTTCTGAATCCACTACCCAATGTGCCATTGCATCGAACTGTCATTCTTTTACTCCTAACCATCCCATTTCCTAATACCATCCAAAAAACCAGCCATTACAAACACCCTAGCTGCCAAGAAGACCGTAGAACCCACCGCTATCGGTTATCAGTAACCGCCATCGGTTATCAATGACCGGCATCGGTTATCAGTAACCGGCATCGGTTCCTCTGATCAAAAACTAGAAAACCAACCTTTCCCCCTACCCAGTTTAAAATAATTTAATTGATATTTTGCAGTCTTTTGTGTTAATTCATATTAGCAGGGGAACTGACCACCTTCGAAGGGAAGTTTTATATTTCCTGGGCCCAAGGCAGTTTCCTCATTTATTGTTTAATCAAAATCTTGTGGTCTTGTGTTCTTATTTGCAGGTAGTCCTTCCAAGACAAAAAGGAGTTCTCCGCAGTCAGCCTGATCTTTCCCTACGGTACGCGCACACCATCTCCACATTCAACAGGTATTCCTCCTAACCCTAACCTCATCTGTTTCTAAAAGGAATGAAAGGATAGAAGCAACTCTATTCCCAGAAGCCGAAACATTCCGAGCAAAACATTTTTGCACGCCCGGTGGGACCCATTTTGGGTTTCTTTCTCTTGCTTATTTTCATTTTAGGAAGCATATTTGTTGTTGCTGTTTTTGTTATATATTTAGTAAAGAATTTGTCTTGCTTTCCTGGTTTTGCATTAGTGAAAGTCATCTCTCTTTCTTCATCGAATATAATTTTCGATTTTGGTTTAAAACACGTGCATTGCATTCCCGCTTGTTGTTCTCCAATTCTAGTGAACATAGATTAAGTAACAGGTCGTACACGTGGGGGTGATATCCACGGTATTGACAGGAAATTAACCTTAGTTTCACTGCACAACACATACCGAATCACTTCACAATTAACACAACAGCTCAAACATCCCCCCTTTTCCGCGGTATTCCTCCACCCGATTGAGGTAACCTTATAAGCCAAAACAAACTTGACATTTCCCCTAGGTCTTGTTGTTTAGGATTCTGAGATCATCTTACGTCTAAAGGCATAAGCCCACGATAACTAAAATTAACCCTAGGGTCAGTCTCTAGATTTGCGTGTGCCTCTTGCTTGTTTTCAAATCCTGTTTTCTCTGTCATACTTTGTCTTCTGTGATCAATAAGTTGCTAAACATACTCAATGTTGCTAAAATCAAATCAGCAGCCTTTTATATCTTATTATCCTAGACTTTTGACACCGGCATCGGGTAAGGGACCGACGTCGTTTGATCTGTGACCGACACCGGTTACTAAACCGATATCGGTTACTGTCCTCATCAGCCCCTGACAAAACAGCAACTTGCCAAATTCACCATTCTGAGGTTGTTTTTGTTCTTGATAGATTGAAACTTTCCTGTGTGTTCTGGTCTATGGTTGTCATCACTCGGAAGCAAGCCGCCGCCATGGTTTCACATGCCTGCTCTGTGTCTTTGCCTGAATCACCCCCTTCACATTCTATAGGGAACCCTACGAACACCAGTGAGATCCCCCAAATTCCTGCAGGAGACAAGGACTTTGCCAAATTTCTGGATGCTAATCCCAGTGCTGTACAATACTATTTGTCTCATACCCCTGACCGTACGCCTGATGGTCAGCTCCTTATTGGCATGCCTATTAGTATAGCTACTCATTTAGCTCCCACTCCTCCTGATAACAATACCTTACTTCCTGCATCACTAGCCCCGTCTCCCAATCTGACAGCTTCAGAGGTTCATACGACCCCGATTAGCTTTCCTTTGGTTAACCTTGGACCTCACGTATCGTTACCACCAACTGCCCCTATCTCATCTCTCTTTCAGACCACTCCATTCATGACTTACTCTCTGCCACCTATTCACACGAGCTTTCTTTCTCAAGCTCCGCCTACCTTTTCATTCCCATACACGTATCCAATAACCTCAACACCTTATATGGGACATCCCTATTCTGTGGCACCATCACCTCATCCAACCACAGATTTCATCAAACAAATGATGGACAAAATGCAAAACCTGGAGGCTTCCGTTTCAGGAAGTCGTAGCGCCTTGACATACGAGCAAGTCTGTCAGGAGCCCATTCACCCTTCTGTCCCCCTTCATTCATATCCTCCTCAATGGGAGTTGCCAAAGTTTACTCGTTTTAACAGTAAAGAGGATCCTCAACAACATTTTCGATCATTTAGACATGCTTGTTATTTGATTGCCCATGATGATGCCTTGTTACTCCGCACCTTTCCCATGTCCTTATCAGGACCTGCCTTGGAGTGGTACAGTGCTTTAACCTAGCACTCAATCTTCTCTTTTAACCAACTAGCCCAATCTTTCTTGGATCATTTCTCCATTAACATTGCCAAGAAAGTATCTATCACTGACCTCTATGCCATCCGACAATTTGAAGACGAATCTATCGCAGATTTCGTTGGACGATGGCGGGGCCTTATCAACCAACTCACGTATGCCTTGCCTCAAACCGAACTCATCGAACTATTTACGTGGGCCTGCGCTAAGCATATCTCCCCTACCCTCCAAATTCAAACTTTCCGCACATTCAACGAGGCCTTTACCATGGCTCGGAAGCTAGAAATTCGAGCCTTAGAAGAAGAGAAATTGCGGTTGCGTAACAAAAACCCCAATTTCCGAACTCCTGATTCTACCAACAAGCCAAACACCACCACTCCTCATGCGTCCACTTCCTCTAAATCAAAAGGAGCTGTCCACGCGGTAATGGTCAAATCTCAAACACCGTCCAATACTCCGCCGAAAACCACTTATAAGTACAAAGCTGAGCCCACCAATTACACTCCCTTGGGAGAAACTTATGGCATCATCCTGGAGAAATTGCTCAAAGCTGGGGCTATCACCTTGCCCCCTGTTAAACCTCACTCTGGGTTTGACTCCACCCGTGCAATACCTTCCTGGTACAAAGAAAATGAATTTTGTAACTTTCACCGCGTAAAAGGACATAGTCATGAAAACTGCAAGATGTTGAAAAACATAGTGCAGGAAATGGTTGACGCAGGGGATATAACCCTCGATAATCCTAACGCCCCTGCTAACCGGAATCTAAAAATTTTCAACAAGCCATTCCCGAATCACTCGTCCAACAGTAACGTGAACCAAGATATCTTAGCCGAGGAGAGTGTTCATGAGATCCATGCAGTCTTCGATTCTCAGCCAAAAGCCTCTATTGAACAAATTTTAAATCAAGCCTCTCCACCAACACAGGAGTTTGAACCTCCTTCACCACCATCAAGCCAAAGTGAAATCATTCCTTTACCCATAGAAGAGTTAACTACCCGGACTTCTCTTCTCATCAACAAGTCTTCTTACACCACATCCCTACAAGACTGTGAGCGGATGCTATCTAATTTATCTATTTCCCAAACGTCCCCTTCTACCACTCTTGCTACACAAGAGGAGGGCTCGCCACTCCTTTTGACATCCTTAGACAAGAAATCTCTTACACTAACATCACCACATTCTTTAAACGTGACAGATCCCCTCGAACACGCCCTCCTACCTATTAGTCCCTCATCGCCTAAATCTTTTCAACGACCGGTTGACCTCTTAACATCTATTGATACAGTGCCTCATCTACCTCCTGTGTCACACCCGCGATGGACTGGAATTACAACCCACCTTTCTTCCATACCAAAATTACAAATCACACCTGGAGACTGTCATTCCACAGAAGATAGACAGGCCCTATGGGAACGTTTGAGTACCCCTTTTTCTACTCAAATGCAAATGACTGATCCTGATGTCTCCACCATATACCCAAAGTGCTTACAGAAGCTTAAAATGCCCCTGTTCTCGCCTTCACCCCCCTCACCTCTACCAAATGCCCCGTCCACTTCTATCAACTTAACTAGATCTTCCCCTACGCTTGGGACCTCACCAATGCCCAGTCTAACACACCCGCCTAAGCGACTCGATCTATCCAAAAATAAATCCGTTCCGCCACCTAGGAGACAAACTCAATCTGTGCCCCTATCACAATCAAAACCATCATCGTCATACCTACCTTCCATATTGGGACCCCATCCCTCTACCTTACACCAATATATCATACCTCCTGCGTTTTCTTTAGAACAACCTACGCCTTCCGCACCTATACAGAAATTCCAGGGTATAGCAACACCGTCACTCCGCATATCTTGTCCACCTATCAACCCTAAACAAATTCCATCATCAAAAGATTTGTTTTCAGTTACTCCTATTTCCCCATGGTTGTTTTCTGATACCACGTCATTTGCGGCCTCATCATCCAACATAGCTTCTGCGCCAAAGAAATCACGTTTAGTAAAAACCATGTATCAACACCCCTCGGCTAAACCGCCACCCATACGAACTAACCACGCCCAAACATTACCAAAACCCACACAATCAATACCCTCATCCTCTTCCGATTTTGACCCACTCAAAGGATCTTACGCCAAAATCCTTGCTATGTTGCAAGACCTTTGTGACAACTTTGGTATCAAACTTAGTTTCTCATCACCTTACTATCCACAAGCCAATGGGCAAGCCGAGTCCTCTAATAAAACACTAACCAAAATCCTCATGAAAGTTGTCAATGAATCCGGAAGAAATTGGCACGATCACATTCCCTTTGCCCTTTGGGCTTATCGTACTAGCATTCGTACCTCTACGAATGCCACACCTTTTTCTTTGGTATACGGTACCGAGGCTGTTTTGCCTCTCGAAATACAAATACCCTCCCTTAGAATATCTCTTCAGGATATTCTCACCAACGATGATTTCCGCCAAGAGCGGTTAGCCCAATTGGAGCTTCTTGACAAACGCCGTCTTATAGCTCTTGATCACCTTCAAATCTATCAAAAACGCATTAAACGTGCTTATGATAAGCGACTTCATGAGCGTACCTTTAAGGTTGGTGATCTTGTTCTTAAAGAGAATCAACATGTAACCAAACTAGAAAAGAGCAAACGTGGAAAATTTGCTCCCAATTGGATTGGGCCTTATATAATCACTCATACCTATGGATCTGGTACTTATCGTTTAGCTTCGCTTAATGGTAAACCTGAGCCTGAACCCCTTAATGCCTTGCATCTTCGACCATTCTACTGTTGAAATTAGTGTTATATCACTTCTTATCTACCTGCCGCTCGTCCCTTGAGCTCACTTACCACTACATACACTCTGTTTCCTACACTTCATAATAACAATCAAGCTCACATAGTTTGATACTCACCTCCCCTTGATGATGCCTTCCCCCTTTTAGTCTAGTCCATGACTTCAAAAGTATTAAAATAAGCCGTATTCTTATGGGATTTTCTTGAGTCAAACTTCCTACTAACTAGATGCTTCACACCATATGAACATCTAGTCATTTAAATTAAATATAGACTGCTCCCTCGAAGGACAGCTATATGCCGAACTATTACTGCTATTATATATAGACTGCTCCCCCGAAGGACAGCTATGCATTACAATCATATCTGCTACTATAAATAGACTGCTCCCTCAAAGGACAGCTATACACAGTCAGCCTTTATCAGAAGCTTCTCGCATTGATCAGCTTCGTGAAGACCTCAAGAATAATACAATCAATATCCCCTGTAGACTTCCCGCATCGATCAGTCTACATTCAATAAAAGAAAAGCCTCATTCAAAAGGACTTTTGAGTCATGGACTTGTCTATTTAGGGTAGGTTCTCTTTCGTCAGAGCACTCACTTTGTAATAAGTTATGCGTACCTCAGTTATATCATCCACCTCACCTCACCACTTGTTTCAACTCAAGGGATGTGACGTATATCCGATATATTGTGATTATACAACTCTTTTCACCTATCGACTTCTCGCCTATGCAAGGTACCTAGGGATTCAAGCTAGTCCTATGTTAATATGTGGTTTGTTTAGCTCTTCTCAACTACGGGACACTCTTTCCTCTTTGCCTCGCATCTAGGATTGTGTGTTGATCTTAATCAGGACATGGTTCCCTTCTCTTTGGGTAAGCTAACTTTCGCTTTACCTATACCTACATCAACATCGCCCATACCTTACCAACACCAACAACATTACCCTATCAACATCAAATTCTTATCACCCAACAAATTGCCTAACCATACCCAAATTTCCTGAATTCACCTCTCCCTGGTCCTAAGGGAGAACTACATCGGTCTGAGGCCCCTCCTTGCTTTGTGCAATGGGCTATGTAGGCAGCACTTCGGAGACATGGGGTCTCCCAAGGTTAGCTCGACCATCCCCTACCATAAACTATCCTGTGTGGTGAATATAAATATTTTTGTGTATTTATATTTAATCACAGTCCTCTTTATCCTTTTTCAAAACACCAAAAATCAAAACACAAACAATCTTATTATTATCGTAACTTAAATCAACATACATATTCAGTTTTATTTAGATGTTAAACAAATACATCTTCTCTATCATCGACACGCAGGTCGGCATCCTTATTTATTCTTATACCTTGCTAACATGTACTCAGACCATCACGCCTCATCCCAAACTAGGTGATGATCATGATCGTCGACCCCTCTCGCCGGGCCTCTCTGTCCTCAAAGGTACCATGGCTATTGGTACCACCCACTGATCTACCAATCTCTCCTGTAACATATGAATACGCCCTCTCGCATGGAGGACTTCAGCCTCTAGTCTCCCCACCCGTGACTCTGCAACCACTAACAAACCTCTTATCTCATTCACCTGCGTTTGGAGCCGCTGAACCAAACGCTGCAGACGATCCCTCTCTGCTGTAATCACCGCTATGTCAGGGCGCTCACGTATACCTCACAGCTCCGCTGCCCACCATAATCTATAGGCCTCTATCGTTCCCGCATCCATTACCCTGTGATCGGCTGCTACCTCTTCAGGCCCTTCTGGAGGTGTTGGCCGGGGAGGTGAGAATGCTCCCTCGGCGTCGATCCTCATATATGGTCTATAAGCCAGGGGTATATCCTGCACAAATCCAAATTGTCGCCGCACGCGATCTATAGGAATCCTCTCATACTCACCCGGCCTGTGCCCTGCAATCCACCTCAATCGCTCAACACCCCTCAACTCCTCAGCTATGTTCTCTGTTACCATATAGTTTCCATATGGCCTCCAACAGATATCCGCAACCGTCACTCTCTCCCATACCTGCCTGTAATACTCAATATCACCTGTCACGGCCTGGGATCTGGCCTCTTGTTCTGTCTGGACCCATCGTCTGAATCCTAACCTCTGTACTCCGGTCTCTCCTGCCTGGAGGGATTGGCCTATTGGTCGCACACAAACAATGTGCTCATAGGCCCAACAGTGTAATAAGTATGAACAATCCTAGCGTCGTCCTGTGATTTCGCCTACAAGCCCATAAACCCCTGTATAGCTCCGCCAAATATGCAGGTGCCCATGCAAACGTAACGTTCCTTTCTACCATCTCCCAGATAACACACATCAATGCCTTTGGAAATCTTCCCCCTTCCGCCCTCGGTAATGCATAATACCCTACTGCTATCATTAATATCACTGCTAACCTTGTCTCCTCAGGGTGTGCTGCATACATTACCCCATATGTAAATGATAAACCTCGCTGTGTCAAATCTCGTGCGTATGGACCAAATACTGCTGTTATCGCTCCTCGTGCCACGCTAGGTAGTGCCTGATATACTGGTTCTCCTGTAATAGGAAGTCTCAAAATATGAAACACATCTTCCAATGTTACTGTCATTTTCACCTGTTGGCAGATAGAAGGTATTTGTCTCGGGATTCCATCTTTCAATCAACGCCTGTAACATACCATGGTTACGTGCGATTCGTGAATAATAACGGATTCCACTTAACCCCAAACGATTTATCAACGTCCATTCCGCTGGTGTTACATCCGCTCGGATTCGTGATAACATCGCTGGCACACTATCATTCATCCTCAATCCTGCCTCTGCCTTGCATACACCAAAACAACAAACAACCATTCAATCCGTCAGGGTTTTTTCAAACATTCTGGAAATTCCTCCAGTAACCGGTACCGGTTATACATAACCGATATCGGTTGAGTAACCGATACCGGTTCTCCCTAACCGCTACCGGTCACTGTCAATTATATACACCTTCCCAAAAAAAAAAAAAAAAAACAACCACCTACGACAATAATTTTCTCGTTTATTCCTTTTTATACATACAAACATACCTGCAACCCCTGATTGCCTACCCTGTAACACTTACCTCACCTGCAACCCTTGTTATCATGTTTTCTTTCTCATATCTACCCACCTACTCTCCCCCATCTTATTCACAAAACATGCAGTAGTTAAATCACAAACAAAATGATACCTCTTGGGTTGCAGCAGCTTGAGGTGGCCCTTGTCTGCCCTCCTGTCCTTGCCTGCTAGATGCTTCTCCTCGTTCTGCCATGATCACCACCCTTTTTAACTTTGTCTTTCTGCCTTCTAAATCTCGGATCACATTCACTTTCCTTGTCTCTTTCCTCCTTCTCACCCAAATCTCTCATGCAAATACCTGTCTCAGTCGTCAAAAAAGCGTCGCGTTCGCGTATTTAACCTCTTGCATGGCTCTAAAATTAAAACTGAAGTTGCCACCACCTAGCTTTTCTATTTTTAGAAAATCTCATACCTAAATAACCGGTATCAGTTATATAACCGATATCGGTCATATAACTACCGACATCGGTTACTAAACCGATACCGGTTACACACGTACCATTTTGAAACAGGGTTCTTTTCTTCATTTCTCATCTAAATTTTTGTCGCGCCCGCCTCTTTGCCTGCATAAACAAAATAATTTACCACATTTGTTCATCCACCACACATAGCATTATAATTTCATTAAACATCATTTAATACAAATACACAACCATCGACTACGAATATCAGGAAACTATCAATCTCTACATCATTTGGATCCAACTCATCAGTTACATATATCACAATGTCACAAAACCAACAATTCATCACATCACATATCATTCATACATACGTACAACAAAAACAAAAACATCAACATCATCCATCTATCAACATATCAACTAAAACTTATCATACATTACATATTACCAACCATTAACAAAATATTTAAACACATTTTGAATACTGCACGAAGATCAAAACATCGTCTCTCTATATATATACCAGTTTTCAAAAATACAATGTGCCCTACATCGGGGCCTCTGTGATCTCATAATATACCAAAGCCGGCACGCAGGCCACAATACCTACCAAAAATCTCTACTCAGCTCGCAGGCCGGTCTCTCATATCGAAAATATACTCGTCTCGCAGGCCGGGTATCAAATGTACAAACCCGTACTCAGCTCGCAGGCCGGTATATAATACATAAATGAATGAATCAATACAATGAATAAGTGTCGGCATGCAGGCCTCTATCAATACAACCGGTTCGCAGACCGGTGCCTGTGTCCCTATACAAAACCATGTCGGGGATCTATCAGCTCTCCCCACCACCCTCGGCACCTCTCCCCGCTGGGTCCCTATGGTGCCTCTCGCCTCCTGCCCGTCACGGACACGCCAGCTGTGGCTGCCCCTCCCTGAGATCTCTAGCTGTACGAGGTCTCTACCCCTATGCGCTGCATACGCCTGATACTCGACTCCGGGTACTATCAAGAATATCCTGATAATATCGGGCCTCTGCTCTAACCTCCATATAGCGATCTCGCGCCACTGAAGGAGCTGGGGCTGGTCCCCTGGCACCTAACACCAATACCCCCTAAGCCTGTACCTGCACCTGTGGCCACGGTGGTGCTGCCTGTGCTGCTGCCTGTACCTGCACCTGTGGCTATGGTGCTGGTGGTGGTGCTGCCTGTGCTACTACCTGTACCTGCACCTGTGGCTGTGGTGCTGGTGGTGGTGCTACCTGTGCCTGTGCCTGAGCCTGGGCTAGCTGCACCTGTAAGGCCCCTATCTGTGCCTGCGCAGTAGCTAGCTGCCCCTGTAAGAGCTGCACCTGACCCCTGAGCTGATCCCTCTCTCCTATAACCGCAGCCAAGTCTGGCTACGCAGGCGGTACTATCCTCGCTGCTCTCTGCCCAGCCCACCACACCCTGTATGCTCCCGTGCACCCGGCATCATCCACACCCTCACCTGCTGGTCTCTCCACTACCCAGTCTGGATCAAAAGGCTGTGGCGCTGGCAGTGGGGCCTCTACATCATCCCTCCGGGTACTGAGGGAAGGGAGGTGGCTCGTCCTGTCGTAACCCCATCTGCCTACGTACCCTCTCTAGGGGTATCCGCTCGTACTCTCCCGGCCTCCGTCCTGCTATCCAGAATGTATACTGGATCAGGCGCAGCTGTACGCGGGCTCCTCTGCCAGGCTGGTGACCTCTGTAGGGTCTCCATACAATGTCTACTGTTGTAAGGCCCTCTAGCAAGTGTCTATAATAGACCACATCCCAACCTGCAACAACTGCTCGTGGCTGGCCCACGACCCCTAACCACCTCTGAAAGCCATATCGGTATATGACCTGTGGCCCTGGCTGCTGGGGTAGCCCTACTGGCCTGATGCATACGATGTGCTCGTATGCCCAACAGTGCAACAAAAATGTCAAACAAATACCAAATCGGCCTCCTCCGGCGATAGCCCCATAACTCCCTGTATAATTGCACCAGATATACTGGTGCCCAGGCATAACAGGTGTGCTCCTCCACCATCTCCAGCAGTACCCCCATCAATGCTCGTGGGAAGCGGCCTCCCTTTGAGTCTGGGAGGGCGAAGCAGGTGATCCCAACCATCATCAACACCGCCAGTCATGTCTCGTGACAATGCGCACTGTACATGTCACCGTACCCGATACTCGCGCTATGGGTAGGTCTAGTAGCGCGGCTGCATCCCCAAAAACCTGCAGTATGTTGTCCATCGCAGTCTCTGAATCTACCTGGAAGACTGCCTCTCCCCTCGATCGATAGCCGCAGAATGCGATACACATCCTCTAATGTGACTGTCATCTCCCCGGTCGGCAGATGGAACACATTGACCGCCGGATCCCACCTCTCGATGAGGGCGACCATCAGGCTGTGATCCCTCTCTATCACTCTGTACCTCTAGACCCCGCCGAGTCCCACCTCGCGCATGATGGCCCAATGCGCCGCAGATACGTGTGGCCTCATCCGACTCAATAGTGGAGGCATCCTATCACGCATCGTCAACTGCTGACGTGCCTGCAAAACCAACCCACATTCTTAGACCTACTCTTTATTATAACATCTACTTTACCATCTAAACCCCCTTTTGTAAAGCCCAAAATCTAACCCCACACTTACCCCCTTCTCCACCCCTAAACCAACCCCCACACCGACCCGCAACCCAACCCAAAAACCCCTCACCCAACCCCACTCCCACTCCCACACACAACCCAAAAACAATCCACCCAACCCCCACTCACACTCCCACCCACCACCCAAATAACAACTAACCCAACCCAAAACCCACACCCAACCACACCCCAACAAGCCACCCCAACCCCACCTTCAAACCTAAACCCTAAACCCTAAACCCCTCACCCAACCACCACTCCCCACACCTACCCCTTCTCCACCCCTAACCCAACCCCCACTCACACTCCACTCACCACACCAAAAAACAACCAACCCAACCCAAAACCCACACCCAACCACACTCCAACAAGCCACCCAACCCACCTTCAAACCTAAACCCTAAACCCTAAACCCCATCCCAAACCCAAACACCCCAACCCCACTCCAACCACACCCCAACAAGCCACCCAACCCACCTTCAAACCTAAACCATAAACCCTAAATCCCATCCCAACTCCACCCTCAACCCATCCCTTCCCCACCGATACCGGCTGATACGCGACCGATGCCGGTCCCCCCATTTGAACCCTCACCCTATACTTTTGCGACCGATGTCGGTTGCCTAGTGACCGACATCGGTCACTGTCTCCTGCCCAAGCCGAACCCCCGCGCGGCCCCCAAAGACCATTTTTTCACCTGTTTTTACCCATCTACCCACCCAAACACCCCCAAATTTTACACACCTAGCCGCCTTACCCTATCTTACCTATCTACCCCTCTCTCTTTTTCAAATTACGGTCTATTTACTCCTCATTTCCTAAAACAACTAAACTCCTACCGAAACCCCCAATCTCACTTAATACAACCAAATGCATAAAATAAAGAGTTTAGAATCTACCAGTACGACGACACGTCATTGTGGTGGGATGGGTGGTGGCGGTCTAGCTGGGCCAGCCCCTCCAGCTCCTCCTACCTGTGCCATCGGCTCCAATCCTAATCTGCTGGGTCCCCGGCCAATGCAGACTGCTGCCTCCTCGGTCCCTCGGGCCCCCTCTCAACTCTCTCCGCTAATCAAATAGCTACACCTCACTCAATAAACCTCCAAATCAACTCTCCACGTCAGACAAGTCGCTTTGGTTTGCAAATAACAAAAGTGACAATGACAGGCCGTATTTTTCTTTTTATAGGTTTTTCGACCTTAACCGATGTCGGTTTCATTTTTTCCCTAAGAAACCGGTAGTCCCTTGACCGATATCGGTCATTCAGAATCGACATCGATTCGATACCCAACTTTCACCCCATTCTTTGCCCTTCTTTACTCCTTTCCTCTTTTTCACCAATATCGCCTCTGTCCACCTTTGCTGCACAACATTTGTTCACTTGACCAGCCTGCCTACGGCCTCAACCTACCTATTCGGCCCGACCCAAGGCCTTCAACCTACCTATTTGGCCCGACCCAAGGCCTCAACCTACCTATTTGGCCCGACCCAAGGCCTCAACCTACCTATTCGGCCCGACCTAAGGCCTCAACCTACCAATTTGGCCCGACCTAAGGCCTCAACCTAACCTATTTGGCCCGACCTAAGGCCTCAACCTACCTATTCGGCCCGACCTAAGGCCTCGCCCCTAACCTATTTGGCCCGACCCAAGGCCTCGCCCTACCTATTCGGCCCGACCCAAGGCCTCAACCTAACCTATTTGGCCTGACCCAAGGCCTCGCCCTAACAATTTGACCCAAGGCCTCAACCTACCCACCTAACCTGACCCAGGGCCACTGCCCAACCACTTGGCTTGACCAAAGGCCGTATCACTTCCATACCATACCCATAATCAACGTTTTATTTTATACATCCATCATGTACCTTGTGTTCAATCGAGCTCACCTGTTCATGTTTTAGCATGATTAAGGTCCTTGACTTGATCTGTCGACCAGCTTTTCCCAGACCTAGACCGTGACGTTTATTTCAACCAAACCAACCACTTGGTACTGCCGAACATGCCTAAACATTCCTGTACCTCACTTGTTATATACCCTGGAGCTACTTCCTATGCCTTGGATACCAGGATTATATCACCCTTGTTTGGATAAACTATCGACCTTTGCCTATGCATTGCTGGTTTACTAGTCAAATCATGTACCCTCGTCGTACTATTACATTTCAACATGCGTCTGCTTCCTTGGACCTACCCCACCACCTTACCATCCTCTCTACAACATGTACCCTTTATCAACCCTATCCCCTGATTTCCCGTTCACTCAATCGGTGATATATTTGAGGGGGATTACCTATATCCTTAACATGAGAAACCACTTCATATTATTGTCCGCGCAGCTTTACAGAACAAGCTACACGACAATAAGGGGCTAATGTAGACACCAAATTCATGTCTCACGACCCCTTGTGACCCGCATCCCATTTCGCAACCTAACCTCATTAACCTAAACTTTACACAATTATTTATTAATTACCTTGTAATTGATAAATCCACATCACCTTACCCGCCACCTCACTTTGCCACCTCATCATGACCTAGCCCTAACCCTAAACTAACCTAATTAAGACCCATGACTTGGTCTAGACCCACATCCATAACTAATGCCTCCTTACTCGCACCAAAAGCCGACCTTCTAGCCACTTGACCAAGCCCGCAACTGATCTCTCGGGAGAAAAGCAGGGAAGGTGGGCTATTTTACTAAAAATAGCCTACTTTTTTCCCTTACCGATGCCGGTTCCTACTCGACCGCCATCGGTTACGTAACCCGCCATCGGTTCCCTGTAAATGGGCTTCCCAAACCAAAACAACGGATCGGAATTTCATTTTGAGAGATCAGTCAGAGGATTTCTGGATCAACAGAGAGCATTACGAGCGAGGAACAGAGTCCAGATATTCACTTGACAGAGCAAAGACGAGTAAAGAAACCAGAAGTGTTTGCAACCAAGGAGATCAACTTGCATCTCGGTCAAAACCAGTAAGTCAGATCTTGCATGTCCTTTTGTCATAACATTTCTTATGTTTTTTGAATCTCAGTCCTCTTAAATCCGTTTCTGAATCCACTACCCAACGTGCCATTGCATTGAACTGTCATTCTTTTACTCCTAACCATCCCATTTCCTAATACCATCCAAAAAACCAGCCATTACAAACACCATAGCTGCCAAGAAGACCGTAGAAACCCACCGCTATCGGTTATCAGTGACCGCCATCGGTTATCAATGACCGGCATCGGTTATCAGTAACCGGCATCGGTTCCTCTGATCAAAAACCAGAAAACCAGCCTTTCCCCCTACCCAGTTTAACAAAATAATTTAATTGATATTTTGCAGTCTTTTGTGTTAATTCATATTAGCAGGGGAGTTGACCACCTTCGAAGGGAAGTTTTATATTTCCTGGGCCCAAGGCAGTTTCCTCATTTATTGTTTAATCAAAATCTTGTGGTCTTGTGTTCTTATTTGCAGGTAGTCCTTCCAAGACAAAAAGGAGTTCTCCGCAGTCAGCCTGATCTTTCCCTACGGTACGCGCACACCATCTCCACATTCAATAGGTATTCCTCCTAACCCTAACCTCATCTGTTTCTAAAAGGAATGAAAGGATAGAAGCAACTCTATTCCCAGAAGCCGAAACATTCCGAGCGAAACAGCTTCATCCTACAATGAATAATTAGACTTACCTTTTCCATCATGGTATATTGGAGTGTACATGTTTATTTTCATCATGAAATGCTTACTTCAGTAAGCTTCTATGGACATCAAAAATTATCATTCCCTTAATCGTAGAACATTACCTAAAGTAAGGAAATTTTATTTTCATTTTATTCAAAGGATATTAGGTGTGTAGATAAACGTTCAACAAAAATACACTATTCAATCAGGTCCATTCATTGCAATATTTTGGGGCCGAGATATGATGTTCAGAACCCAAAGTGCACAACATGACATAGCCTTATTTTAGAAATCTTAATTATGAAATGTTCTTATGAGATATGCATGTAGCACCAAATTGGAAACAATTTCCACATGTCAGAAATATGAGATAGAGAGATGTGAAAGTTGAATGTGGGAAATGTTCATTAATGTTGGGCATGTTCATTTTTGTGGCAGCCATTAATCTTCAAACGAAGAAAGATAGATCTAGGGTGTATTTTCCATAATTTATAGAGGCTTTGTTACATCCAACATAGCTAGAATCTCAGTGACACTTTTCAAAATCCCAACTTGGGTCTAGCCTTACAATAATTTTAATTTTCGAGAGTTAAAAATTTGGGAAATATATTTTGACATATATTTAGAAGGTATGATTATAACATTTTCCATATGGAAAGGAAACAAGGAGATGATATTAAGGGGTAGTGCCTGGATATGATGAGATAAGTATCTAAGTAACATGAGTAAACTCAATCAAAAATAACATAGAGCTTAAGAATATCTTTTTATTGTGTCTTAATTTAGGCATATGGAGGGGTGGCACAGTCAATGTTAAAGTTAACTTGTATCTCACTTATAAGGGCCAATAATTGACCCTTATACAACTGAAAGAAATGAAAACATTTAGAAAAAGTGCAGAAAACTTACAGATTTGCTAAATAAAATTACAGTGTCAACATTTTCAATTGGATAAAATTTACATCTATTTACATAAGATAAATGACATAAATGAAAAGTTAGAAAGAAAAAATTTGAGAACTAAATATCGACATGCCCCACACCTATTACATCACCCAGTTTGTTCCTATCTAAAAAACATTTGCTACTTGTGCTACATTTTATCATCTTGACCTCACTCGTAATATTTACGTGAATGCAATTTGTGCTTAAAGGGTGTAAAAAATGAGGAAAATTGAAGAGGTTCTAGGTTTTAAATCCCACGAGAATGTTTGGTTCTTGTAGCACTTTTTAGCTCCCCTTTTCACTCGTAAGCTTGATTAATTTTAGGAAAATAAGTGATGCATGAACAATGAACAATAATTGAGCCCCTCCAATGGCTTGTCATATGAGTTCTAGGTAGATTTAATCTACTAATTAGAAGTTATATATGTATAATCCATACGATGTTTTGTGTTACTTAGTGCAAATTTCTTGTTGACTTGCACTGATGGATTCTGACTAATAAATCCTTCGAAGTGTGTTGTACTATCTTTATTGTGGTTCGTGTCTATATATTCCTCATGAGTATAAGAAAGAGAGATTGGTAAAACTTGTACTAAGATTTTGGCCCCTAGAAAATTAAGAAGATCAAAAATTTGGGCTCTAGCAAAAGAAACATACTAAAATTCTTGGCTCGGGAAAAAGTTTTGAGAGACAAGCACATTCATTGACGCACATTGGAGTAAGGACTATCCACTCGACATTTTGATTTGTAGCAAGGCATGATGGTGGGTGGTAGATAATTTGTGACGAATCCTCTTCATTATTTGACGTCAAAACTAACTCTTGATAACATGCATTCTACAAGGTCTCTGCACCAATAGGTTATGCTGCTTTTACAAGTCTCTCGCTCATTCACTATTATTTTTCTATAAAAAAGGAAAACAACCATATCATGGTTGTGGTAACATAGCTTTGTGAGAAAGACAAAAAATTACCTCCCTATGTGTACTTTGTAGTATGTAACCTATGCTAATGGCTTCTTATGGAGTTAAATTACCGTTGATAAATATAAATTGGTGTTGCAAGTTTTTTTACTGAATGCTGATTGGAAAGGATTGTATCGACTGTGTTTTTTTTTAGAATTTTGGGACTAACATTCTACCATGCTTTAGACTACCCACTCTACTAGGTATTTCATCTCGTGGAATAATTGGGAGAAATATTTGTGACGCTCTTCCGAAAATATTCGATACTTTGGAGAACTTGGGCTGCATGGAGAAAATATTATTGGATATGTAGCTAATGAATGCTCAAGACCATGTGAATGGCACCTACGCTTGGATTGTGTAATACCTGGGAATAAGAAAGTGTAGGTCACCATATCATCAAAGCAAAGATGAATAGAATCAAATTAATCTTGGATGTCTATTCGGCATTGAAGGATTATATTGAAATGTTCCACAATGTAGGATTGCACTAGTAACACCTTTATAGTGACGTCGATAAACATGTAAAAAGAACATGTTTATAGTGACGCCAGTACACATGTATACATTTATCTAAGTTTGTTTGTACATAGTTACAATGAGACTAAGCAAGTAGAGAAATTTAGAATAGGCACCAACAATAAAATTATAGCATAACATTAATACAAGTGTTGACGAGGTTGTCATAATCATCAATCTTAGATCTATAACTTAGGAATACACCTTCCCCATAATAAATAAATGCACCAATAAATTTTTCTTCAATTAATAACAAACAAAAAAGAAAAATAACAATTTAATTTTTTAATAAAATATATTAAAAATGTTTTTTTCAGCTGCAACATTGAAATAAATGAATAAATGACAATGAGGTGTCACTATCATATTCACATGGAAGGATCTTTCATCATGAATTCACCAACCTCGTGGTCGTTGAGCTCTCTTCAGATTCACACACCATACGGGTGTATTGCTCATGCAACTGCTCCATTGTATTATCCTCCAATTTGTATACGAGAAAGTCCAGTTGAAGGCTGTCGATATAACCCTGTAGGGGTTGCTGCAACCAGGGATGTCATTTGTTGATTCTGGAAGGCTAACATATTTTCAGTTGCAGGTGATTGACAAAAATAAAAACGCCGCAAATATGAATAGGAGCTCATCAGAGTTAGATATTTTCTTGACAGTGTCCTCTTTTTCTTCTTCATGTGGTTCCGACATCTACGAGCATTTGGATTTGGGTCGGGAGACGTCTCCTTGTAACCTCAGCAGTATTCACTATTGCTATTGCTGCCATGCGCAGAGGCCATTTCCCCGAGCAACATTTACAAAGCAAGTGCGATCCTTCCTGATCTGAAAACCTTTTACGAAGCTCGATGGAGCAAGTGGAAGGATGGAGCCTGGAAGCCCACTTGGCAAAAGCAATGTCATCGAATACACAATGAGAATAAAATAATAGCATAATTTTCAAACGAGCACTGACAGGGTTGTCAGAATCAACACAAAGTACCTAAACATAGCCCTTCCATCGTATCACAATAAAATAATATTATGTCAATGATGGACATATTCAATCTTGCCCACATGCGTCTTGTCCGCTGCCAGAGTGGGGAGGCCTCTTCCCCATAGTGAAACACCTTTGGCATAATTAATTTCATATCTATATATTAATTTCGTTGATTTAGATTCCACTTCAACACTTCCAAATTTATTATTGGAACTTATCTTTATATTAATTTAAAATAAAGAGAGTTACACTACCAGGGTGACTAGAAAAATCACGGTCCTACAAAACGCCACGAAGGCAACAACAAAATGCCAAAAATGCAACATAAAATGCCATGTTGGCTACATCAAAACTCCCTAAGGGAAAGCAAAGAGCACAAAAGAAAAATCACACCAACAGAAAGCAAAGAGCACAAAAGAAAAATCACACCAACAAAAATCAATCACATGTCGTAGCACCATGAGGAGGAGGAGGGTCATCCCAGGGAGGGATAAACACCCCACTATTCAGCTTGACGGAGGGAGGATCCACCTGCCAACCATCATGGTTTGGTAACTACATATGTAAAGGAACCATAATTCCTCTATGAACTGTTATCCAAAATGTGCCCCCTGCTCATTTTGTGGCTAACTCCTCTCGTTCTTCCCTCTCTTGTGCCTCAGTCATAATTTTTTGCTTTTCATGCACTCAAAACTTTTCTGGAAATGAAACCGTTAGATAGAGATCTCTCTTAACTTTCCAGAAAGCTAAATTTTTCCTCCTAACTCCATGTATTTTTGAAGTTATGGCTTGGTGGAGTTTTTGTGGAAAATTTTTCCCCTCCAAGGCCCACAGCCAATGATATGCTGCCACGTGTCCAGGGAGGTGGCGGGGGTCGGAGGGGAACTTGTTTTTTTGCAAAGTCTTTTAGCAAAAAATTCAAGAGGGAAGGTATTTTTCCCGCAGGCAAGCCAACGAATCAGCATTTGACATGTGTCCAGGGGGAAAATTTGAAAATTTTGCCTACGTGTTGGTGCATGCAAATTTTGAGAGGAAATCCCGCGGCCAATGAAATACTTGCCACATGTCACCGGAGCCTGGAATGGCAGAGCATAGGAGGGTTTTGGGCTAAGTGTTTCACCAAAGTTTTAGCGCAATGAAGAAAAGTTTTGGCCTGTTACCCCCGCACTAGCCAATTATATATCACCATGTGTCCTAGAGTGGTGGAGTATGGGGAGAATTTGGGAAATTTTCCCAAAGAAAAATAATAAAGAAAATTCAGAGAGGAAAGCCCGCCCCCCTTATTGCGAGCCAATAGAATCTCGCCACGTGTCCAGGTGGTGCGCAAAAAACTCAAGGAAAGCTTGCAAATGAAATTTTAAGAAGGTCAAACCTGCACCCAATGGGGTTGTGCCACGTGTCCAGGATGGAAATGATTATCAGAGAGACCCGTGGAAAAATTCAGGAAAGATGGGCCCCGCGTCCAATCAACGCTTGCCACGTGTCCCAAGCTCATCAGGCCCCGCAGGGAAAATTTTGGAAAATTTTTCAAAGTGCAAAGTGAAGGAAAATAGAGCAGGATGGGCCCGCACCCAAATAGAAACATGCCACATGGCACCTAGAAAGGCAGAGAGCTTGGGGGAAATTTTGGAAATATTTCCCAAATGACCAAAAAGGTAAAAAATTCAAATTTTTGCCCGCCAACCCGATTTGGCCCTGTTTTGACCTAAAACTTCAAATCACCATATCTTTCGATCCAGAGCTCGGTTTTTCACGTTCTTTATATCAATGGAAAGCTGGTGAAATTATCTACAAGATTCTGGGGTCAATTTTGCATTTTGATGGATTTTGGAGAGAGAAAATTGAAAAACACTTCTGGCACGTGGTCATGGACAGAAATGACGTTTCAACCACCATTTTTAATGAAGAATGGCTCGCATTCTCTCCCAGCATGGTTAAAAATGTTAGGGAATGGGTCTGTAAGGATTGCCCATGCTGTTTTGAATGTGTTTTGGTCAATGGTTGAATCCCTTCCATGTTTTCCCATGTTTCTCTCTCCTGGGCTCATCCCTTGCACTGTAAAAGCCAGTTTTGGCTCATTTTCAAAGGGTTGAACATTTTTTTGTATTGCAGGTCCCCTTTCTCTCCTTGAAGGTGATTTTGGTGGAATAACAGACCTTTTCCAAGAACTGCAACTTTATTTTTCCTCTCAGTGTTGTAATGCAAGTGATTTTGATGTTAAAAATAACAATACAGGCCCTGTGATTAGTTTTTATCCTCTGCTGGTGTTGTTTGACTAATTTCTAATACTTCATTACAGCTATCAGTTTGTGCATGAGGTTTTTTTTTACATTTTATGAACTGTGTTCAATTGCAGAAGTAAAAAATTCTCACCACTCCTTTGGTGCATCACCTATTAGCATTAGTTTTAGCTCTTTTTTGCATTCTCTATCTTGTCTCCTTTGGAATTTAGAGTAGAAATTAGGAATTTAAACCTCTACAATTGTGCAAGTGATATATCTGATCAGAGGAGTTGAGGAACCAACCTCTAAACTAGAGATTCCTCTTCCATTTTACAAGTCCCACACTTGGGGAGAGGATTCAATGTTGTGCAATCACACTGGATGCATAGGATGATCAAACTAGAAGCCTGATCAACATCCAAGGGTGCTGCTGATTTGCAACAATAGTTTTGGCACACCTGGTGGGACCTTAGAGGTCTTCATCTTCATTGCAACAAAATTGATGTGCATTTGTTGCAAGATTCTTGCTTAAAAGAGCCCTAAATTGCACATCTGGCAACTCCAAGGAAGAAGAATCAGCTGGTTTTAGCAGTGCAGACCTGAAAACTCATGAGAAGAATCACTACAAGGTCAAGAGTTGGAGAAGAAGAGGTGTTGTTTGAATATCTACAGTTATCTCCAAGAAGAAGGCAAAGAGGGAGGAGAATTCAAAGGTCTCCATCTCCACCAAACAGAACTCTTTCCACTCCTCCACCTGGTAGGCCTTTCATTCAATCAACAAGGGTTCTAAGGCCAATCAGAATGGCACAAAACAACCCCTATGTCAATTTCACTGGTAGCAGCCCACTTGCTCTCAATGCACAAAATCCAATTCCAGTTGCAGCATTAAAGAACATCCCATACTTTACTGGAGAAAATCAGACCACTCCTGGTGATCATGTCAAGGATATTGCTAACATTTGTGCAATCCATGAGATCAATGAGATGCAAGTTGCTGTCAAATTGCTGGCATCTTCATTCAAAGGGAAAGCTTTACAATGGTTCAGGAGTCTTGCCTCAGGTTCTATTCAAAATTGGAACCAGCTATGTATAGCTCTCCATGAGCAGTTTGGAGAGAAAGGGAGACAACTTGTCCCTTTTGGAGCAGCTGACAACCATCAAGAGAGCTCCAAATGAGCAGCTGACTGATTTTAACTTCAGATTTCAAAGAACTTGGGAGAGAATTCCAGTGGCAGTCAGGCCAGCAGCAGAAGGTGCTTTCCTTTATTACCTTAAAGCTTTAAATTCTGATATTTCTATGTTGATTCAATCCATGGGAGGCACAACTATCCCCATTGCTTATAGTATTGCCATTAGAGCTGAAAATTGTTTGATTCAAGCTGGCAAGCTGGCTCCTAGACCTCCAATGCCATTGTTTCCAAGTTTAGAGAGCCCAAATATTAATCAAATGCCTAATTTAGCTCCTATTCCCACTCCTAGAAATAACAATTCGAATGAAGCTTCTACTTCATCTTCTAGTGCCTCAAATGAACTTCAAGAAGTCATGAAGCAGTTGCAAAATTTAGGTAATGAGCTGGTTACACTCAAGAGGCAGCAAGCCCAAGGTTTTAGACCTTCTTTCCAGCCCCAAGCTCAGCCTAACAGGCAGCCATATCAACCCCAAAGACCATCCAATCCAACTACAAATCTAAATCAAGCAAGGCCTCCTGCCAACAGACCATTTCAGCCCTATAATCCCAATGCTACATCTGCCTCTAAAGCATTAGTGCCAGTACAAAACAACATAGCTCAAGAGTATGATTGGTGTTTCCCATGCAATGAACCTCATAACCAATCCATGTGCTTCAACGGTGCCTTGAATCAAGCATTAATGGTGACAACAACTGGTGTGGAGGGTGAAGGTAGTCAAGGAAATGGCCAGCAACAAGAAACATTCCAGCAGCAATCAGCTCCAAATGACACCACACTTGTAAACTGGCAGGCAGAAGATTTTTGTGGCATGAATCAAATGGTTTCCCAAAGTGTTGCAGCCAACACAAGGTCAAAGAGGAGAAATTTGGGTGAAGAACAACCATTAGCTCCAGGCAATCCACAACCTTCTATCACTCCACAAAATATTGGCAAACAAAATTCAGCTCCAAATATGCAAGGACTGCCTAAAACAGTTCCTAGGCCAATTCAAATGCCAGTTGTTTCTGCCCATACACAAGGAATGAATGTGCAGGCCAAGGGACAGTAAAGGGATACTTCATCTCCATTCAATATCATTGATCAGATGAAGAAGACAAATGTAAACATATCAATGTGGGAATCACTATCTATCCCAGGCCAAAGAGATTTGCTACAAGCTGCCATGAAGGACTGGTCAACTTCAAATCAGCAAGTCCAAATGCAAGAGAAAGTGCTCACAAATGCTGCCCAGCCTGAGGGGAATCATGGAGGATAGCAAGGTAAAATGTTGAAGCCCCCTCCATTCTATGTTTCATTGATCATTGGAAATCAATTAGTACACAATTGCATGATTGATTCCGGAGCAAGTAGTTCGGTAATGCCCAAGAAAATAGCTGATCAGTTGGGAATTCAATATGAAACCATATCCAAAGGGGTAGTGCAATTGGATGGGACAGCAGTAACAATAGTTGGAGTGATAAAAAACTTGAGTCTTACCTTGCATGCATGTCCCAACGTTGTTGTTTTGTAAGATGTCTCAGTAATAGACCTTCCACCACTCTTTTCCCTATGTTTGTCAAGGGATTTCACAGCCAAGATTGGAGGTTACTTATCTGCTGATTGGTCACACATGCTGTTCAGAACAAGATATGGAACCAAAGCCACAATCAGATCTGAACCTATTGCAAACTTTCACATTGAGCCTTATACTCCAAGTCAGATCAATGCCAATTGTTCAGCGTTTGATCAAGAAGATCACCCAAGCACTGATGAAGCTGACACCAAGGTAGGAAGCATCCCAGATCTAACTCTTGATGAATGGGAAAACAAGGTGCATGCTTTTGATCCTTATCAAGAAATAGAAGAATCTGAGTTAGGAGTCTATTGCATGCATGAAGAAAATCAGCCTATTCCTAGCATCACCAAGCCAGACCACAAGGATGACAATGAGGTATGGCAGTTGTTTTTTGATGGATCAAGGAGTAGACAAGGTGCAGGAGGGGGAGCTATGCTTGTTTCCCCTCAAGGAGTGAAGTATTATTCAGCTTTTAGATTTCAGTTTGCATGCTCTAATAACACTGCTGAATATGAAGCTTTGATACAAGGACTGCATTGGTCAATCAAGAGAGGAATAAAGAACTTGCAAGTCTTTGGTGACAGTGAGTTGATTGTCAACCAAGTTAAGGGGCAGCATGCTGTCAAGAATGATCTACTCAAATGCTACAAGAATAGGGTGTGGGACCTCATTGAAGATTTTGAGGGCTTTAGCATAAAATCCATTCCTAGAAAAGAGAACCAAGCTGCTGACAGGCTTGCAGCAGTTGGGGCAGCCTTTGACATTGTTGAAAGCATTCAAAAAGACAAGGTACAACCAAACATCCATGTGATTGTGAGGCCTTCAGTGCCGGACAACAATGTAAGTTGGCAAGTGTTTGAAAATGATCAGCAAATCATCCATTTCTTGCAAGAGGAGGCTGAGTTCTCAGCTAAAAATCAGGAAAAGTTGGAGCAGCAGTATGGTGACCAAGTGGTGCAGCTGAGAACCAACAAACTACCAAAGGGACTTATTACTTTGGAGTCCATTTTCAATCCTAATGATCAGTTTAGGAAGGAGAAAGCAAACATCCAAGTCAAGGGAGAAGATTCAGTGTCCATCTCAGTGGAAGAAGGCAAATCACTCCAAATTGGTAAGATGACAACTGAGCAAGAAAGGTATGAGTTCATACAGCTTTGTCAAGAATTCCCTGATGTGTTTGCTTGGAGCTATGAAGATTTGAAAGGTTTCAATCCTGAGTTAGCTCAACACACCATTGAGTTGGATCCAAGTACTAAACCCATCAGGCAAAAACAAAGGCCAGTCAATCCACACATGGAGCCTCTCATGAGGAAAGAATTGGATAAGTTGATAGAATCAAGAATCATATTCCCTATCAAGCATTCTAGTTGGGTTTCCAACTTGGTTCCAGTAAGAAAGAAGAGTGGGGAAATCAGATTGTGTGTTGACTTCAGAGATTTGAATAGAGCATCTCTCAAGGATCATTATCCACTTCCTTCCATGGAGCAGATTTTACAAGTTGTTGCTGGCTCCGAAAGGTTTTCACTACTTGATGGCTATTCAGGGTATAATCAGATTATGGTGAAGGAAGAAGATCAGTTCAAGACAGCCTTTACAACCAAATGGGGAACTTATGCATACAGGAAAATGCCATTTGGGCTGTCCAACGCTGGGGCTACCTTCCAAAGGGCAATGGACATGGCATTCAAGGGTTTGATTAACAACATAGTGCTGATATATCTTGATGATATCACTGTTTTTTCAAAAAATGCAGCAGACCACCTCTTTCATTTGAGACAAGTGTTCCAAAGGTGTAGAAGATTTGGAGTCTCCTTGAATCCTAAAAAATGTGTTTTTCTAGCTCATGAAGGAAAGCTCCTTGGCCACATTGTCTCCAAGGAAGGATTAGCAATTGATCCAGAAAGAGTTGAAGCCATAAGGGCACTACCATTGCCAAGCCACAAGAAGGCCCTTCAAAGTTTCTTGGGGAGAATAAATTTTGTTCAGAGGTTTGTCCCAAATTTTGCAGCCCTTGTCAAGCCTATCACCAAGATGTTAAAGAAAAGCATGGCTTTCAAATGGACAGCAGAAGGCAAGGAAAGTTTTGAGGCAATCAAAGAAGCCATCTCTCAAGCACCAACTCTCATCAACCCAGATTTCTCCAAGGATTTCATCCTCTATGCATTTGGGGGTGATGATACTATTTCTGCAATTTTGGTACAGCAGAACAAAGACAATGATGAGCAGCCAATTGCTTTCTTCAGCCAAAGCCTGGAGGACTATGAGGTGAGATATTCTTTCATTGAGAAGCATGTTCTTGTAGTAATCAGAAGCTTGAAGAAATTCAAGCATTTAGTCTCAAACAACAAGGTTCAATTGTTGGTTTCTCATGCGGGAGTTAAAGACTTCCTCCTCAACAAAGACTTGAATGAAAAGAGGGCAGGTTGGATTACTCGTGTCATGGAGTATGACATTGAGATCAAAGTTACCAAGTTGGTCAGAGGAAAAGGATTGTGTGAGCAGCTGATTTTGAGCAAACAAAAGGAAGCATGCAATGAGAAGGAAGTTGTTTTGGCGTTGCAAGACAGCCATGAGCAAGGAAGCACTCAAGAAGAAAATAATGGTGTCCCCACTCCTTGCTGGACCCAAGGTATAATGCACTTCCTAAGCATAGGCCTATGCCCTCCAGAGATGAACAAGACCCAAAGAAGACACTTCAGATTGCAGGCTGTCCCATATGCCCTTGTTGATGGTGTTTTGTTCAAGAGAGATGTGAATGGAGTACTGCTGAGATGCATTGGTACAAATCAGATTCATAGGGTGTTGGAAGAGTTCCATGGTGGACCAGCTGGTGGTCATTTTGCACCAAGAGTGATAGCTCTAAAGATCATGAGGGCTGGCTATTATTGGCCCAAGATTTTCAATGATTGCTATGCATGGATCAAGAGGTGCAAGAATTGTGCATTCTTCACAGGTAAAGAGAGGCTAGCTGCCCTTCCATTGCATCCAATTTCAGTTGACCAGCCATTCATGCAATGGGGTTTAGACTTCATTGGAGTCATTAATCCCAATTCAAGCCAAGGGCACAAGTGGATTTTAACAGCCACAGATTACTTCACTAAGTGGACTGAAGCAGTAGCACTCAAGGAGGCAAATGAATCTAGTATCCTAGACTTCTATGAGGGAATAGTAACCAGATTTGGCATACCAGCTACAATAATATCAGATAATGCATTGGCATTCATTGGGTCCAAGGTGACTGAATGGGCTGTCAAGAATGGGATCTATCTAAGTACTTCATCAAACTATTACCCTCAGGGTAATGGCCAGGCTGAGTCTACAAACAAGAACTTGTTGAGGATCATTAGGAGGACTCTTGATGAAAATCAGAGGTCTTGGCATACTAAATTGAAATCAGCCTTATGGGCTGATAGGATAACTCCCAAGAGATCTACAGGTAACTCTCCATTTAAGCTTGTTTATGGGAGAGAGGCAATTTTGCCCATGTCACTTGAGTTGCCAACATTGGAACTCATGAAACAGTTGGAGTTGTTGGAGTTTGAGCCCATGGAGGTTAGATATGTAGAATTGATGGAGCTCCAAGAAATCAGAAATCAAGCATCCCAAGCAATGGAGAAGGATTAGGCTTTGATAAAGAAGACCTTTGATAAGAAGGCCAAGGATAGATCCTTCCAAGTTGGAGATCTAGTGTTAAAATGGGATGCAGATAGAGAAAAACCGGGAAAGCATTCAAAATTTGATGCCATTTGGAGTGGCCCATACATGGTCACAAAGTGTAAGGACAACAATGCTTTCCAATTGTCTTCATTGGATGGCGAAGGAACTGTAGATTCCAGTCAATGGAATCCATCTAAAGCATTGTTATTAAAGGGAAATTCTCCACCTTGTAAATATTAGCTTAGGTTTCCATTCCTCCAAGTGCTTGTGCACATTGTTTTGCTGTAGGTTAGTTTTCTTTCCCTAAGTGCTTTGGCACAAGCTTGTTGTTCCTGGAGATGTGTTTGCAGGCCTTGCTCCATCAGGTGATATTCCATCTTCCTCCTTGCAGTGTTCTAGTCAGTTGGGGTATCAAACAGAGGAAATGATGACTCCATGCCCAATGGATTGCTTCAGGCAACTGGTAATTTCATCCAGCAGGTAGATGACCCCTCTGAGTCACCAAAATTGTTATCCAAAATGTGCCCCCTGCTCATTTTGTGGCTAACTCCTTTCATTCTTCCCTCTCTTGTGCCTCAGTCATAATTTTTTACTTTTCAGGAACTCAAAACCTTCTAGGAAATGGCACCATTGGATAGAGCTCTTTCTCAGCTTTCCAGAAAGGTAAATTTTTCCTCCTAACTCCATGTATTTTTAAGTTATGGCTCGGCGGAGTTT
Organism: Taxus chinensis; assembly: GCA_019776745.2. NCBI lineage: Eukaryota > Viridiplantae > Streptophyta > Pinopsida > Cupressales > Taxaceae > Taxus > Taxus chinensis. Next base: position 813,367,259 of record CM034151.1, on the reverse strand, counting down.
TTGTGGGAAATTTTCCCCTGAAAGGCCCGCAGCCAATGAGATGCCGCCACGTGTCCAGGGAAGTGGCGGGGGTCGGAGGAGAACTTGGTTTTTTACCAAGTGTTTTGGTAAAATTTTCAAAGGAAATATTTTTTCCTGCAGGCCCGCCGACGAATCAGGTAATGCTGCCATGTGTCTAGGGGGAAAATTTGAAAAATTTGGCTAAGTGTTGGCGCATGGAAATTTTGGAGGAGAGCCCGCGGCCAATAAAAACGTGCCACGTGTCCTATGGCATGGGAATTTCGGAGGGTGGAGGAGAAAATTGGAATTTTGGCTAAGTGTCTTCACCAAACTTTCAAAAGGTGTTTTTGGTGCCGCTGCCCCCGCCAACCAATCAATCAGGGGAGCCTGGACGCTGGTGGAGCGTGGGAGGAAATTGGGACCTTTTCCCAAAGTGTTGGCGCAAAAGGAAAATTTGCCCCAAGGGCCCACACCAGTTATATCTTCGCCACGTGTCCTGGAGTGGCGGAGCAAGGGGAGAATTTGGGAAATTTTCCCAAGGAGAAAATAAAGGAAAATTCAGAGAGGAAAGCCCGCCCCCCTTATTGCGAGCCAATAGAATCTCGCCACGTGTCCAGATGGCACCAAAAAACTCAAGGAAAGCCCTCAAGTAAAATTTTAAGAGGCAAAACCCACACCCAATGGGGTTTTGCCACGTGTCCAGGATAGAAAATGATCAAACGGCCCACAGAAAAATTTGGAAGAGACAGGCCCGCGTCCAATCAGTGCTTGCCACGTGTCCCAAGCTCACCAGCACAGCGGGGATTTTTTGGAAAATTTTCCAAAGGTGCAAACTGAAGGAAATAGAGCAAGATGGGCCCGCACCAAATAGAAATGTGCCACATGGCACCTGGAAGGGTGGAGCATGGGGAAATTTTGGAAAATTTTCCAAATGACCAAAAAGGTAAAAAATTCAAATTTTTGCCCGCCAACCCGATTTGGCCCTATTTTGCCCTAAAAATTCAAATGGCCATATCTTTCGATCCAGAGCTCAGTTTTTCACGTTCTTTATATCAATGGAAAGCTGGTGAAATTATCTACAAGATTCTGGGGTCTTTTTTGTATTTTGATGGAGTTTGGAGAGATAAAATTGAAAAAACACCTCTGGCACGTGGTCATGGACAAAAATGACATTTCAACCACCGTTTTTAATGAAGAATGGCTCGCATTCTCTCCCAGCATGGCTAAAAATGTCAGGGAATGGGTCTGTAAGGATTCCCATGCTATTTTGAATGTGTTTTGTTCAATGGTTGAACCCCTTCCACATTTTCCCATGTTTCTCTCTCCTGGGCTCGTCCCTTACACTGTAAAAGCCAGTTTTGGCTCATTTTCAAAGGGTTGAACATTTTTTGTGTATTGCAGGTCCCCTTTCTCACCTTGGAAGTGATTTTGGTGGAATAACAGACCTTTTCCAAGAACTGCAACTTTATTTTGCCTCTCAGGTGTTGTAATGCAAGTGATTTTGATGTTAAAAATAACAATACAGGCCCTGTGATTAGTTTTTATCCTCTGCTTGTGTTGTTTGACTAATTTCTAATTCTTCATTACAGTTATCAGTTTGTGCATGAGGTTTTTGTTGCATTCTTATGAACTGTGTCAATCTGCAGAAGTAAAAAATGCTCACCACTCCTTTGGTGCATCACCTATTAGCATTAGTTTTAGTTCCTTTTTGCATTTTCTATCCTTGTCCCTTTGGAATTTAGAGTAGAATTAGGAATTTGAACCTCTGCAACTGTGTAAGTGATATAACTGATCAGAGGAGTTGAGGAACCAACCTCTAATCTAGAGATTCCTCTTCCATTTTACAAGTCCCACACTTGGGGAGAGGATTCAATGTTGTGCAATCACACTGGATGCATAGGATGATCAAACTAGAAATCTGATCAACATCCAGGGGTGCTGCTATTCACCATTGTATAAGGTATACAATATACAAACTATATATGTTATACAATATACAATATATACAGTATACTACTGAGCTATTACTAAGGGTCCATGGTTTTGGGGTAGGGCTGGCCTTTTTCTTACTCCCTGGTTTATGGGTTTCGATCCTTCTACTATCAATGTCTCCAAAATGTCGGTCTGGGTCCACCTCCCAAAACTTCCTCTCCCCTTTTGGCACCCTACAGTTTGTGCGACTATTAGTAACTCTATTGGTCGTTTCATCAAGATGGATGATGAGTGATCTAAGCACGGGTTGTTCACATATGCTCGTATTTTCATTAAGGTAGTACCTCAACAAAGGTCTTCTAAATAAGTTAGAATTAATTCATGATCAAGTGGATACAGGTTCTAGATTATGAGAATACGGCCTTGTGGTGCAGGTTATGTCATTAAACTGGACACCTTTAAGAGCCTTGTTTTCTCAATAAGACTCAAGAAAAGAAAAAAAGTGGTTTCTTTGCGACCTAAAGGTTGGCAACCATTCACAATGTATGAAACTGAAGAAAATTCTCTCCTTGGATGTTTAGAGACTATGAGTGATGAGATTCCCTCTGTTGGTGGTTGTATTAAACAATCTCATGTGTCTGAATCTTTTGATTCAGACCCAGAGCATGATCGTCCTCGCATTGATTCTCTGTTGGCTTTGACTCCCCAGCCTGAGAATTGGACAGTTGTCAAGAGGACTAAGGAGAAGAAAGGGTGCTTTGAGCCTCCTGTTACTCAGTCAGTTATGACATCGACATCTTCCTTTGCTTTTGGCTCTATGACTTTTTCTAGGCCTAGGCCTTTTTAGCTCTGCCTTCGTGGCATTTCTTTTTTCTATATTTGTGGTGTCTATTTTTTATTGTGCCCTCTAAACATTTTGTGTTGCCTTTGTGACGTTTGCGCGACCATGAGTTGTCGGATTGACCCCACTAATGTAACTCATATTATCTTTAATATAATGCGTAAACCCAATATTAAATAAATTATTTACCAACGTATATTTACTATGTATATGTTGGTATCTTGGAATATACAAGAATGCATCCGGTCACTAAATTAACTACTTCCAAATGTTTGTCTCTATTCTAATCCCTTACCAAATCAAATTCTTGTTCTACTCCTTAGAAGAAAGAACAAACCATCACAATCCTTGTTTACAAAACAGAGACTCGTGACCCTAACCCTAGTGTGGGCTACCACATGTCATCTCTCCTTTAAATCACTAATGAATCATCATTATCCACTCATACGTATTATAAGCACTGATGGCTCGAGAATATAAGGACTCGAGAATGCCCACATCGATACGCAAAACAAATTAAATAAAAAATTATAAAAGTTACCGACTAAGTAAAAATATATTAATTTCCATCCTCGGCGGGATTGCATGATAAAGCAAAATCTTTCCACAAAGCTAAGTATAATAATTTATTTCATAATCTTTCCGCGCAGCCGTGGAAGCTACAGGTACATTTGGGACCACGTCGTATGTACGGCGTATTGTGCGCACTTATACCGTACCAATTATATATAATTTTAAAAATATGTATATATTGAAATACCAGTGTTTTGTTTTAGGTCTTTTAAGGTAGTTTATAGTGTATTGTATTACCTTGTATTTTTAGTTTGTAGGAAGTATTTAATTGTGTTCGTATTTGACTTATGAAAATTATAACATAATTTTTAATACTTTTTAGATTAATTGGTTTTAAGATCCAACGAAGTGTAATTTCTCCCATGTAATTTTATATGAAAAAGTAGTTTATTAATATTTTTGTTGATGTTTCTTTTATTTTTTTGCAAATATTTCTAACTCAATGTCATAGTAATTCTTGGACCCTTCGTACTTGAAGAGTAATGTATTTTTGGTTCCCCTATATGTAATGTATGTTTTTTTAGTTTTTGTTGACAATTCTAAGAGTCATAATTAGTTGGAACTCTTTTCAAATAAAACACTTTTACAACTTCCTAATCAAAGTGTCTACCAGGGTTTGATTTTCGTTGAAAGTGAAGTCAGGGGATATACCGTAAGAAAGGATGAGGCCGAGATCGTGCCCTAGGTGAATTTGATGGAATGGATACCCTTCAGTCCTTGGCCGCTTAGTCTAAGAAGTTTGCCCACTTCATCGTGTGGTATGGTGATCTAAAGACCTACCATATTTCAATTAAAAAATCAATTAATATTGAAATATTGAATTAAGTGATTCTATGAGTGCTCACTTCTTGTTAATATAAGTTTCTTAATCAAAACACCTTTGTGATCAATCAATATTGAATTAAGTGATTCTATGAGTCCTCACTTGAATCGATATAAATTTTCTTGATGAATGGTCTTTATTTATTGAGAAAGATAAAATGATCACCACCAATAACATATAATTTAGATTACAATCAAATTGAGTAAAGAACTTTTGATCAACCATATCTTCAAAAAACATATTGTGATCATTTAAGACCTTATGATTACAAAAATGATTGAAAAAACACTAGTCACATAACAACCCTATGCTTACATCTGTGGTCAGTTCACCTTTTACTATTGAAACGAAATTCTTATAATATTTTAAAATTAAAAAGAAGAAATATGATAGATTATTATTTTTTTGTGGGATTTTCACTTAAAACCCCAGAAAAGTTGGATCCTCAAATCTTCCCTATGAAGACACTCAGTCACTCTTATAATGACACCCATCCATACTTATACAGAGCTTAACCCACCCTATCTTGTACAATTCAGCCTAGTAACTTGCTCATGTATTAAACCTAACTTAACCAATCCTTGCTCATGTATTAAACCTAACTTAACCAATCCACTACACCTACAAGCACATGACTAATCAAATAGTTCTCAAGCATACCCTAAATCAACGAAATAGTCAAACAAAACATTATAATACATTATAAGGTTTCACTTATTATTAATTTAATCATGTTTACCTTTTCCACATTCATTCCATATTTTTCTAAAAGCCTTCTAGATAAAGTGATGCCTAATAGAGCAATAATGTTCTTAGCTTTTGATATGTCAAGCCTCCCTTCTATTTTTCAATATATATCTTGTATTTCTTTATTGAGTCAAATCTACTTTCTTTGCCTTGTTGGGCTTCTAAATTGTAGTTTATTTATGTTGGGGTTCTAAATTGTAGTTTATCGAGTCATGTACCTACCGTGATTATGTTGTATGACGTGGTTTCAAATTTTCCCTCAAAAACCGGAGTTTGTTCTATTGTCTCTAAAGTCGATCTTAGACATCCTATAAACACTATCAACATCTATTTTTTAAATAAACATTTATTTAATAAATAAACTATTCTATATTAACTCTTTTGAACAAAGTTATAATGATGTGTTTCTGGCCCCTATCCACCACTAGCAGACCATTTTAGATTTGCTCAAATGAGATAGATTGCTTCCACTTGCTCAAGTGGATAAACTGCATGATATCATTATCTCAAGGTAGATATATATATGTTTTTACTATTTGAATATATATTTTAAATATTTTTATTTGAAAATGTTATGAGATATCAATTTTAATGTTTTTAATTAAAATTTTATATATTATAATTATTGAAATTAGAATTTGTTTTTAGTTTAATTTATTTGAGTGGGGTAAATGGTGTCAATGTAGTCATACCTAAAATGGGCTCTAAATTTCTACGTGTAAACAAAGAAAAACTAGTAAATGGAAGAAAACAAGCAAATAATGCAAACTAGATCTTTCTTTCGCGTTTCCTTGCAATCTCGGATGAGATCGCTGAAGCGTGGAGTGAAGTATCAAGCTTGTTGAATCTTTTTGATGGATTTGAATTTGGATGCTCCAAATGTTACTCTGAATGGAAGAAACTTTGTGCTACGAATAATTGGATGAATGATGAATTTTTTGATCAAATGGGCAACCTAACGACATATGAATTCCAGTAACAATTGAACAGAGTAATGTTGCAAATTCCTTAAACTTCCAAGAGATGATTTGTGAAGGAATAACCCTCTTATTTATAATTAAATGAGAGGCCATGAATTGTGGATCAAGCTTTTAATAAGTTGCAGGTTAGTGAATGCATTTTCCTTATATAGGATGTTGATTTGGTTCGTGCGTAGACACAAAATCACGCACTTGGGTGTATTTCTAGGTCCTGATCACAGACTACTATTCATATGATTCCTAAGCGAGAAAACTAATAATTAACATCTATCTTTGGCCTCTTTTCTTTGTTTCTAGTCTTCTTTATGGTTTTACACACCTTACAACTCAATCGATGTTTTACTTATTTATCTTTTATGACTCTGGACACTAGCACCCAGCCAAAATGCTAGCGCCCTCGTCCCTTTTGGGCGCCCCCGACCTATTTGTATCTTACTCACCTCTTTTGGGTCTCTTTTATCTTTTGAGAATCTTATTGTCTTATGGGTCGGCCTTTTAGTTGTCAATTACGAAATTCAAGCAAGGGAATCATATAAATACAAAGCTATGTGACCAAAATAAAGGACCAAACATTTAAGCATCTACTATCATCACCTAAGGTTGTATCCAAAGGCATTCTAAGAGCATCAAGGCATCCATCTAACACTCATAAAAGGGACAAGAGACTGCATTTCTGCATACACACATAGGAGGGGAAGTTCATTTTTCCATCCACACATCTATTTGCATTGCTACATATAGTTATCGCTCATTATCAAGTGCATCTTGCACAAGAGCTTTCTAGGGCATACGGTTTCTACACTCATGCACAAGAACTACATGAAGTATAAGATGTAGTGTACTGCTCTGGTCATAATTTCACTCTTTCAGGTGACAACCGAGGTCAGTCCCACTCCCCATTTGTATCTTTTCTTTTTAGGATTTAATGTGTTTTGGGGTTTTGCAGGTTATCTTTCTCTTTGCAGGTTATAGGCAGAATTTTGTGGACATAGTGCAACATACATGTAATCCACATTGAAGGTTAATGGACACTTTGCGATACTAGAAAAATCATATTGTGAGATTTTTCGCATAGTCACAAACGCCTACCAGAGGTCTCTAGCACATAGGCGCCCTAGTCCCATTACAGAAGCCCTAGTCTCGGCTCATCCAGAAATTTCAAGATTTTCAGTGTTTGGTTGCGACAGTCTTCTCCTCTTGTTCATCAGTCTTCCAGTCTAGAATACTTCGGGATCAATTGTTAAATCAACCAAGTCTTCTACCCTAGAGTTTCATATTTCTTTAGCTTATTACTTGTGTCAGATCTGTACTTTAGCGTCTATTTATCATACGTGACTCTACAATTAGGATTTCACAAATTCTATTTTTGTTAAATCACTGTGTAGTTGGCTAAGTTTGAATAATAATTTAAGAGGCTTTATTTCGAATTGGTTGGCTCTTGATTTTATTCCAAAGTTACTTGTATGTGAATATTTAGCTTCCTCTTTTGTAGGGTTCTAGAACTTGAGTGAGTGAGCTAGTGAGGTGGAGTTGAGTGGATATTTAATTTTTATTTTATTTAAATATCTAATAAAATTAGCTAAGGAGTGTAAGTGTATGTTTTATGCATGATAGAATTAATTAAATGAATTCTAGTGAGATATGGTAGTCATGTGTATGGAAATGGGGGGCCCACAAAGTGGACACAAACATGTTTAAGAGGCATTTTAGGATGTAACACACTCACATTATAATGTGATCATATTATAAGTGGGTCGAGTTATAATGTGATGGAATTTTATCATGTAAAAATGTATTTTTTCATATAGAATATAACGTGAACGCATTATATTTTCTTTGTCTTAGAAATTACCCATCCTTTGGAGTGTATATCTAAGCCTAAGGGTTGGATATTGTTGGTTGGATATTTTGTCAATCCAAAATATGAGGTTCAACCACAATACATGGGATTAAATCCCTCCTCAAAGACAGGTGAGGCTACCTGTTTATTACTAATCTAAAACACAACATAAATAATATATACAATATTCACACTATTCTAACCATTGGGGTTGGGATAGAATCCTGAAATCCATATCCACACTAGGTGAAGATGTTGCAGTTTTAGAAATGGAATGGATTGGAAAGGATATTATTATTATGGAAGAAACACAATGGAAAGGAAATGAAAGGAACATATTTTCTTTCGAGAAAACACAGATCACGAAATAATCATACGAGTTTTAGATAACAAACGTAATGTTTGAAATAATTAAAATAATCGAGAGTGCTAAACAAAGAATAGCTTAAGATTCTGAACATAAGAACAATATCTTAAGAGAGATGAATCTCACAACACAAAGTTTGCAAAATAGCATCGGTTTCTATTCCTCAAATGATTAAAAGAAAACACAAAGTTTTTCTTCTTCACAATAGTTCTCAATATTCCAAAAATCTCAACCCTTTGGAATGCATAAGTATCCCTTATTTATAATAAAAAGAGTTGAGAGAAAATAGGATAAATATTAGAAAATAGTCTTTTAATGAGATTCCTATTTTGCTTGACTCTCACGCAGGAGACCAAGTCAAAATTTTCTTCCTACATGACGAAACGAAAATGAAAAAGACATGTCGATTTCAGGATTGAAATGACATGAAACATTATGCCTATTTTGTTTCATCATCTTTGTCTTCCTCCAGCAAATCCTGCTTGTCCCGAAATTCTTGGAACTTTTGGATTATGCCCTACATCTCATCTTCATTAGGCACGGTGGAGTGGTCACCCAGGACCTCACATGTTTCCTGAGTATCACTCGTGTTACCAGGAAGTTTCTTCAATCTCTTGTTGAGTTTCCTCAGTGATTCCAAAGCATGTTCAATCTTCACAAACCTATCAATGATTTCCATACTAAAGCCATAAGTTGGTTCATGCTGAATTGATTCTTGGATATGCTTGTAAAGATCGTCAGTGGGAAGAATACTCAAGCTTTCATTCAACACTTTAGCGCAGATCTTGGTTAGCTCTTCTTCTATGTCATTTGTGGCATCAATCAATTGATCTCTTGATTCCCTCAATTTTTTGCAAGCTTCATTGAGAATATTTATTCTGAATCTGATGGCTTTGGTTAGTTGAAAATGCTTGTCCCCATGTGGAATGATTCCTTCTTCGATCAAGACGTGGGACAGGAACCTGTTTCAGCGTATTGAGAGCTTCAAAAGTTAACTCTAGGTTCTCTGACTTCTGCCGAAAAACTCATCATCCATTTTCTTGCCATACTTCTTTATATTCTCCAAGGATTTGTAGACTTCCACGGTGTCATCAATGACCTCTTTTCCTTGCAAGAGTAGCCTCTGGATCCATTCATCAACCATTCTCCCCTTCTCATTAATCTTTTCAATCCTGGGTACCGATGAGAAATTGAACCTGATAGGAGTAGGGGTAGAGGATGACGGTGTTGACTTAGGAGGTTTTGAGAGCTTGAATAGTACTTATGTCAGCTGCTCTACTTTCTCTTTTAGCTCATCTCTGCTTGCCTTTGTTTCCTTCCTCTTCTAGCACAACACATTCATGGCATCTTGTACATCCTGTTGTGCTCCCTCCATTGTTACTTTTCCTAGATCAACCCTTGTGATCTGATAATCAGTGACCATTATATCATTCTTAGTTTTTTCAGTCGCAGGAGTGGAAATCTTTGCAAACTTATGCCCTGAGGCATCCACTGAAACCCTTGAAACCATTTTGGGTTTCTTGGTAGACTTGGCAGGAGTGACCTTGAGGGAACTAAAATCAAAGGCTAGTAGGGGAACTACCACCTTCCTCTTCCTTGGGGTCTGATCTATTAACCATTGAGGCATATCTGGAAGAAGTTTCTCCCATCGTAGGTGTTATAGTCACATCTGTAGGTGGAGGAAGGTTTGCTTGTGGAGTGGTGATCACTATGAGTGTAGTGTCCATGGGAATGGACTCAGGGAATGAAGGTACAAAAGGAGGAGGCATATCCATGGTTAATTTGGGTTCAGCAGGGAGAGGTGAGAGGTCAGAGAAGATGTTGGCCATGGCTGAGGAATTTGGTGAAGAAGTAAATGAAGCAAGGAAGGTTGAATGGGAGGAGGTAATGATTTTGAAATTAAAGCTTGAGAGGTAAGAGGAAGACTTACCTCTGATGAGCTGCCAACCAAAAGGGGAATGAGAGGTTGACCAACCTCTTCTCCTGAAGGAATATTTCCTTGTTCTGGTGGTGGAGGTGAATCAAGTATCTCAACCATTTTGTGGGGGAGTGGCCAATGATGTGGTCACTTGCTCTTCTCCCTTTCTGACAAATTTAACCTTTATTGGCCTCTTGGAAGGGTCCTTATCCTTTTCATTTTTTTCCCTTGGAGGGTCCCACTTCCAAAGTAGCTAGCTTTGAAATAACTCTTTTCTTTATAACTCATTCCCCAAGAAATGAGCCACGCCTTAGTACGAGCAAGAATTTGAGCAGCTCTTCCTGTGATAGAAGCTTTCTCAGCAATGGACCAATCAATGGCTAGGAATACATATTGGTCTTCATTCAACCCATCATATGAGGCGTCAAGGACACTTTCATTGTCCATGGTGCCTTCTGGGATGTCAGATAGATCTAACATCTGAATCTCTTCAAGTGTTAACCTATTATTATCCTTTCTTTAGATGGTAACTTCATCCTGAAGATCAACCCAAATGTCTTCTACGTTGGGCACATGTAGATATAAGGTCCCATACGACTTAAGGACTCCTCGAGAAATCAAACCCATCTCTGTGCTTCATGTGATTCTTCAACTTGTCCTGTAGCTCGTGCACCACGTTCTTGGCTTTAACCACTATTGAGCATGTGTACCTTCCAATGATGGAAATAGGGAAGGAGACGGTGGCCTTGTGCTTACTCTGTTGGAATTTGTGAAAATCCAACAATTTTCTAACCAACTCCATCAGGATCAGCTTATCACCTGGGAACCTGGGAAAATGGAAAGGATCACCCGAGTACATGACCACCCGAAGGTATGTGAACTTCTTGAATTTCAAGAAGATACAACCCCAATTCGATACTTTGGCCCATGCCTCATCAGAGAATCTTCTTTTCCTTAGATCAGGGTTCATCTTGTAGATGTTTTCATAAAAGAAGGTGTCATTCACTCTTCTGAATTGATCCTCAGACCCCTTCATTGTCAGTTGAGGGAAGTACCGATATATGTGTTATGTTTCCCTATTTCCCTTTGCATCCAACCCTGGATAATTTCTCATGCCAGACTGCTACATAGGTGACGTATGATGACATATAGAACTTGCCAGTAGACAAGACTATTTTCATCTGGGAGTCTATCTCATCACTTATAAGACTGCTCCAATCGATCCCTTGGTCATTCTTCTTTATGATGACCATGAATTGATACATCCACCCTTGGAAGTCTCTCGATTCGGGGAGTCCAAATACTCGACTTAGCAGGGTGATGATATCACTGATTTCAAGGATGAAATCACTCCTAGGGACAAAAAACTTGGGAAACCTAGAGACGGCTGGCTTGGCCTTGATCAAGAACTTTTTATTTACATGCCTGATGTAATCTTCTTGATCGTTGTCCCAGGCTTTCTGCACTGATTGAAGATTCAAATCAACATATTCTTGAAAGTTGGGCAATCTTAAGAGGTCATCAAAGTAACCTCCATCCAACTTCACTATGGTTTCTCCTTGCTTGATTTTTCATTGAGCAGGAAGCTGAGTCATAATTGGAAGTGCAGGCCAGAATGAACTCAGGGCATTGAGAAGACATTGGGAATCCTGTTGCAAGAGGGAGGCCACTGTCTGACTATTGACTTCATCCAGGGACTCTGAGAAGAATCCTTGATTCTATTCCAAAATTCTTCCATGTATATATTACCAAGCTCTGTGTCCCGGATGTCGTAATTGCAATCTATGTAGGAAGGGGACTCCATCTTCTTGGTACTTGTACTTCATCTTTCCTGACTTGTCTGACTTATCCTTAGATTGTCCAGGATCCGACATGAGAAGTCTTGAAGAAAGAATGCCTAGATGACTTTTGGTTGAAACAATCAGGCTTGAAAGCTTGCTGAGCAACCCTACAGACCCTGCCACACTAACCGGAATTTGGGACTTGCAAAGCACTTTGTGAAACCCGACACACTGTAATGTATATCATAAATTAGGTTGTGTCGAACACTTTGTGAAACCTGACACAAAGGCAGAACTTAGGGGATGTTAAGCACTTCAAAAAACTTGATACAAGTGGAGCCAGGGTGATGTTGAGCACTTGGAGAAACCTGATACTCTACGGAATCCGAACGATGTCGGACACCCTATAAAACCCAAAATAAAGGCATCGGGTTTGTGGGATGTCAGAGCATGTAAGATTCTCTCCAAGTTTTTAAGTTAGGATTTTTAGATTCTTCTCAAAAAGCAAAATAGTATATCCCATGGGAAAAATAAGAAAACACCCAAAGGGTGAATTCCAAACAAGAGGTTTCATGGGAATACAACAGGAAATGAAGAAAACAACCCAAAACCCAAAACCTAGAGGGAAGAAAAAGAAAAGAGGGAAAAAACGCCAAATGAACACCTCAAAAACAACCCCAAAGACCTCAAAGTCGGTAAGAAGAGAAAAATACCTTCAATAAATTCAAAATATGGTCGAAGACAGATCAAAAAATCAATTAAGAGGTTCAGTCGGGTTTGGAGGTCGAAGCAACATGCACGAAAAATCCACACAGCGAAAATATACCAGGTAAAAATGACGTGTAAAATCAAACTATTTATAAAGCCCTAGCATTAATTACACCTCATCCGACACATGTGCCAAGTACCAGAAAACTTGATATTAATGCCATGTCATCATGCTCGGAGTGTCTGAAAACCCGATACAAAGGTTTTACTATCAAATCGGGTTTCGGGAAAAAACTGTCATGAAAGCATGAGATGTTTGGATGTTATCAAGTTCCAAAAACCTGACACAAAGGATCATTTTGGGTTTCAGGTTTCGGGAAACAAGTGACATGGAGCATGCATTTTGCAAGGTATGTTCCAATGCTTCTAAGTTCCGAAAACCTGATACACTGGCTTGTAATCGGGTTTCGGGAAACAATTCACATGAAGCATGCAAAGGATATGTTTCCATGCAATGGAAAATTGAAAACCCGAAAATCTCCTTCAATGGGCATTTTTAGGAGATTTTGCCAAAAAAATTCTATGGTTATCTCAATTTTAGCTGAAATCACTAAAAACAAGATAACAGATATCTACTTCAGGCATGAATCCATGGTTTGCCACAAATATATAAATCTAGAGTGTTCTCCCCATTGTCTCTAATTTTTTAAGCCATTATTAAAACAAAACACCATTACCATGTCAAGATCTATCTTAGTTTTGTGACTATGTAATTCTTTCAAAATTATATATAGTTTTTTATTTTAATCCTCAATTAATTTTAGTAGTGTCTTCATTGTTAACCAAAAACACATGTGTATTATTTTTCTATGTAATTTTTTATTTTCTATTCCAAATCTCAAAGAAATTACATTGTCAAAATCTATGCTTTATTCTTCAAATATTAGAAAATCATTTTTAGATGTATTTTTCTCAAAATTGAGGGAGAGAACATGTCGTGCCCACGATTTTTTGACCTAAAATAATCCATGAAACAAACCCATTAACCTGTAGAAATTTGGGGAATTTTTTTTGTTAAGATAGAAGCAATGATTCAATCTCAGATAACAAATTTTGTTTTTAATTTTTAAATACTATAATGATATATTTCCACTATACATAGTACTCGCAAGGTTATGGTTATGTATGTTTGAATGTGTGTTTATCATCTCATGAAATATCAATTTCATTTAGATGTAGTATTTTAATTCTCGATAGGCAGTTATATACTCATCACCTATTTGTTTTTCTAGGAAGAAAATTTATTACTCACTGAGGGATAGTCTAATCAACATTGAAGTTAACTCATTTCATAGGGAACCTTATCTAGGTGAACATTTAATGACCAAGATCTTGGGTTAATGCATAAGGTTAAATATCCCCTTAGTAGATATAATTCATTTAATTTCAAAACAAAACCATAAGGACAAATATTAAAATAACAAGGTCATACTCCTCACTATTAATTAAATTTCATTGCAATTAATTTAATCCCACCAAAACAAGAGGATAGAGGAAATAAATGATAAACTCAATTATTTAATTTTTATATAAGAAAGGTCAAATTAAGGACCACTTGAAAGTGGGAGATCTTAGACTAAATTTGAGCCATATGATGAAGTGGATATACACCCTTGATATTAGGGATTGGGTATAAAGCCCTAAATATCTCTATGTTTTTCTATTGCCATTCCATTTTCACAGTTAATTTTGCATTTATTTTTGCAGGTTTTCCCAAGGAGGATTTCATGAATTCTAGGGAGCATATTTAGCTTATTTCTCACATTTTATTTGTAGTTACTGATATTTCAGTTCCTTCACTATTTTATTGGGGCAGAATAAGGGTTATATTTACATTTACTAGAACACCCATTGAATTTTTTTATATCTGCCCACTTGAGAATGTAGTCACAAAATCATGCACTTTAGATATTATTTAGCCCGGGTCTCATACTATTATTTAGAAGGTTCTTGAGTGAAGAAATTACTAATCAACCCATGTCTTTTGGCCATCTTGTTTTATTTTTTTTCTTCATTCTTGATATTGTACATCCACATGCCTAGTCAGCTTCTATCATTCTTGCATTATTTTAGCTTCATCTGGGGTGCCCAAACTAGTATTGGGGTCCCCATGGGCACCCTAGTCCCACCAGGTGCACCCCGGTCCCTTTTGCACTTTCCCACCATCTTTTCAGCTCTTTCTAGCCATTTTATCTTCTTATCTTTTTAGTGGTCGGTCATTTCAGGGTTACTTACAAAATTAGACCAAGAGAGCCCTATAAATATAAAGTTATGCAGACCATAATGAGGGACCTAACATCATTCAATACTATCATCCATCTAGAGTTGCATTCATCTATTGCATTAGAGATCACTTGCATCCACATAACTCCATCATCAAGGCACAAGGCTAGGACATCTACATCACACTTCATAGGGGGAGGATTCTATTCTATTCCATGCACACATACTATTACATTTAGTTATTTATCACTACTTCACAAAGGGAAACTAGAAAAAGAGAACCTAGGGAACATTATGCACACACTCACCATAACTACATTTGGGTCCAAAATGTAGTGCAACGCTCAATTAGTAAGCCCACTATTATGGCAGTTGAGGTCAGTATGACCCATTCATTTACATCTTTATTTTTTTAGGGATCTTGACCCATTCTTTTGGTATTTTACAGGTATTTCATCATCTTGGATTATCAACAACACTTAGTGCAGGACAACAAATTCGATGTGACAGTCAGTGAGGGTTTCGGACCATCTGCCAAGTTAGCGAGGATTAGTTTTAGAGATTTTACATAGACCAGGGAACCCAGTTTGAAGACCAGAGCACCTGTAAGCACCCATCCCTTCCTAGATGCTACAGTTTAGGGAATCAATCCAGATCCATCCTTTTTGGAGCTTCTGCATAGTCATTGATACTTCTAAAAAATTTCAGTCATCTTTACGACATAGTCCTGTGAGCATCTATTATTAAACCGAGTTCTTTCCTCTTATCTCTTGCGTATTAGGGTTAGCATTTCCTTTTGTATAGTTGTTTAATAGCTCATTTACATACTTATTTATTGCATTTATTTAATTTATTTACAACTGTTCATATCTTATATTAACTATCCCCACATATTACTCATTAGTTAATTTTAGTTAATAATTTTGGTGAACCCGAATCGATCATTCACGCTTCTAGATTCTCCATTCATTGCTTGTCATCCTAGGGTTTTATCATCATGCATATCTCAATCAATGATTATTTTCTCACCAATCCTAAATTACTACATAGAGTACAACATTTTCTTGTGTTTACTTGCATTCATGCTAACATGCATCCATACTCGGTTTATCAAGCCTTTTCTAATGCCTTTTCTTCATATATCGTATTCAAGTATAACCTTCCCTCCGATGTTCACACTTTTGATAATGACCTGCCTCTACATATCATCTCCCATATTTATAATGTCTCTATTAAATGTAATTTGATTGAAAATGGGTTTGAACTTAACTTGTGTCATATGTCATTCCTCGAAGTTTTAGGCCTTTTCAGCTCATGCTGTCAATCCATCTAGTATTTCACTACATGCTTATGATGGTTTTGTCTGTCCTTATCTTGGTCACATTACATTTCCTATTATTTTTGGTCCAAATTTTGTCCACACTATATTTTTCATTGAGTATTTCCCAGTATCCTACAATTGTATTTTGGGAAGGCCATGGCTTCATACCATGCAAGGTGTCACCTCTACTGTACATAATTATGTTAAATTCTTACATGAGAGTATGGAGTACACCATTTTTCGTGACCGCGATCCATTTTAGTATTGCGACCGGGCTGCTAATACTAATCTTACTATCCCACACACATATATTACAGATGATCCCAAACCTAGCAAAGAACCACCTCACTTACCACCACTTGATGGCACCATTTGTGTGATAGATGCAGTTTCTTCCATGTCACCTATTACTACAATTACTATGATTCCTTATTAGGCACCTGTCTAGTCCATGGACATTGCTCTATCACATACACCTTCACATGTACCATCTCTCTTAGCATGACCACCATTTAATTGCACATTCTTCATGAATAATTCATACTAGGAACATAATCCATTTGCCACTACATGTGATGACACTATATGTACACACAAGGGTTTTGCTCGCTTAGGCTTTGCTTTTGAGGACCTCTATCTTACACTAGATACTTCTCATATTTATTATGGGTATGTCATCATCATTTCTAGCTTATGGTCTTCGTATCTTTCACCTAAAAATATTTCTCGCATGCACTCCTCACTCTTCTCCACACACATTAGGGAAATTATGGCTTGATTATATTGGGGGTACTCTATATCTTGATCATATAGACATTACATTTCCTATTCCCTTTAGATGCATTTTCATTTACAATAGCTCTTTCCTATGATACACTCAAAATATCACTTTTTGGTATACACACGGTTGTCCACTTCCTCCATTCACCGATGAGGAGTATGCTATGGGCATGTAAAACTTACGCCTTAATGGTTCATTACATGATCAACCAGACACTATTTCTTATCAAGTCACCAATGCTTATCCATTCGACTATGATACTGAGAGGGATGATATCCTAGATGAAATTACATAGCCTCTTTCATCACACATACATTGGTGGCATAGTATTCACATCCCTCTCTCTCATCATCATATCCTCATAGGAATATCTCTTATTTCTGCATTATCATTCATTCACATCCTTACATAGTTATACATCACACACCTAGAATTTTCACATACCACATTTTCACATTGTAATACATACATCTCATAATCATACGATTTCATCACTGCATACATGGAATGACAAACCTTTGTTCTTCATTATCATTGGTTAGATACTTGGGAGGCATTGCACTTAATACGCTCTCCCCTGCCCATCCCAACATTTGTGCATTTCTAATATTTGCATTTCCAAAAAATAATCCACTAGCATACACATCCTTATTCATACTTTGGTGTCGATCATTACTCAATGAAACACTCTTGTGATTTGGTTCACACTTGATTATTGAGGGCTTACTAAACATGAACCCCACACACTACACTATAGGGATTACACATCACATCTATCAATGCATTACACGTCATACATCATAAATTATACATTTAGTATTAAATATTTTGACATTTTTCCATTTATACATCATACATCACGTTAGCCATCATTTTTGATACACCATTTTCTATGCGTCTTACATCCTACTGTTTTCCAAATTTCTCATTCTTAGTCAGGATTAGTACACAAGCTACTAAAGAAACTAGTAAAATTAGAGAGGATAGAGGTTTTATGCTACCTTAGATATGGATGTGAATTTATAGGTGCCAAGTACATGGATCTCTACTGCAACAAGATTTTCAAAAATAAAACAGATTGGATTAGATAGATAGTGGCAGGGGATTCCCAACTAAGTGGATCTGAAGAAGATTTTGAATTCCTTAGCATATTTTAACCCGCGTTGTTAAAAAAAAGATGTAATCAAAAGTATATATTGATAATATACACAAACTAAAATAATACAAAATATGAAAGAAAAATTAGTTGATTTAGATATTGATCTGATTAAGTAACTGAAAGATAGATGTACTTGGTCTGGGTCAATGACAACCTAGACTGTGCAAAGGTAGGTTGATGATGACCTAGGAGGATAGGTCAGAAAGATGGTAAAATATGTATATTGTGTAGGATCTGAGCGCAATCAGGAAGTTGTAGGAGTCGAAGATGTTGGGATATTTCTATAGAGAATATTTGAAGAAAAGGAAACCAGGAAAAACAACAAAAAATGAGTTCAATGGGGAAATATTGAAACCAAGAACCTTAGTAGATGGTGACCGGAGTGCCAACAGGTTGATTTTTCTATGACATAGGAGTTTGATGAGGGATTATTGGATTAAATCAGAGGTTAAAGACATGTAGGGGTTGAGGATGGCTCTGGAACAAGAGGCGAGGGTTGTTGAGGCCGAGTCGACAACGACCTGTCCAGGGTTGACGGTGACTATGATAGGGATGGATAAATCCCAGGGAGGGAAATCTAGATGATCAACGTGTAAGAAAAGATATGCAAAAATAAGTTAATGAAAATTTTGCAAGCTCTACTACTAATGATCTAGACCTGTAAAAGGTTAGATATGAAAAATAAAAGATAATATGATAAAGTTGATTAAATCTATGTAAAACGATGACAATATCACAAAAAAGTGATATTGATTGGCGCATGCATGCTGCAAGGAGGTCTAGGAGGTCTGTAATGGCTTCAATATTGTTTAATGATGAAGGACTGTCTACAGGCTACAAGGAGAGAATCAGATTCACATTCAATTGATGGAGAATAAAAATAAAGCTCATAGCTTTATAGGGTAGATGACAACTGTGATGGGTTACTGCTGACTACAAGGAAAGTTTCCCCAATGGGAGGATTTTTCTACTTTGTTTTGTGATTTTTGATCTGTTTATGGTTTTAACCGAATGCTTTAAAGTATTAGGCGGGAAGAATTTTTTTAGGGATGAGATGTAAGTGAGTTGAGTGATAGAGATAGGTTAGAAAAAGTGTAGGGAAAAGAAGGGGTGTATATTTGAAATGAAAGCCTTCCAAAAATGGAAAGTTAGTTAGGGCATGATTAATTAAATGATTAATTAATTATTATTGATTTAAAAGGTGATGGGAATTTAATTAATTAAAGGTGATGAATAATATAATAAATACATATGTAGGTGATGAGAGGATTGATACCAAATTTATATGTCTACATTTTGCCCCCTTTTGTTGAGTGGTTTGTGGAAACAAACGACGGGACAAAAACAAAAAGGGTTAGATGAGGATAAATATTTGATGATAAGCTCCCCCACAAATGGGGAATCGATGACGTCAAAGGAAATCACTGAAGCATTTGAAAAAAGGTAGATGGAAAAAGGTGAGTGGGTGATGAAAAGATGGGTGAAAGCATAACCAAGGAAAAATTCCCCAAGAAAAAAAGGTCACAATATGGATGAAAATTATGGTGGTGAATCCAATATCATATTGATAGATGAAAATTGTGGTCTCAACGAAGATAGATGAAAATATTATATAGACCAGTGAGTGGGTAAAGACCACTGTGATATGGATGCAAGCTGACATGACCAACGGGTCATAGACAAGTCATCAAAGTATGCACAACTATATACAAAAAGGTATGCAAAATCCATCTTACAAGAAGAATCAAGAGAAAAATGTATGTGTCCACAATGAAGAAGGATGAATGATATCGGTGCCCAATGGGACACGAAACATGGTGGATAAGGAAAGGTGAAAAAGTGAATGATGAAATAATATGCTCCAAATGAGAAGAATGGACGAGAAGGTGAGAGTGCAAATATGCCCCTAGTGGGGAAATCTATGGCCTCAAAGGAGGACTTTGAGAGTTGAATTAGATAAAATGAATGTCCGAAGAGGGGAAATGAGTATTGCCACAAGGTGGAATTTGTGTGCAAGTTGAATAAGATTGTGAAATAAAATGCCCGATAAGGGAAGTAAATATGGCCTTAAAGGTGAAATAGGGGAAATGAATGAGTAAATAAAATTCCCTAAGGGGAAATAATTATGGCCACGGAATATGTACTTTGAGGTGAATTGTTTGAATTAAATAATGGGATGGAAGAATAAACATGGAAAAAAATGTGGACTTAACATGAAACGTGGAGGATGTGAGATATTGAAGCAAAATTCTCTAAAGAAGGAATATAGATGGCCACAAAACTAGACTTACAATGAGAGATATTGGACAAGATAAGATAAAACATAAATTAACGATGGCAGACCATGGGTATGAATGACTCTACATCATACAAGGAACGCACAAGGAAAATATACCTCCAACTGAATTGGAGATAAATAAGGAGGAGATCTGAGTAACGCAAGGCACATGCGACCAAAACAAATGTTATCAAATAACCAACAATAGTTAGTCATTTTAAATATCATGAAGAGAAATGGATGAAATGATCTAATGTTTTCATAACAAAAGGGGTTTGAGACCTAACTTGTACAAAGGAAGAGGTTTCTCCAAAAGTGGTATTCCCTAAAATTATGCCCAACTTTGGGAAGGGGAAAGAGAAAACTGATCAATGTGGGGGGTATGCTAGAATAAAGCTAATCATTGCGGGAAGCTTTCTTAGGATGCTAATAAAATGGAAGGTTGATCAATGTGGGAAGCCTTTAGATACCATAAGGATTATCCATCCTTCGAGGGTATGGTATGCTTTATACAATATATAGATGGCAAGAAAATATGATAGCCATCCTTCGAGGGATCAGTCTATTTACTTTTTTAATTTTGATTTAATGCTTTTGATCTTTTTTTTACTTTTCTTTTTTTTGCATGAAAAAATTTCCTTTGAGGGATCAGTTTGTTTTTGATAACTTTTATTTTGATTTGAGAATCCATGATTTTTTATTTTGACATTGGGGAGAGCTAGGATGAGATAAGTAGACCACTTAGGAAGGGATATATGATGTAAAAGAGACACCCCTGGACTCTTCGCATGGCTACAATAGGTGAATGAGATGGAGATGGATGTGATGATTGCAGAGTTCTCACCAAAGGGAGAACCTATCCATAAG
The DNA here is from genome assembly GCA_019776745.2 of Taxus chinensis. NCBI lineage: Eukaryota > Viridiplantae > Streptophyta > Pinopsida > Cupressales > Taxaceae > Taxus > Taxus chinensis. The sequence goes on along the minus strand of CM034151.1, from coordinate 813,346,060 downwards.
GAAAAGTTTATGGCCAGAGTCTTGGTGCCCATATTTAAGGCCACATCTAGTTAGTGATGGAAGACCACATAGTTCTAAATCATCAAAAAAGGATATGGAAAGGGATAAGATGGAGGAATGATATGAAGAAATGACTAAGGTCACATTGTTAAATGTGCTGACAATAGAATGGTCATAAATACAATGTGTTATGAAGTTCTACTTCCGGTTTACCATCAAAGGAGGCCAAATGAAAGGCTCTCGACCCATACTTATGTGTGATAATGTATGGTCTGATCTAGTTAGGGGAAAACTTTCCATGTTGGCTCCTTTCTAAAGTAGTGACATTCTGATTTTCCTTGAGGACAAGGTCACTGACATTGAAGTCACGTTCCTTTAAGGTTCTTATTGTAAGAACATTTAATGCACTCTTGATAACATGATGGTGTTCAAGATCAATAAGGTGACACTCATCTAGTATCTCAAGTTGTTTTAGACGAGCTTGGTGATAGTCTTCATCAAAGATGAAGTCAAGAAGGGACACGTACAAAGATGGGATTTGAAATTCGAGAGGAAGGATAGCTTCATAACCGTAAACAAAATAAAAAGGCATAGCCCCCATAGAGGTATGAATGCTTGTGTGATATGTGCAAAGGGTGAAAAGAAGCTGGAGATGCCAATTACGACTTGCTTGATCCATAGTCTTGGCCAAAATGTTTCGAAGAGTTTTATTAGTAGCTTTGGCTTGGCTATTAACTTGGGGATAATATGGAGAGGAAAATTTGTGTTTAATTTTGAACACGTTACAAATTTTCTAAGATATTTGTTTTTAAAGTACTTTTCGTTGTCCATAAAAATTTTGTGTGGAATGTCGAAGTGGAAGATGATGTGTTGATAGATAAAATTAATGATTGGGCCAAATTTAGTTTAGGTGAGTGGGATTTCTTCCACCCATTTAGTGAAATATTCAGTTGCAGTGATGATAGAGTGATGTTGTTGTGAGGAGCGAGGGTTAATAAGACCAATAAGATCAAGGCCCCATTGTGAAAAAGGCCAAAGGTCCTGAGCTGGCCACAAAGATTGACTAGGAATACAAATGAGATTAGAATGTTGCTAACATTTTTCACATTTCTTAACATATTCACAATAGTCATGATTGAGGGAAGGCCAATAATAACTATGACAAAGAACACACTTAACAATTGTCAAGCCAATAAAATGTCAGCCACAAATACCATCATGGACTTCTTGAATGGCTCGAGAGGCTTCATGGGATTTAAGACATCAGAGAAGAACACCACCAAATCTATGTTTATATAGAATGTCACCATGGATTACATAGTGGTGAACACACTGAAGAAAGGACCTCTTAGAATTTTTGGATAGATAAGGAGGTTTCCTTGAAGACTGCGTAATTGCTTAAGATTAGAAGGGGGAGGCATTTCAATGATTTCCTTAATCTTTGTGGGGTCAACTTCAATGCCCCTAATAGAAATGATAAAGTCAAGGAACTTTCCAGTTAAGACTCCAAATACACACTTTTCTTGATTGAGACGAAGGCAAAAGTGAATGAGGTACTCGAAAAGGAATTCGAGAATTGAGAGATGGTCACATAGATGCTTAGAGTTTCCTAAGAGATCAGCACCGTAGTATTCAATGGTTTTGTGAATGAGATCGTGAAAGATGTAAGTCATGGCCCAATGGTAAGTAGTGCCAGAATTCTTTAAACAAAAGGGCATGACATGATAGAAAAAGGTCCCCCAAGGGGTAATGAAGGAGGTTTTGTGTTGATATTCTGGTGCAATGAGGATTTGATTGTAACTAGAGAAACCATCCATGAGTGAAAGCATCTCATGACCTGAGGTGAGATCCATAAGTTGATCAACGCTTGGAAGAGGGAAATCATCCTTAGGGCAGGTGAGATTAAGATCTAGAAAATCAGTGCATATGTGTAACTTTCTAAATGCTTTAGGGATGGGGAAAATGTTGGAAACCCATTGGGGGGTAGTCAATATGGATGATGAAATTGGCTAACAAAATACATTACAATTCCTCTTTAACAAGGAGAGCAACGCAAGGGTGCATGTGGCAAAGCTCATGCTTTACCGGTTTAGCATTGGGATAAGTGACAATATTGTGGATGACAATAGAGGGGTCAAGGCCTAGGATGTATGAATATGACCATGTGAATGATTGGATATTACAAGAGAGGAATACGGTGAAATATTCTATCTCGTGTGGATCAATTGTTTGGCCCACCTTGAGAATATGAGGCTCCTATGGAGTCTCGATATTGACATCAATGGTGGCTTCATTAAGAAGAGTAGGTGAATCAAATGGTAAATTATTATGAAGATAAGAATATTTTCCCCCATGTGGGAAAGGATGACATCATCATTAGTGCACTCAAGGACATTAATGATAGAATAATATTCTTCTATCATCTCCGGATGGCAAAGAGGAAGGGACCTGGGCTGAATGTCACATTGATAGGGGACTGGTCCCAAAGTTATAGCAGAGACTACAAAAAATTTTTAGAGGTGATGGAAATGGTTTCATCTAGTTCCATATCCTCAAGAGTCAAGAACTATGGGGATGGTATGGTCATGTCCTCGAGAGTTAGATGAGATGGGGGAAGGCAGGGAAAACATATCCATGTCTTTGATGGTTGGAAAAGATGGAGAAGGTAGAGAAGGTATGCCCACATCCTTGAAAGTTAGAAAATATGTAGAAGGCATGTTCATGAGCATATCAGATGGTGGAATGGGGTCAGGATACTGCTTTCGATATCCTAACCTGAACTTCTTGTACAGAATGTGACATTGATCGGGAATATAGCTATGTGGCTTGTGTTTGTAACAACCTAGGCCAAATCCATTCCATGCGCAATGATGGAAATAGTTATAGGAAAAATATGAGTTGTTGAGAAACATAAATCCACCAATATAAATCCCTGCATGTGTGATATCATCAATGTGGGAAGAGGGGGTTTCAAAACAACCATAAATAAGATTGGTATGATGATGTGGTGGACCAAAAGGGACAACTTCCCTGACATCTGGCTAGTACATAGGCACCTTATCAGGTCTACCAATATAGTAGGGTGTTGGAAGGGTGTTGATCATGAGAAGGTGATATTCCCCCATCATAAGTTTTTCCATTACGTTATCCATGGAGGCCTTGCTAGGGAGTTTGGAAAAGGGAATGGTTGAACTCGTGGAAGGTGTAGATAGATCATCCTTGGGGATGAGCACGTTATTTGGTCTATAAGTCATGTTACATCCTTAGAAGAAGGAGCATCCCAAAGAAGTGTTAGGATATTTCCCTCATGCTCATACTTAAGGGAGCGATAAAGCGTTGATGGGGCATAACGCATGGCACAAATCCATGGTCATCCAAGGAGAACATTGTATTGAAATTATCCTTCAATAATATAAAAGGTCTGATGGATGAGCTTGTCACCGACATGAATGGGAAGAACAACCATTCCCAAGATGGAAGCGATGGAATCATTAAAGGTGCGAAGGATCACAAGTGTTTGAATGGTAGATTCCTTTGGAATCTTAATTTGATCAAAAGTATGTGAAGGGATAATATTAATGCTTACCCTGATATTGATCATGGACCGTTGAATGAACCTATCATTGATACTAACTATAATGAAGAGGGGAAGGTCGTGTTATTCTAGTGGGATATCTGGAATTTTAGTTTTATTGAATGATATAGTAGTAGAAACATCAAGTGCCCCTACAAAATATACAAAGGGCTGAACTTCCTCTTCAGATGTTGGAATGCACTTTAAGTCTTCCATAAGAGCTTATCTATGATCTAGTAAACTTTGGATAAGCTCATAGAACTACATTTTTACTCAGGCTTGATGAAGTTGTATAACGATACTTTTTTCAATAGGCTTAGGGGTTGCTAAAATAGAAACCTTTGGTTTTGATGATGTAGCCAACTCCTTAGGAGGAGGGATGGCAATGAAGGTCTTATCCTTTGGTTCGGAGGATGATTTGGGCTCGCATGAGCTAGATCGAGTGGTTACCCGAACTGCATTGACGAACAAAGGAGAACCATCACTGGATGGGTCATCTCTCGAAGGAAAAATAGAAGATGTCAAACTAGATGTGGAAGGCAGGGACTGAATCAATCTAAGGGAAAGTCTTCCCTCTTTAATAAGTCTATGAATAATCTCCTAAAGTTCTCTACAATGTTCAATATCATGTCCATGGGTACGATGAAAGGAACACATAAGATTAGGATTAACCCATAGAGGCTTATTTCCTTTTGGGTCAAAGGCCTTGATAGTTAGAAGTGTGATTCCAAAAGTCTGTAATAAGAATTGGAATATTTCAGTATACGTTTCACCTAAAGGACTAGAAGATTCCTTATAAGACATTTTGGATGTTTGAGGTAAAAGCCCAGTGTACTGATGTTTTGATGATTTGGATAATGTTTTACTATTGATTGGTGTTTTAGTGTAGGATGGTATTGGATTGGAAAGTTGAAATGCACGTGGTTCTAAAAAAATGATCTTAGTTTGGATGGTTTAACCCTGGGGGAACCATAGGTTTTGTATGTGGGGACAAATTTTCAAGAGTGCCAACAACCTTAGCTAGAGAATTAGATGGCAATGCTATGGTTGGTTCGGCTACAAGAAATAACATTTATCTTAGATGATCTATGGAAGATGAGGATTGAGGGGATTGCGCTGATGACATGGAAGAGATGTTTAAGGTCATTGCAAGATAAAGTTATTTAGAAATTCCTCAAATGACGGAGTTGGGATAAAAGGAGTAGGTGGCATGGATGTAACCACAATAGTAGGTATGGGTAAGAGAGCGGGATTATGAACGAGTATAGGTTCCACATACGGTATGACAGGAAAATGTGGAATAGCCATAGGCGTGGTATGTAATGCCCCGTTCATCGTTGCTCCTTTGCTTCTGCGATGACCGTGCTTCTTAGAGCTGAACGTTGTTGCATTTCCTTTGAAACGTTAGTGTTTCACCTTGTCGAGTTTAACTGTTGGTTGCTAGTAATGATGATAATAATAATAATAATAATGACATTATGATTTTATTATCGATCAACGATTGTATTTTATTATTATTTTCTTTATATCGATTGTTATCGATATCATCCTCTGTTATCGTTAAACTATCCTGTCATTTTTCTTGTCGCTTCCGCTGGTTGAGCCTCGTTGCGCAAATGAGGAAGAGTATGATTTGTGGTGGCGCCACGGATTGGAGGTGGTTTTCAAATGGTGTTTGGACTCCTCCCAACCACCGAACTGCAAATAGTTATGGTATTTAATGTTTCTCCCTTGCGTGAGGGAGATGGAAGTCGGTGGAGTCTTGATTTTCTTCACCTTGATCTCTTTTCGATCCTTTTATTCAATGCTTATGGGTGGATGAGTGTTGGGCACATTTTGTGGGAATGAAGGCCACCTGCTTCTTTAATTATTTCATTTCTGCTTGGTTTATCCCACGTGCTGTGGGTAAGAATTATCTCTTCCCTTTTGGTAGTGGGCCGCATACTTTAATGTTAGATGTTCCAGCAAATCTTTCCCAGATTTTCTTATTGTTAGCTGCGTGGAGGGTTGGTGTTTACGCAGGAATTTTGTACTCCTTTTTACCTACTGCAACCTGCAATTATTTTTCTCTGACGCTGGATGATTAGCTTTCAAATCGGATTTTGTTTTTGATTTTCCCTGTGTTTATCTGTTACCTGCTCTGGCTTTGTTGCTAGCCGCGTGAGTTGTGTGGTGAAGGGACTTTGCTTGGCTACGCTTCCCCTTCCCTGCTATCCTGCCCTCGCCTGTTGGGTTTGATATGATGGTTTTAGATGAAGCTACAGGCTAGGGAAGTAGGTGTGTTACCTCCACTTTCATTGGGTGCTGCGGGGTGTGTTCTGGTTGGGGATCCACAGCACGGCCTGCACAGTAAATAGCCAGGCAATAGGCATGTTGCAGCATGGTAGAAGCCTTTTGAGTTCTTCCAACAAGCAGGTCGTCCAACTATGTTGTTATCTGTTCAGTATCGACTACATCCTCAATTCGGGATTCTCCTTCAAGGTATTTTTATCAAAATCGACTATGTGACAGTGAGAGTATTACCAGAAGACCTGATGAAATTTATTTCTAAGATTCTCTATTGATTTCTTACTTGTCTTACGATGTAACTCATGGAAGAGGATCTCATGGAGGTGGATCTGTTTCATATCAGAATATTCATGAAGCACGATTTGCTTTGCAATTATATGAGCTTCTTCAACGAGTCACTGAGTTGGCAGGCATAAAGGTTTCTATTGGAATTATCACACCTTACAAGCTACAGGTGAAATGTTTGCACTTAGAGTTTGATGCTGTCCTCAAATATGATGAAGTAAAAGGTTTATTTATCATTACGGTAGATGCCTTTTAGAGCCTGGAGCGATGTAATCATTATGTCTTGTGTCCACAGCTTCAAATCCTCAGCAGGCCAAGCTTCTTGAATCTTTCAAGGCCTTAGGTGCTAATATAGTCCATGGATCTCTAAAAGATCATGCAAGTCTTGTGGAGACAATCAAAAAGTGGATGTGGTCATCTCCACAGTGGGAGGGATGTAGATAATGGATCAGCTTAACATTATCAAGGCAATCAAAGAGGTTGGAACCATCAAGAGATTTCTGCCATCTGAATTTGGAAATGATTTTGATAGATTCCATGCAGTCGAGCCTGTAAATACTTCATGGGGTTACAAGGTCAAAGTCCGTAGGGCCATTGAGGCAGAAGGAATTCCCTACACATATGTTTGCAGCAACTGTTTTGCCACGTATTTTGTGCCAAATTTGGGGCAACCAGGCCTTACTGCCCTACCAAGGGATACAGTTTCGATTTTAGGGGATGGAAATGCCAAAGTTGTGTTTGTGAAAGATGAAGATATTGGCACTTTTACCATCAAGGCAGTGGGTGACCCAAGAACTCTGAACAAGAAATTGTATTTGAGGCTTCCTACCAATCCATATTCTTTCAATGACCTGGTAGCTTTGTGGGAGAAGAAGATAGGAAAGACTCTGGAGAAAAAGGCAAGATATTTCTACACCTTTCTACTGCTATTATATTATATTTACAATTATTGTGAAATCGAACCACTTTTTCCTTGCATTGATTTGTCAGTTGGATGTCATGATGGGAGATTTCCCCTTTCTGCTTGTCTCTTCTTGTTTTTACTTTTATCGTTGTCAGTATGTCGGTCGAAAGGATGCGTGTGCCTTCTCCTCTGGGTGTTATGTTTCTCTTGCTCGAGTGATAGACCTTCGTCTGTTGGTTTATGTATTTATTCTTCTCTGTGTTTGAGTTGCAAGTTATTATGTTGATCAAACTAGTATTTTCGATATCATGGAAGTAAGTTGATGATAACTATGAAGCTCCTCCCTAGCACCCAGGTTTGTCTTTTGACATTTTTTGTTAGCTTCTTCGCAAGTCCCTTGGATAACCTTTTGGCATCGAGAAAGGAAGGTCGTAGGATTAGTGTGGTCAATGCTTGGGCTAGCCAACTTAGAGTTTTGGTATTAAAACTGGTAGATTGAAAAGGTTTGTGTGCATTGTGTCTTCCGTCTTGCATGTTTAGACTCTTATATTATCTTTCATCTTGTTTCTAGGCTTTTAAGGCCATCCTCAAGAAGTACCTTGACCATCCCTATCAACTTGAACCATAACTAGCTTTTCGGATCAACTAAGCTCGAGGTTTCATTGTGCGAATCCAGTACCTCATTGACACTAGAATAGCTTTGGTCTAATCCCACTCTGTGAATTATTGTTGGTGGCGCTCTTCTATTCTTCCTAACTTGCATTATTTCTCCTTGTAATGTTAACGCTATTAATTAATATTGGTCGGTTTCGGAAGGTTTTGTTTTGATAATGTCGCTTAGAAATTATGTTTGTACCTATGTGTGACGGTTGACTGTGTTACCAAGGGTTGCCTTAAGATATGGTTGTTTTGGGAAATAGGTAGTTTATTTTAAATTGACCAAACACTAGAACTGTTGTGGAGGTTTGCAAATCTTAGTGTTATAAAATTTGTTGATGACATTATTATATACTCTTGTTTGATGGAACTCCCTTCTTCTCTCGCATGTTGCTACTAGCCTGTAAGACTTGGACCCTTCTTGGATGATTGGAAAATCTCTTGGAGATAATGGTCAAAACTAGTATACCTGGCCTTCGCTTCGAAACTTATGTTGTGTGTAAAATCTATTTGATTTCCGGTTTGAAACTCAATTATACATGGCTTTTTGTGTAAATTTTCGAAACCCGTGGTTCCCCTTTCTTGGGCTGATCAACTCTTGTTCTTTTAGAAATATATTATTTTAGCCTATGCGTTTGGTACCTTTGATAAAATTTCCAGATGGTTGGTCTTTATGTCAAATCTCAATATTGTAATTATTGTTTAATTACTTACTTGATGGGAATTTCTTTTTTTGCTAGATTGGTTATTTTCTCCTGATAGGGCCAAGGGCCATTCTTTTACGAGTGCTACTTTTGTTGCTTTTGCTCCTAACTAAAGTACAAGGTCTTCTCCTTCTTTGATTGGCATGATAGAGACTTTATTATAACTTGATGTGTTCTTAGTGTTTAGAGGTTTGACCCATTTCTTGTTTAAAGTGCTTCCTTTTGTGGTATTGTTAGATAATAGTTATGGTGGTTTTGTGTAGCCTTATCTTGCTCAGTTCTCGCGAACTGACTCTTGTGGAAAATTTGTTGCAGATGGATTTTGCGAGTAGATGAGGGATAGACTTGTAGATTTTATATCAACCTCAGTTGAGAAGTTCTTTTGCATGAATCCTTTTTGTATTGTTCTACTATTGATTACATACAGTGGAAAATGTAGGAGAGGATCATGGTCTTAGTATAATGTATTTGTGGACTTTGTCATCTTAACTTTGGACACCTTGGTTTGTTTGACCATCATTGAAAATATTAAAATATTGGTTACTGCTTGTTGAGTGACCTTATTGGATTATCGGTATTTTAAGTGTGGATGTAACCTTGTTTTGTTCTGGTCAATGAGTGTTATTAAACTCTACCCTTGAAAATAAATGTTGAGTAAATCTTGCTTTGACTTATTAATAATGCGACATAAGTAAAATAACATGGGTTGTTTAACACTTATAAAAGTTGAACTAAAAGTTATATTTAAATAAATTGGTGTAGAGGTGACCAACTTGAGAGCATGTAATTCCATAAGTGAGCAAAGATGAAACTATCCTTTGTTAAGTAACACTATATAACTTGATACCCCTAGCTACACTCATGAACACTATCCCTTTCATGGTGAAAATTCTTAAATGATCTTAAAGGAAATCTATGGATTAGATTCTGGAAGATAATAAGATTTAATAAGCCAGAGAGAAAATAATTTAGAAACCTCACGCAATCTATACTCTTAACCGCCATTTGGATGGTAAATTGTTTTATTCCTTGTATAAAACTCATTTAGTAAAGCCTAAGTAAAATCTGTTAATAATTCTGGTTAAGTTCTCGAGTTTCAATTAAATACTTGGTAATAAAAAATGAGGTCTTGAAGATGATTTCAACTCAACCTTCTCTCTCTAACCCTTTTTCCCAAGGTGCTTTGTATCTCTTCTCTTAAGTGTGTTGAACTTAAAACCATGTTGTCTTGTGGGCAAGAACGAATCTTAGTAGCGTTAGTGGTGAGCAGATGGCCTTGTGGAATTTAAATCACTCCCTTTTTTCTTGATAAACAAATTAAGCAAATAAATGTCATAATAGAGAAGATTTAAAGATAATTATTCAGTGTCAAAGGAATAAACTTGGCTTGGCAAGTTAAATCATATGAATCATATTTTGAGCCTCCTTGAAAATATAAGCTAAGAATTGCAAGATGTCCTTTTAAAATAAATAACCCTCATGAATATCTCATTGTGGATGGCCCTAACTGTAAGTTTGTTCTGTGGTTGGACTTCTATGTTGTCTTGTCAAAAAAAAAAGAAAATGTATTATCCTTTTGGGTGTGAACGTTTCTGTGCTGATCTTGTGGTCATCCCCGTAACAAGTGGTTCCTAGAGTTGGTTGTAACTTTTTGATGACATGGTGTGTCGTGTTATGTGTGGAAGCTAGTCCAAAATAAAAAATTATCCTGTCTCCTACTGTGTTGTTCGTGTGTGTGAGATTTTTCGGTCGTTACACTTGGTATCAGAGCATAGGTTCATGCTCTCGAAACCTATGGGCCGGATTGGTGTTGTATGGTGATGTTACATGATGGTGATGGTGTTACATGTTATTGTTTCATGGAGATGATGGTATTGCATGATGATGATTTATATTGGAAGAGTAATGTGGTATAAGCATGATGTGATTATTGTTGTAATTGTGATATTGTGAACGCACGTGATGTGTATGTCACCTCAGTGTGTATTTGTTATCATATTGATGTGCTGGGGATGGGAGTATTCTCTCTCCTTCTTGTGGATTCTATGAGGAGTTCACGTGTGAATTGTTGTTTGTGATGTCTGAAAAGAATTCTAATGTGGATGACGGAGTGTTGGAACATTGTGACATATTGTGATATGTAGGTGTATCAATGTGTTGTATGACTAGATTGATGTTAAAATAAATGAGTTGCATCATGATGTTTTTACCATGTTTTGAAGAAATGTGTGTACCGCCCTGTTATGTAGTAATGGATGTTATGTTGTGATGTACTATGTTCATTGTATGTATGATTTGTGCAAATATGTAATGCTTCATGTTGTGATTTAGGGTCATTACGATGAGTGTATGAACCCTATCGTATGGTGATTGCACTTTGGGTGCAGAATGTGGAAAAGTGATGGTGTTACACTCAGTGAATGTATGATTGTGATCTACCTTATATATGTACCACCATTGTGTTAGTGATGTGGTTACATGTTATGTTGTGAACCTTACGCTAACCGACCCTAAGGGAAATCGGTAGAAGTGTATGTTGAGAGTGAGGAATGGTGTACCATGGGTCAATAACTCGAACCAAAATTCGGTTTAGTAGATAACAACCTATGATTATTTAATCTCTCCCTATGTGGTTGCATGTATGCAACCTAAGTGCAACTATGACTATGTTTAGCCTTGTCGAAGTGGTGGCGGGATGATTCAGATGGAGGTGATGACAGTTGTATTATTGATACGTATTTTACGAGCTGAGGCTCGATGTTCTGAGTGCTAGCAACTCGTTGAGTACCCCTTTGGTGGCTAGATAAGGCCACACAGTTATCGTAATGTGACATTATTATAAGTTGATTTTATTCGTAAATTGGGCTTTTTACTTTATTTTGTAAGGACCAGCAACTTTTCTTGATTACCATGCTTTACAATTTTGGGAATTTCCTTGGTTTATGGCACTAACATGTGGATTCTGATACTAACTATGGCTATTTGGCCATTTATTTTGCTTGATTTTGGGTCTTCTTTTAAATTTTAAATTTTTACCGCCTTGCCCAAGGCTTGTACTTTTCCACTTGGCATTTGGATTGGATTGTTGTGCTGGTTCTATTGTCGTGATGTGTGGAATAGGGTCATAGGATGCACCATGGAATGGTTGGAACCTATGGACTCCGCTTCGTTGTATGGGGGTACGCCCCAAGGAGTTACATATAACTAGTGGGTTGTTGAACCACAGCGTTATTATGTCACTTGGGTTAGGAGTGTTCGAACTCTATGTGTCTTGGGCCATAGGGTCAACCGGCCTCCTTGAGGGAGGCATAAGAGTTTGAGGGAGGCATAAGAGACTTGAGGGAGGAATAAGAGTTTGAGGGAGGCATAAGAGTTTGAGGGAGGCATAAGAGACTTGAGGGAGGCATAAGAGACTTGAGGAGGCATAAGAGTTTGAGGGAGGCATAAGAGACTTGAGGGAGGCATAAGAGTTTGAGGGAGGCATATGATATTTGTGTGTATGGGTTGATGTTTCGGGATATATGTTGAGTTATTGTGATGTTTTGGTAGTGGTATTTTGAAGTATGTGTTACTCATGTCAAATGGATATGTGTTGTGATGTTGTGGATATGTCATTGATTCCCTTGTGGACACTATGTACCTGTAGCATTGTTTGGTGTTATGTGAATTTTTCATCGATGCAAATTGAGGAAATGTCTGGTGGACTGTAGTAATCTTTTGGTTCGAGTATTTTGTATATCAGTCATTGATGTGTGACGAGTACTATGTCATTGATGTGTGACGAGTACTATGTTATGTGGACTGTGCCTATTCCATTTCTGTATTTGAGTAACCTTTTGTGGTGTAATACAATCATGAAGTATATACTTGTGTGCTTGTGAATCTGTAGTGTCTTTTTTGAACCTGATAGGGTGTTGTGTTAGCAACTTCATGTTGGGCACCCACAATAAGGAATAAACCAAAACTCTTCAAGGATGAAATTTTAAAAGAAATTAAACTAAGAATAATGCTAATGGAAAGAGAACTAATGAAAATAATAAATAAGAAGGGAACTGCCAATCTTTACAGAACATTGAAAGTTAAAATTTTCTACCAAATGTTCCTAAGCCTACCCTGTGGCCATGCTTTAATCAGACTAAAATTTTAAACCATAGGGTCTGTAATGTCTTCTTTATCTATTCCTTGGTTTGCCTGAACCATTTCTTTTTCTCTGTGATAATGTTGCATCGAGCAAAATGCTTTCTTAAGGGGAGGAGAATGTAATTCCCCGTTGGGCATCGTTGCTACTCCGTTGCTTCTGCGACGACCGTAGCTTCTTAGACTTGCCACCTTGTTGCATTTCCTTTGAAAACGTTAGTGTCCTCGCGCAGGTCTTGTTTAACTACGGGGTTGACTAGTAATGATGATAATCCTCCCAACCACCCAACCTGCCGATTATGATTTTATGATCTGATCAACGATTGTATTCTATTATTATTTTCGTGAGAGAGATGGTTAGTCGGTATCAGGCCTATTTATATCGTTAAACTATCCTGTTGATCTCCTTCTTGATCTTTTCCACTGGTCAATGCGTCATGGGTGCAGTCTGAGGTTGAGTATGATTTGCTAGTGATGCCACGGCATGTGAGAGGCGCTCTTTAAATGGTTGTGTGGACTCCTCCCAGAGGCCAGCAAAATCTGCAAATAGTTCATGGTGTTTAATGTTTCTTCCCGGTTCCATCCCTGCATGCGTGGTTTTAGATGGAGTCTTCATTTTCTTCACCTTGAGGTAGGTGTGTTTCCTTTTATTTAATGCTTATGGGTGGATGCGAAGTGTTGGGCATGTTCTTGCCAGATATCCATAGGCAACAGCCTGTTCTGACAGGTTTATTCCCACGTGTTGCCAGGTAAGCATTATCTCTTCCCTTTTGCAGTACTGGGCAGCATAGCTTTAATGTTAGATGTTCCAGCAAATCTTTCCCAGATAAGCAGGATGTTAGCAACGTGGACGGTTGGTGTATGCGCAAGACTTCAGTACTCCTTTTTACCTGCTACAGCCTACAGATTCAGGTTTCTCCTTCAAGATGGCTGTTTATCATTTAAATCGGACTATGTTTTTGATTTTCAGTGAGTTTATCTGTTACCAGGAGACTCTGGCTTTGAAATTGCATTTGCAAAGTGAGTTCTCTATTGAAGGGACCTTGCTTGCTACGCTTCCCCTTCCCTACTGATCCTAACCTCATGCCTGAAGAGGATCTCATAGAGGCGGATTTGTTTCATATCAAAATATTCAGGCTAGGGAAGCAGGCAAATTACCTTGCTACTTGCTCAAACCCATGCTGATGGGTGTTGTTCTAGCTCGGGGATCCACAGCTCTGTTTGCACATTAAATAGCCAGGCAACAGGCTTTTTGCAGCTTTGTAGACGCCTGTTGTAGCACTTCCAACAAGTAGGTCATCCAACTATGAGGTGATCTATTCAGTATCGACTGCATCGTCAATTACGGTATTCCTCCTTCAACGGTATTTTTTATAAAAATCGACTAGTAGTGATCGGTGATGAGTGGAGTACCAGAACACCCTGATGCAAATTTATTTCTAAGTAGTTGTGGTAGTGGATTTCTTAGTTGGTCTTACGATGTAACTCATGTGAAAAGAATCTCATAAAGGTGGATCAGATTCACACCCTCAGAATATTCATGAAGAACGATCTACTTTGCAATTATATGGAGCTTCTTCAACGAGTCACTGTCTTGGGAGGCATGAAGGTTTCTGTAGGAATTCTCACACCTTACAAGCTGGAGGTGAAATGTTTGCACCGAGAGTTTGACTGTTGTCGCTCAAATCTGATGAAGGAAAAGGCCATTTATCATTACGGTAGATGCCTTTCAGAGCCTGGATCCCACTGTAATCTTCTATGTCTTGACAGTCCACATCTTTAAATCCTCAGAAGGCCGAGCTTCTTGAATCCTTCGAGGCCTCAGGTGGCTAATATAGTCCATGGATCTCTAGAAGATCATGCAAGTCTTGTGGAGATAATCAAAAAGTGGATGTGGTCATCTCCACAGTGGGAGGGTTGTAGATGATGGATCAACTTAACATTATCAAGGCAATCAAAGAGGTTGGAACCATCAAGAGATTAATGCCATCTAAATTTGGAAATGATTTTGATAGAGTCCATGCAGTCGAGCCTGCAAATACTGCATGGTGGTTACAAGGTAAAAGTCCGTAGGGCCATTGAGGCAGAAGGAATTCCCTACACATATGTTTGCAGCAACTGTTTTGCCACATATTTTGTGCCAAATTTGGGGCAACCAGGCCTTACTGCCCATACCAAGGGATATAGTTTTGATTTTAGGGGATGAAAATGCCAAAGTTGTGTTTGTGAAAGAGGAAGATATTGGCACTTTTACCATCAAAGCAGTGGATGACCCAAGAACTCTGAACAAGAAATTGTATTTGACGCTTCCTACCAATACATATTCTTTCAATGACCTGGTAGCTTTGTGGGAGAAGAAGATAGGCAAGACTCTGGAGAAAAAGGCAAGATATTTCTACACCTTTCTACTGCTATTATATTATATTTACAATTATTGCGAAATCAAACCGCTTTTTCCTTGCATTGATTTGTCAGTTGGATGTCATGATGGGAGATTTCCCCTTTCTTCTTGTCTCTTCTTGTTTTTGCTTTTATCGTTGTCAGTATGTCGGTCGAAAGGATGCGTGTGCCTTCTCCTCTGGGTGTTATGTTTCTCTTGCTCGAGTGATAGACCTTCGTCTGTCGGTTTATGTATTTATTCTTCTCTGCGATTGAGTTGCAAGTTATTATGTTGATCAAACTAGTATTTTTGATATCATGGAAGTAAGTTGACGATAACTATGAAGCTCCTCCCTAGCACCCAGGTTTGTCTTTTGACGTTTTTTGTTAGCTTCTTCACAAGTCCCTTGGATAACCTTTTGGCATCGAGAAAGAAAGGTTGTAGGATTAGTGTGAGTCAATGCTTGGGCTAGCCAGCTTAGAGTTTTGGTATTAAAACTGCTAGAATGAAAAGGTTTGTGTGCAATGTGTTTTCCGTCTCGCATGTTTAGACTCTTATATTATCTTTCATCTTGTTTCTAGGCTTTTAAGGCCATCCTCAAGAAGTACCTTGACCATCCCTATCAACTTGAACCATAACTAGCTTTTCGGATCAACTAAGCTCGAGGTTTCATTGTGCGAATCCAGTACCTCGTTGACACTAGAATAGTTTTGGTCTAATCCCCCTCTGTGAATTATTGTTGATGGCGCTCTTCTATTTTTCCTAACTTGCATTATTTCTCCTTGTAATGTTAATGCTATTAATTAATATTGGTCGGTTTTTATGCACGTAATTACCTTAATATTTTGTGATGGAAATTTCCTTAAATGTGATTAATCCTCGGGAAAAAAACTCATCTTTCATTTGATAGTCTTATGGATTCATAGCGGAAGGTTTTGTTTTGATAATGTCACTTAGAAATTATGTTTGTACTATATGTGTGACGGTTGACTGTGTTACCAAGGGTTGCCGTAAAATATGGTTGTTTTGGGAAATGGGTAGTTTATTTTAAATTAACCAAACATTAGTATTGTTGTGGAGGTTTGCAAATCTTTAGTGTTATAAAAATTTGTTGATGACATTATTGTATACTCTTGTTTGATGGAACTCCCTTCTTCTCTCGCGTGTTTGCTACTAGCCTGTAAGACTTTGACCCTTCTTGGATGATTGGAAAATCTCTTGGAGTTAATGGTCAAAACTAGTATACCTGGCCTTCGCTTCAAAACTTATGTTGTGTGTATACTCTATTTGATTTCCGGTTTGAAACTCAATTATACATGGCCTTTTGTGTTAATTTTCGAAACCCGTGGTTCCCCTTTCTTGGGCTGATCAACTCTTGTTCTTTTAGAAATATATTATTTTAGCCTATGCATTTGGTACCTTTGATAAAATTTCTAGATGGTTGGTATTTATGTCAAATCTCAATATTGTAATTATTGTTTAATTACTTACTTGATGGGAATTTCTGTTTTTGCTAGATTGGTTATTTTCTCCTTATAGGGCCAAGGGCCATTCTCTTACGATTGTATACTTTCGTTGCTTTTTCTCCTAACTGAAGTACAAGGTCTTCTCCTTCTTTGATTGGCATGATAAAGACTTTATTATAACTTGATGTGTTCTTAGTGTTTAGAGGTTTGAACCAATTCTTGTAATAAAGTGCTTCCTTTTCGTGGTATTGTTAGATAATAGTTATGGTGGTTTTGTGTAGCCTTATCTTGCTCAGTTCTCGCGAACTGACTCTTGTGGAAAATTTGTTGCAGATGGATTTTGCGAGTAGATGAGGGATAGACTTGTAGATTTTATATCAACCTCAGTTGAGAAGTTCTTTTGCATGAATCCTTTTTATATTGTTCAACTATTGATTACATACAGTGGAAAATTTAGGAGAGGATCATGGTCTTAGTATAATGTATTTTGTGGAATTTGTCATCTAAACTTTGGACACCTTGGGTTTGTTTGACCATCATTGAAATTATAAGAAATATTGGTTACTGCTTGTTGAGTGACCTTATTGGATTATCGGTATTTTAAGTGTGGATGTAACCTTGTTTTGTTTTCGTCAATGAGTGTTGCTTAAACTTTACCCTTGAAAATAAATGTTGAGTTAAATCTTGCTTTGACTTAGTAATAATGTGACATAAGTAAAATAACGTGGGTTGTTTAATACTTATAAAAGTTAAACTAAAATTTATATTTAAATAAATTGGTGTAGAGGTGACCAACTTGAGAGCATGTAATTCCATAAGTGATCAAAGATGAAACTATCCCTTTGTTAAGTAACATTATATAACTTGATACCCCTAGCTACACTAATGAACACTATCCCTTTCATGGTGAAATTCTTAAAAGAACTTAAAGGAAATCTATGGATTGTTCTGGAAGATAATAAGATTTAATAAGCCAGAGAAAAACAATTTGGAAACCACACAATCTATCTCTCACCGCCATTTGGAAAGTAAATTTTTTACTCCTTGTTAATACTTTTAGCAAAGCCTAAGTAAAGTTGTTGATAATTCTGGTTAAGAGCCCTAGCTTCAATTAAATACTGGCAATAACTAATGAGGTCCTAAAATGTTTCATCTCGACCTTCTCCCTCTAACCCTTTTTCCAAGGCACCTTGTATCTCTTCTCTTAAGTGTGTTGAACTTAAAACCATGTTGTCTTGTGGGCAAGAACGAATCTTAGTAGCATTAGTGGTGAGCAGATGGCCTTGTGGAATTTAAATACTCATTTTTCTTGATAAACGAATTAAGCAAATAAATGTCATAATAGAGAAGATTTAAAGATAATTACTCAGTGTCAAAGGAATAAACTTGGCTTGGCAAGTTGAATTATAGGAATCATATCTTGAGCCTCCTTAAAAACGTAAGCTAAGAATTGCAAGATGTCCTTTTAAAATAAATAACCCTCAAGAATATCTCATTGTGGATCGGCCCTAACTGTAAGTGTGTTCTGTGATTGGACTTCTATGTTGTCTTGTCAAAAAGAAAAAAAAATGTATTATCCTTTTGGGTGTGAACGTTTCCGTGCTGACCTTGTGGTCATCCCCGTAATAAGTGGTTCCCAGAGTTGGTTGTAACTTTGTGACGACATGCTGTGTCGTGTTATGTGTGGAAGCAAGTCAAAAGAAATTTATCCTGTCTTTTGCTGTGTTGTTCGTGTGTGAATTTTTGGGTCGTTACATGGTAGCCAAGCCTACTAGAGTGGATGAATCAGATGATGAGGTGGATAAAGAATTTGGTGAAGAAACAACCCCAGATGCGGAAATAGGTTGAAATGTTTGCTTTAGGAATGTCTCCAAGGGCATGAATGAAATATTTGCTAATGGAGTTATAGTATTCATAGATGTGGGATTACAATCTGAGATAGATGTAGGTATAATAGGTGTAGGGAGGATGTCAAAGGGAATAGAGGTGCTGAATGATGAAGTTACAGATGATATAGGTTCCTGATCATTAGTGTTCAAGGTGTTTATAGTTATGAACATTAGGTTCATAGGTTTTAGTGGAAGTAACTTCTTAGCTTATCGATGTATGATTCATAAAAGGTTGTTTAAAAATGTCGAGTGGTTGATTTGGTGAAGCATTTGGATTATCAACTTAAAGATCACCCCTCCTAGTCTAGGCACCCAACTTCCTGTGCTATGTTCCTTAAAAAAATTATAGTATAAATTTCTATATGCATGGCAATTAAACTTGGTGATAACAACTTTGGAGAAATGGTCTTCACAGCCCCAAACTGGTTGTTGAAATCTTCCACATCATCACACTTGCCCCAAACTAGAAGTCAAGTCTCAAAAGGTTAGATGTCATCACTTTGTCAAATATTGTATTGAAAACTAGTGACTGGCCTTGTGGGTAATGGTAGTTAGGTATTGCTAAAGTGATTCGTTGTTTAGTCGCATATTAAAATACAAAAAAATGTAGAAGATGATTTCAAATAAAAATTACAAAGTTGAGCTGCAATCTCACACTAATCTCACTTGCCACTGGCACTAAGCCTGTAAAGAAAACTAATGTCAACCTTCAATCAATTTGAGTTTGAAATAGGCCTAGTGCTTGAGGATCCATGTTTTAAGTCTGTGGGCCATGTTGAAGGCCTTGTCAAAGGTGTAGAATTAATAAAATATATATATTCAACAATAGATCTCATCTGAGTGACACCGACAAACGTGCCCCTATTTGAGTCGATGCAGATCATCTTATGGCTCAGTTGAAAGGACCACCTAGATTATAATGCCATGCCAGAATGAATTATGAGGATCCACAATGTGATTCTCCTATGAGCACAATAATTGAATTAGTGTACAGGCTAATTGATAAAGCTCTAACATTCTACTCCAATGTTAATCGAATGGTGTCATACGACCCAACAACTGTGTCACACACGCTAAACATACATAGTGAATAGTAAAGGATAGAGTTATACCTTTTTTTTTAACTTGCTTGACCAACATAACATGACACATGACATAGTATGTCACCAAGGTTAAAACTAACTCTGAGAACAACTGTGCGATACAAGGATAACCATGCAAAAGTTTGAATGCATGGAAACATGTCACGCCCATCAAGGATCAATTCACTTTTATTTTTGAACTTAGACAACAAGGAGGTCCAATTCCTAGTGTAACAGGACTTACAGTTTACTGGGCAAACCATAGGTGAGATGGGATTCGTTGAAAGTTATTTGTTTCATATGATAATGAGACATCCTTCAATGTCCCTAAACTTATAGTTTTTAGGGAGATTCTGGATAACCTGATTTACGATGGCACGCATGGGATCCTCTTGACCAAGCTAAGTGGTAGTTGCATTTTACACTGAGGTAATTAGCTTTAAGTCTTCTCTATTATGAGCATTGTGGATTTGTTTAATGTCTGAGGAATTATTTAGGGATAAAGCCACGGTAATTTAATTCCACAATGGCCCTTGTATCCAAGACTTGTTGCTGGGTGATGGGGAAACTCACTCAGGACCCTTATTACAATTGGGTAGGATTCACTCTGGCAACATACTTAACAGAAAAATGTACCAAGCACATTGAAAAAATGATATTAGTTGTTGAAGAAGGTCGAGTTAGATATTGCATAATTTAAAGCACCTCATTAAAGTTAGATGGGACCAGGATTTTATTGAAGCATCGATGGATTTATCCAGAAGATTATACTAAACATTTTACTTAGGCTTCACTAGATGATTTTTTTTTACAAAAGAAAACAATTTACCTTCCAGAATGGTTGAGAGGATAGATTGCGTGGTTGATCTAAATTGTTTTGATCATACTTATTAAATCTGTGAGGGATCTTCTAGAAACTAACCATTTGATTTCAGTCTTAGGAGTCATTTTAAGAATTCACCATAAAAGAGGATAATGTTCGCTAGTATAGCTAGGGATAAGCAAGTTATATAATTTTACCTTACAACTGGATAGTTTGGGGATTGGTTTGATCACTTATGGATATTACTTGCTCTCAATTGGTGGTCACCTCTACATTAATTTTAGTTAAATTTCTATAAGGATTTACCAACCCATTTTATTTTACTTGGATAACACATCCATTACTAAGTTCTCAGAAAAATTTGACTCACCGATATTTAATCTCAAGGAGGTTCAAAGGTTTTTGATCAATACTCATGTTACAAAAGATGGTATGGATGGAATAGGTTGATGGTATACAAATGGATTGGTCTCTCCTAAAGCTGTAGTGTGAACAAAATATTTTGGATGAGAGACATCAATTAGGGGTTGGGTACTCATATAAGAGGTGATCAAAGGAAAATATGAGGTGATTGTTATAGAGAACATTTGTTGAGATAAGGGATCATTGGACACAAAAAATTGTTCGATTATTTTGGCCACTAAATGAGTGAATACGGGCATGAAAATGTTTTTTACTCAAGCAAGTAAATAAGATAGTTTTTCTTTTATGTTTGATTATTAAGAATGTGTGGAAAAGATAAGGGTATGGTTAACCAGGTTGTTAGGAGAAGGAAAACTATGTTTGGTTTCAGGTAAGTTGTGGCTAGTAAATGTCTGAGGAGGTCTACTGTTGGGTTGATGAAATCCCAATTAGAAACTGATGTAGAAGGAATGTTTTGATGTGTTAATTGATTTTTGAAGTTTAGGATGTGTGTGATAAGACGTGTGATGAAAAATATTAAACCCCCTACTTAAACTGTATGGGAAAGCAGAATGTAAAAGGATAGGTTATTTTTAAGCCCAAAATGAAATGTGATGTTCGATGAGTACACATACAAGAAGGGAATGTACGATGCAAAAGGAGTAAATAGGGAAAAGAAGAATGCATAGATAACACTTTTCCTATTTGTCTGAACTTTTGAATGATGAGCTATCCAAGTCACGAACATGAACAAGTAAAAAGAATGACCTCTTACTACAATGTTAGTGGAACACAAGAAAAATCAAGATATAGAAAAGAAAAAGGGATCATTGAAAGGGTGGTCCCACCGGGCATGCCATAAAATTTTGGTCCAAAATTTCTCATTCATAGTCACGATTAGTGCACTAAGATACTAAATAAACTAGTCAACTTAGAGAGGATAGAGGGGTTTATTGCTACCTCAAATATGGATGTGAATCTATGGGCACCAAGTAGATGGATCTCTTATGCAACAAGATTTACAAAACTGAAATGGATTGGATTAGATAGATAGGGGAAGGGGATGCCCAAATAAGTGGATCCAAGAAGCTTTTGACTTCCTTGGCAAATGTCAACCCCCATTGTTAAACAAAAGAGATGCAATCAAAAGGATATACTGATAATATGAAAAAATTGAAATAATACAGAATTTGAAAGCAAAATTAGTTGATTTAGATATTGATCTGATTAAGTAAATGAAAGATAAATGTACTTGGTCTAGGTTGACGGTGACCTCTACTATGAAAAGGAAGGTCATTGGCGACCGAGGAGGATGGGTCAGAAATATGAGTAAAATATGTAGATTTTATAGAATTTGAGCACAATCAGGAAGCTACAAGAGTCTAAAGATGTTGGGATCTTTCTGCAGAGAAGATTTGAAGAAACAAAAACGAGGAAAAACAACAAAAAATGAGGTCTGTGGGGAAAGATGTAAACCAGGTAGTTCGTCGATGGCAACCGTAAAGTGCTAGTAGGTTGATTTTTCTGTGACAGAGGAGCTAGATTAGGGAGTTTTGGACTGAAGTAGAGGCTAAGCACATGCAGGGGCTGAGGATGGCTTTAGAATAGGAGGTGAGGGATGCTGAGGTTGATTCAATCGTGACTTGCTAGGGTCAATGGAATCTATGACATGTATGGATAAAGCTGAGGGAAGGAAAGCCAGATGATTAACCTGTAAGAAAGGATCCACATAAATAAGTTGATGATGAAGTTTACAAGCTTTGCTGTTGATGATCTAGACCTGTAAAAGGTTAGATAGGAAAAAATACAAGATAATATGATAAAGTTGATTAAAGCTATGCAAAAAAAATGAAAATCTTACAAAAATGCCAATCTTGATTGACACATGTACACTACAAGGAGGTCCTGGGATGTCTACAATGGTTTCAGGACTATTCAAGTGTGAAGTATTTTCTGTAGGCTACAAATAGAGCTTCGAATTCACATGTACTTGATGGAGAATAACAATAAAGATCATAGCTTTATAGGGTCGACGACGATTGGGCTAGGTCACCACTGACTATGGGAAAAGTTTCCCCAATGGGAGGATTTTTCTTCTTTTTTTGTGTGATTTTTTATTTGTTTATAGTTTTAAACCAAATGTTTTAAAGCATTAGGTAGGAAGAGGTTGTTTTGGGATGAGATGCAAGTGAGTTAGCGAGAGATATAGGTTAGAAAAAGCATAGGGAAAAGCATGGGTGTAGATTTGGAACGAAAGCATTCCAAAAATGGAAAGTTAGATAAGGAAACATCAATTAATTGTTATTGATTTAAAAGGTGATGATTATTTAATTAATTAAAGGGGGGTGAATAATATAATAAATGCGCACGTAGGCGATGAGAGGATTGATACCAAAATTTAGGTGTCTACACCTACACTACTTATCTTACATACTACATTATACATTTAACCATGCATATTACACCGTGAATTTTCACACATATTCTACATACTAGTCTTCACCACATCATCTTACCTTACTTGTCCATTTACATACAATACCATTTTTACACATTCTACACCTCTTGCATATTCACACATTCTATTCATCTTGAATTTTACACATTCTATACTACATTTTGCACATAGCATATGTACACATTCTACTCATCACATGGTCATCACTCATACTATACTATCTTCTACGCACTGCAATCACTACCCTATGATGCACTTTAGTTCCTCGATCCATACTCGACTACCGAGGGTTTACAAATCAAATGGACCTTACACATTTACTATCCAACCTTTCATCATGTGACACTTTAAGCCTAATGACATATGATTTAGGCTAAATCATCACATATTCTATAATTTTGTAGTGGTATACACCTTAGGTTACATCATCACTCCTCATCTTGTAGTCATGTATGCTTAGGGATAAATCATCATTCATCCATTCATCTTATAGTGATATATGCTTAGGATAATTCATCACTTATACATTTAATCTAGTCATGATATACACTTAGGCTATAGGGATCACACACACATCATTTCTAGGTCGCATCTCATCAATATACATACACAATCATCACAATGCGTTAAGAAACAAAACACATTCGACCATTTATTGATCACACACTCTCGTTTATGGTTCATTCTTGACTACTGAGGGGGGAAAATGAATCTAATTGCATAAATTTACATTTCACTTGGGGGGAACACAGATCTTATCACTCCATTTTTCTTTCCATTCCATCCATCCACAACATACTTCATATTATGGTTGCTCTTACTCGTACTTACTTTTGATTTTTTATGATCACTTTATTACACATGCTAGTTAGCTTACTTGTATGCCATTTTATCTATATCATACACATGTGCGTTCACACATTTTTCTATTTGTGATCATAGATACATGTCTCCTATAAACAACATGGATGTTTTCATTCTACCCTTCCTACACTGGTTGCTGAGGGCATCCACATTCATCTCTTCCAGGTGCTATTATTTCATTTTGTACTTATCATTTTACATTACTTGGTTATACAAGATTTTGACATACCAGTATCTTTCTAACAAACTAATGGGTGCTTCATGTGCATCATTTGTTATGTAGGTATATTTTCTTCCATACTTATTTTCTTCTTGTATATAGGCTTTGCCCTATGTTTGGTGTGCACACTTGTTTGTGTTTTTAACCATGATGACCTTGCGTGTCTTGCGACATCATGAGTGATGTCCCATGTTTGTAACCCACTTCATGCATATTACTTTGTCTTATTGCATGTTTAATACATTTCCAAGTAGCTTACACACTATTTTCTACATGCATGTTTGTTTGCTCTAACACTTATTTTTGGCTAGCCTTCTTATTCCTGTGTGATTTTGTTTCTACAAATAACTTTCCAGGGTTTAGTTCATGTGGTTAGTCCTCTTTTGGGGCTGCATTCTCTTATAAATGATGTTGCATCTTCCCCCAAAGAGGGGGAATTATTTGTGGTTTACATACTAAAACAAAACATTTACACCGGTTTAGTTTAGTGCACTTTCCTACCCTTGGCATTGTGGGTTACATATAACAAGTGAGTTTAGTCCAATTTACGAACCCCATACAAAGTGGATTTTATAGGACATGGTGTCCTTAACATTCTGGGAAGCAGTTACAGACTCAGAGGTTACAATGGGTGTGCCTTCCTACACTACTTCAGCCAATGGCATCGGATCACCCAAAAAACTAGGACATATAAAGATCTCTTCACACACATTCAAGGAAGTAATTAGAGCTTGTAGGATACAATAGAATTCCTCCGTACACTTCTTCATCCTATGGCATCAGATAGCCCAAAAAAACCCGGTAGTACATGATATCCTTTTACACTCTCTTTCTTGACATGGATCAGGTGCACATGTTCCAATTTACACTTCTTCATTTGCGTACTTTACATTTACATAATTTTTACATGTGTGTTTTAGATTGTGTTTTTTATACATACATACATACATATTTGACTACTTGAGCATTTTCTCCTTGCAAGTCCAGCCATATGAAAAACAAGTAGTCAAATGGGGGCAACAACAACAACACTTTGTGATAGTACACACCATACTAACCATGCAAGTAAATCACACACGCCAATAACTACACACATGTTTTTGCCATAGGTTCACTCTCATCACTTTTTTGCACATTTTTTCATATTTAGTTTTTATCCTCCTCCATTTTTTTTTGTCATTCCACGCTTTGTCTATTCCATCAAAGCACTTTCTACTACAATCTTCATGGACGTTAGGTACGCATATCTATCTACTTTATGTTACTTGAGATTTCCACTCACAAACATAAAGTGGGGGGAAAATGTAGTCACAAAATCATGCACTTTAGATATTATTTAACCCGATCTCATACTACTATTTAGAAGGTTCTTGAGTGAATAAAGTAATAATTAACCCCCTTATTTTGGCCATCTTATTTAATTTTATTTTATTTCATCATTCTCGATATTTTACATCCACATTCCCAGTTAGCTTTTTTCATCCCAAATTATTTTATCCTCGACTAGGGTGCCTAGATTAGTAATTGGGGTGCCCATGGCCACCTTGGTCCCACCAGGGGCACCCCGGTCCTTTTTTCACTTTCCCGCCATAATTTTCAGCTATTTCTAGCAGTTTTATCTTCTCATCTTTTTAGTGGTTGGCCATTTCAGGGTTAATTATGAAATTAGATTAAGAGAACCCTACAAATATAAATTTATGCGACCATAATGAGTGACTTAGAATCATTCAATACTATCATCCATCTATTGTATTAGATATCACTTGCATCCACATAGATTCATCATCAAGGCACAAGGCTAAGACATCTTCATCACACTTCATAGGGGGAGGATTCTATTATATTCTATGCACACATACTATTAAATTTTCTACATTTATTTATTGCTCTCTACTTCACAAAGTGCGATTAACACAAGAGCACCTAGGGAACATTATGTACAGCACTCACCAGAACTACATTTGGGTCCAAAACGTAGTGCAATGCTTAGTTAGTAAGCCCATTGTTGTGGAAACTGAGGTTAGTACGATCTATTCATTTGCATATTTATTTTTTTAGGGATTTCATACTTATTTTGGTCTTTTGCAAGTCTTTACATCATCTTGGATTATCGACAACACTCATTACAGGACAATGAAGCTGATGTGACAGACATTGAGGGGTTTTAGACCATCTACCAAGTCAGTGAAGACCAGTTTTAGAGATTTTACACAGACCAAGGATCCCAGTTTACAGACCAGAAGGACCCACATGCACCACAGATCCATCCTTTTCAGAGCTTCTACACATTCATTGATACTTCCATATTTTCTAGTCACCTTTGTGACACAGTCTTGCAAGCATCTATTATTCAACAGATTTCTTTCCTCTTCTCTCTTGCACATTAGGGTTAGAATTTCCTTTTGCATAGCTTATTTAGCCCATTTACATTTTTCTTTACTGCATTTATTTACTTTATTTACAATTATTTAGATTAACTATCCCCACATACTACTTATTAGTTAATTTTAGTTAATCAAAGAATACAATTTTTATATATATATATATAGTATATATATATATATATATATATATATATAATATGATCTCGTATTAAAAAATAATTTATTTTTAATTTTATATAAATATTTTTCTTTTTATATTTGTAAAATAGATTTAAGCCGTACTCTAGGGTGTGGTCATTGGGCTTCAATGGTTTCTTATATTTTTTTGTCCGAGGGACACACACACACAAAGTGTTGGGTGATTCCACAGACTAGATTTTATCCCTACTCTAGGGCATGGTAATTGGGTCTTAAGGGTTTATTATATATTTTGTTTGAGTCTATAACCATAATTCAAACTATCATACAAATTTTATTTGCATTGAAATAAACACAATGAAAAGAGATTGAAGAGATACCTGATCCTAAATTCAAAATTCAACTTCATTCCTCTCTTTTAACCTATCATACATAATGTATTTTCACCATTCTTGCACTTTAACTCAAAGTATTCACTCCTTCATGAGAGATATTCACTTCTCTACTCTTCTTGTTAATAATTCAAACTCATAATAACTTGGATCTCTTTGAATGATCTTGAATTCCCCTTGATGTATTTTAATTAGCTGTGGAAACCTTATTTTTGTAAGCCTATACTCCTAAATTTGATTGATCTTCTCATCCACAAGTCAAGGGGAAGTTGAGTGATATTCTCAACCATGACTAAATATTTACAATGAAATATCCTTATACCTCTTTAGCTATCCTTCTACGTATACCAAGAGGATATCATAACTCAGTTTCAACTAAACTCCTATTTTCTACTTTTTTACACTTTTACTAGGAGAAATTAGTTCACAATTTCAATCTTTCACTCTTAGGACTTTGAAGGTAACTTTTAAAAATTCTTAATTCCTTTCAAAGGCTTATTAAAATTTTATTTTATGCTCTCCAAGAATCGTGGAGGATGCTCCTGCATCAGGATTCCTCACTAGAAAGGATTTGAACTCCAATTCAAATGAGATATATTCATCATCTTTTAGTATTCATTATATACCTGGGTCCTATGGTCTTCTTTTCAATGCTAGTGCTTGAGCCTCCTTGTTTATTTTTGTCCTTCATTTTTTTGCTTCTCTTTCTCTCTCGTCCTTATTATATACGCTCTTCTTCAACTTCTTCTCATTTGCTAAAACGTCCATGATTATTTTTTATCATCTGGTATGTCTTCAAAATCTTCTTGTTCTTCTTGCATTATGAGTTCTCTCATTGAATCATGCACTTGATTCACCTTAATGTATTACTAAACCTATATTCACAAACATCTAAAACAATATTAGAAGTAAAAATTTGAGGCCATGAAGCCTCTTGGATGTCTTATTTCTATGGTATCTCCCCTTTCTCAATGACATTTCTCATTTTTGTCTTCTTCATTATGCTTTTCTCTTGGTTTAACTCCTCTTGAAGGTGATCCATGAAATTATCAGTCTAATATGAGCTCAATAATAATCCCTTGGAAGGATTTAAAAATTCATATATCCTTCTCAACTCTTCATTTAACACAAATTCATCCAAATCTTCATATCTTGTATCAAACTTAGGACCATATTTCCTTTCATAATCTATAAATAAATTTGGCCCCTTTATGGTTTTATCATACAAATCAACTTCTTCATCAATATATTCATCAGAAAACAATTGAAACACCATTAGATTGTATTTCCTTACTCTTTTCAAACATGTGAATTGATTTCACATCTCTACTTTCATCACCCATCCACTTTAAATTCTTTCCTTCCTGCACATTAGTTTTCATAGACATCTTCCATTCCTTATTTTTCCCATAAAACGATCATTAAATGATTCAAAAACATCATCATTCCATTCTTGCAATCAATTGAATTACCTGTTCATTTGCCTTGTGTAATTATTGGGTTCATGGAGTGCTTCTTACATACTCACAATTTCATCTTCATTCTCTTTCTTACTTGGAAGTTCTTCAACTTTTTCCCCATGGGCTTCTTGATGCTATCATTACCTTTCCAAATTCATCATCATAA
This sequence comes from Taxus chinensis, assembly GCA_019776745.2. Taxonomy (NCBI): domain Eukaryota; kingdom Viridiplantae; phylum Streptophyta; class Pinopsida; order Cupressales; family Taxaceae; genus Taxus; species Taxus chinensis. The sequence continues at coordinate 813,317,386 of CM034151.1, read as the reverse complement.
TATACACCTTTTTGAGATGTATCACCATTGCTTCATGTTATTTTAACAACCCATTACCTTCTTCATAGCATTAGGATGGTACTTGTTCAATTCCCCAACTAATTTATTCTCTTTGACATCTTCATTTTCTCTTTCTTGACAACTTGCCTTTCTCACTTTTGCATTGTACCTTGTCTATCATGCTTTGTATTTGCTTCTTTCTTGAGTCCTCCATTTTGATTAAGCTTTGTGAACTTCTTTGCATTTTTTGATCCCTTGAGCCATTTTGGTACCACATAGACATGGTCTATTGCTGGTTTTGAAGGCTTGTTATTTATTTTCTTTATCTCCATATGTACATCAGTAATCTTACTCTTATATTCATGGGGAGAATCAGAATTTGAACTTATTTTTACCTTGATGGGCTGCTCTCATGAATTCTTCAGATTGTATGGCTTCTTGATTGTTTGTACTTTCTTTCTTCTTCATTCATGGATGTTCACTTTCCCTTTCTAGGTAGTCCATCACATCATGGAGTTCATCCTCATCCTCCATCTCTACACTTGTTTGTTCAAAGTCCTAAACAACTTCCTCATTGCATTGAGAAATGCATCTCCTCTCTCTTTTCTAACAAAAAAAAACTCTTCCTTCATTCTCTGGCACATTCACTTGTGTGCTTGGCTGGCTTATCTCACACCAATCTCTTCATCCTTCAAGGTCTTCCTCTTGACCTTATTCACAAGGCTGGTTATACCTGCAATTACCCTTTCAAAGACAACATTAGATACAAAAAATCATAGACCAAAAGGTCCCCATGAGTGAACTCTTCACTGTCAATATCATCATTTCAAGTGCTTCCTATTGGAACTTCATAGTATTTTCCTTCTTTTATCTTGTTTTCCACAATGAGAACCTTCTTCACAACTTCTTGATCATGTTGCTCACTTGGCAACCTATTCACACTATTGCCGCTATTGGGCTTCATTCTTCATGGTGATATTATTTTTCCTTCTCTTATTCATAAGTAGCTTTAATGGCCACTTTAATCTTCTCTTCACTCCTCCACCCAACTCCTTGGATTATTATCTTCATCCTGGTTTCCACCATATAATCTATTTCTTCAATTTTCTCTCTAAATCCTCTTGATTTCTTCTACCTCTCTTTGATGTTTCTCTTCTCTTTGATTTCTCTTTCTCTCATTTCTCTTTATTGATATCTCTCATCACTCTCCATACTATCTCCATATCCATTCTTTTGTCTATTCACTTGATCTTCCTTAACTCTCTTTCTTTAAGACTCTCTTAGCTTCCTTGCTTCTCAAACCTACACTCTTTATATATCAGCACTAAAACAACCTCATTAGCAGTAGCATTCATAAGATATCCTTCTCAATAATGAACCACAAGTAATTATTAGAAAAGGAATAATAAAATACAAAGGAACCAACTCTGATACCAAAAATGGTGTAAATTCCTTCCCATCTCAATGCATAACACAGATTAGAAGATTCCGAATTTTGAACTTTCAAAATAAATTTGTAGATAAGTGTTCTTAGCAAGCCTAGGAAGGCCCAAAATTAGCAAAACCATCAAACAAAATCACTGTATCTCCTCTAATCCCTTACTCTATCCTTACACATTGTATTAAATTCCATTTAACCCTCAACATGATTCGATAAGCAAGAACTAATCACTTCCTTAAATTTCCCAATCTACTCTTAAATCTTCTAGTCTAGCTAGTAGCCAAAGGCACGTACTTTTATTGTTCTTCAAGCTTCATAGAGAATAATTCCTTTCTATACTCTACTAAAAATCAATACATGCTTGGTTCATCCACAAAATCTACTGAAGGGAAGTTAGAAACATAAAATTCTATCCACAAGTTTGAATTGTCTCCTAGACTCCTTTAAGACCAAGATCTTGCACAAACCAGGGTTGGAGAGATATAGAAGCACCACAAAAAAATTTATACACTTAAAAATTATTCTTCCATGATCCCTAAAGTGTATACAAAATTTTAGGTTCTAGCTCTTTGACTAGCTCTCTCTACTCCACTTTTACTCTTTCTTGCAAATAAGTTTCCACTAGCATGACTGCAGAAAATTTATGTCACCCATAATTTTTTCTTTCACAAATCCAATCATAATTTAATTTTGACATATTTTATTAGTATCTATATAGAGCATATGTTTCAAATTTTGCATTGTTTCATTACGGTATTCACAAGTTATGACTAAAACTCTACTGCCCTCATAACTCATTCACCTAGGATTCTTTGGTATAAAAGGTACTTGTTCATCATATTGATAAAATGGGGATAATTTATACCTATTTATACATTTGAAAGGCATCAACATACAAATTTTAACCCTCCTTTGTTTTCTCTAGCACCAAATCTTCAAATTTGTCCTTGATACTCCGCCCCAAGCTTCATATAGCCTTCTTATTGTCCAATTCAAGGTATAAATTACAAGTACTAGTATTCCATGGTATGGATACATGATATATCAACTTAATTTATCATGGTTAAGATGTATATGACCCTTCAGATACTGTCGCATAGGTATTTTTTCCCAAAATTTCTAGATAGGCTTAGAGTGATCTAAAACTGTCCTGACACCTGCACATTTAGGTTTTATCTAGTATGAAAGCATATAAATCTCCCAAAAATAATTAAAATACCTTAATTATATTATACATCATTTCCTTACCCATTATAGGGTCATGAGGATCAACAATAATGCCAAACTATGTCTTTTTCCTTCAAAATTTATACATTGTGTTCTCCATTTTCAGCTTGAAATAACTATTGTTAATTTATCCCATTGTGGTTCTCCAATCACAAACAAAACTTGGAGGTAATTTAGATAATGCTAAGACAAGAAATTATTTGAATTTTTTGGCCAATTCCACTAGTGCAATAAAGAGATATCATATGCCCTATATCAGGCCCGAGAAAGAGAGAATTGCTATAAAATCAAATTTCACAACTTCAAGGCTTATAAAAAATATGAACATGATCCTTGGCACGTGTAGAAAATTTTCATCTTAACATTCATAAATTTTTATGCAAATTTCATTGATTAAGGGTTAGGAGCTTTTTTTCGTTGCACAATTCTTAGCATAGTCCACTATAAACATACAAATTCATAAACCTGAGACTATAACCACAATTCAAACTATCATACATAGTTTATTTGCATTGAAATACATGACAATGGAAGGAGATTGAAGAGATACCAGATCTCTAAATTTAAAATTCAACTTCATTCCTCTCTTTTCAGCTGACATACATCATTTATTTTCACCATTCTTACACTTCAACTCAAAGTATTCACTCCTTCCTGAGAGATATTCACTTCTCTACTCTTCTTGATAAGAATTCAACATTATAATCCCTTGGATATCTTTGAATGAGATTTAATTCCCCTTAATTTTTTCTAATTAGCTATGGAAGCCTTTTTTTATAAGTCTATACTCCTAAATTTGAATGATCTTCTCATCCAAAAGTCAAGGGGAAGTTGAGTGATATTCTCAACCATGACTAAATATTGATAATGAAATATCCTTATACCTCTTTATTTTTCCTTCTACGTAGACCAAGAGGATATGACAACTCATTATTAACTAAACTCCTATTTTTTTCTTTTTACACTTTTACTAGGAAAAATTACATCACAATTTCAAAATATCACTCTTAGGACTTAGAAGGTAACTTTTACAAATGCTTAATTGCTTTTAAAGGCTTATTCAAATTTTATTTATACTCTCGAAGCATCATGGAGGATGCTCCTACATAATTTGAGAACACCATCATTGTCAACATACGAAGTGGTGGATTTATCCTACGATACTCTAAGTCCCACAAGTATGTGATGTAACTATATTGCTTCATATAAAACTCCACTGAAATTATGATATTCGGCCTCTATGGAAGATCAAGAAATAAATTTTAATTTATTTCTTCCCCATGATATCTTTCCAGATCCCAAAAATAAAAAAATCCATAAGTAGATTTACTATCATCAATTTTACCTTCATGATATGAATCTAAATATCCAATCAAGAAGAACCGATCATTATTCTTGTACTCTAGAATGAGATCCATAGTAAATTTAAGATATATCAAGATCCACCTTGCTTCATTCCATTGACAAACTATGGGTTCCCACATGAACCATGAAAGATAGCTACTTTCAAAGTTGATATCTGGTCTAGTATAAGTCAGGTAAATGAGAATCCTAATTAACTGTAGATAAAGAGTTACATTTACCAGTAGAGATGGATTTGTATATGATAGCTAAAGTATCATCTTCATAAGTGTATAAATTAGTGTGCAATCTATCATCTTAAATTTCTTGAGCATTGGCTTCATATATTTTAGATATAAAATTTAGATATGATTCTCCTTCTACCATACTTCCAATCCAAGACAATAGTGCATGAGCACGAGATCTATCATATTGAATGATTGATTAATATATTTCCTCATTACACCAATCATCTTAACTATGTTACCACTGATGAATATATCATCGACATATACAACAACTATCACAATCTCTCTTGTTCGTGTCAAATCACAACACCCCCGAATGCTTCATTTTTTGATGGGTCATTCGGTGTGATTACACAACATGGAGCTATTCCCAAAGTGTGGAACTTTACAATCAGGATAGCTCTCTGGAGAAATACCGGTTCCTATTCATAAATCTAGACACCACATGCCCAATTTGTAGAGAAATTATCCAATCCTACACTAATTTTTCTAGGGAGACAAGGATAGAAGGATTGCAAGAAAGTAAACCTATTCTAACTGGAGGTGATGCACCAATAAGGAATGTTGGATATATGCACTTGTATGGAATGAAACAAGAAAATTTGAAGAGGGTAATTAAACACCACAGATCAAAATTCACTTATTGCAAACCCATTTACTAGTAAACACAATCCATTGATATTTGTAATAACAATTAAACCATGCACACATAACCTTAACTATAATGAAAGATCAGAAATACATAATAACCCAAAAGAGGTTTGGAAATCATCCACAGATTTGTATTATTTCTCCAGAAGTTGATACAATGCATTACAAGGGGGCCAAAAGGCATGAAAATTGCATTTACATTTTCAATGGAAGGCTTGAGCTCCAAAAATTTCTCTACAACAAGAAAGAAGGGAGGGGCAAAGGCAAAACATCCAACCTTTTAAAATGAGCCCCTCCTTACAATTTATAGAAGAATTTTGAAGAGAAGAGAGAGAAAAGAAATCCTTAAATTGCTCCAAAACCCATAAAAATTCATTGTTTAATCTGTAATGGGTGCTTGAAGATCTTGTAAAATCCTTTGCTTCATTAATGGTATTTCCTTGTGCATGAAGAAATTGGCTCTGATTGCACCTGGGTCTAGTCCCTAGCCTGTAGCTTCATCATGACCTCTTCTCCCACCAACCCCATTAATGACTTTCACCTACTTCTCACTATTTTCCATTTTTGAAAGGATGCATAACCCCAAAACTAAAATTCAAATGGTTTCATGTTGTGGAGCCCAAAATCAGATTTCCAATGACTATAATTTCATGAAAAATGGTGGAGTATAATGGAAGATATCACCATTTTCGCACATGGTTGCTTCTAGGGTTTGATATCTTCCTCTTATCCTCCTTGTTCTTAGATTTTGATGCCATCACCATTGGATTCTCCTCTAAAAATCCTTTCCAATGACTATAATTTTGCTAAATTTGGCCAAAAATTGTAGAAGATATTAAAGTTTGAAAATGGGTTATCATTTTGGCTTTACATCCACCATCGAGCTCGTACTACATCAACCACTGAGCTCTGTCCTCTCAATGCCAACTCGAGCATTTTGCTTGTAAGTCAATAAAGATCAATTCCAATGGGCATCTACCTCCAATGTTTGACTTGGCATGCTCAACCTCGATGTATAACTTTGTCAATTTAATTTCATGGCTTAGCAATCAATGTCAACTTGGGGTTTCAGATCATTTGGGTTTCGGAGTCCATGATCTTGGGTTTTCAGGACCACTTTCTGATTCGGAATCTCCTAGCTCTGACATTTGGGACCTACACTCCCGGGATCCCTGAAACCAATTGCTCTGAAACCATTTCAAGAATTTTGGGCTCCAAGGACCTATTTACATTTGGGCTTCACCAATCTATTTTGGGGGGATCTTCAAAATTTAGAATTTCACAACCCAAGTGGTTTCAGAAGTTGATCCTCGTCAGCGCTTAATCCCAAAAACTAGGTTTCAGACCTTTTGTGTTCGGGTTTTTATGCCTCGCTGTTCAGGCTGAATACGTTAAGAAACATAGAACTCACCAAGTCCCTAAAGTCTGAAGACTTTGGACTTTGGGCTTTCCAGATCCTTATGCCTCCTTCACCTCTCATTCTTCTCCCCTGTAATCCTTGGACGAGTCATTAAGCCCCCAAAGTCGCCCAATTTTAGCGAGTTTGGGTCTTTCCTCTCCCGAGCTAGCTCAGTAACTCCCATTATTCCTTCCACCTGCATTTCCCATTCGACATTTCCACTTTGATCTTCTTGGATCAAGTTATCCCAATTCTACTCAATCTCTCAGATCATAGCCTCTATTCAACGTCACATGCTTCTTACACACCTATCCCCAACTCACCAATGCCACTAAGTTTGAGCAAATCCCTTGTTGAAATTGACCATATGCCTCACCAAGCATGATCCTCATGAGTTGCCATTTATGACCTTTGAACCTCTGGGAGCTAATATCCTAGCATCACCTTTACGATACATCTTACTTGGACCCAATCACTCCAAGCTTGAAGCTTGAGCCTTACTTCATTATTCGACTATGAGTCCCCAACTTATGTGCTTTGTGATGATTCCATTAACTCCCTCGTGCTAGGTCATTCTACTGATCTATTCCATCATTGAGTGTCCTGGCTTTCGATATGATCCTCACCCATCACCTTGTCCAATCACCCTTGAGTACCTATCACCATCCCTTTGCTCCATCACTGACTTTGAGTTACCAAATCCACCGAGCCCTTCTCATGGCCGAGTTACGCCCACAAGTGAAGCTCACCCCCATCAGTCCAGCTTGATTCAAGCTTGGGAGATATCCATTATAACGACTTGAGCTCGAGCTGAGTAGCTTTTGTGCAAAGCATACTCAGGCTCACTCCTACAACTCACCCCCTCCAACTCATGACCTAGCTCACCTAGCTCACCGGTGAGTCTCAGCTCACCAGCTCTCTTTTTAGCTCGATGGCTCCTAAGGCCTAAATGAAGATTTTTTTTGACCCCTGAAGCTCTATATTTGAATTTGTTTTGGAAATTTTCTCATGTCTGGAGGCTTGATTGGAAGACTGCATGTAATGGATTATTGGCTCGTCATGTTTTTCACTTATTTTTTCTTCCTTTCAGCCAGATGTGGGCCCGCGGGGGCCCGTATTTCATTATTTTTCCAAGATGATCTTAAAGGTCAAAACCCAGAAGAGGAAAAAATTCCTTCAATATCATTTTCTTTCCTAAATTTACTGAAAGTGCTCTTGAGACCCCCCCAAACTACCTGTAGCCTCAAATTCATTATTAGGGGCCCACTCACTCAGGTGCCCAGGTCCTATTAGGTCCTTATCGTCCAATTTTCCTAGGGGGCCAAAATTGATAACAATTTGGTGACTCGTGGGGACATCTTCTTGCTAGATGTTCTTGTACCAGTAGCCTTGATATGTCCATTGGGCACATAATCACTAACTGATAGCCTATAACTAATCTAGACCCATATGTGAATTGAACACCCGAAACCTTGAATGCTGACCCTGAACCTGTCCCATTGCTTGCACTCTCAATTTTCATAAGAAAATCTTGAAGTTAAAATTTTGTGAGAGTGGAAAATTGTCTTAACCTGAATTTTCACATGTTCCTCTCTGTAACCTTGCTGTGAGATAAAATGTACTTGTAAACCTGTCCCAAAACCTGATTCCTCCAAGTATGAAGCACACAAAAACTGATGATTTTTGGCATACATTGCACACGCTGCAAAGTTTTAAATAAGATGTTCTTGGAGTTTTTACATCATGGAACTCTATTAAAACTTGATTTTTCTCTTTCTTCTGAAATTTCCACTTGCAGTGCGACATGTTGTAAGAGGATGCTTTTTTCTATTTGGTAAAGGATGCTTAGAAGTTCACCTGTGATTGATCTTGAAGGACTCAAAGAATGAAAACTTAGTAAAACCTATCCTTAATCCTGATTTTAGTTACTCTGCATTTGTTTTCTCTTGAAATCAACAACTTTCCTTACAAGTATGAACTTATTTCCTGTTACAACATTCACTTTGGGAGGCACACTGAAAGTGCACAATGATACAACTAGGAGCAATAAAACCTTGTGCCAAGGCAACTTAGGGAAATTGAAACCTAATCTACAACAAGACAATGTGCATACACACTTAGAGGAATTAAAAGCCTAAACTAATATGTACAAGGGTGATAATTTTCCTTTCAGTAGAAATGTTTAAGGTAGATTCATTGACTGGAATCAGAAGTTCATCTCCCTCCAAAGTAGACAGTTAGAAGGAATTGCTACTCTTACATCCTGTGACCATGTAGGGGCCACTCTAGATGGCATCAAACTTGGAATGTCTACCTTGTTTTTCCCAATCTGCATCCCATTTCAAGAACTAGGTCCCCCTCCTGGAAGGTCCTTGCTTTAGCTTTCTTGTCAAATGACCTCTTGACTAAGGCCTGATCCTTTTGATGGTTTGTATTACATGCTCTCTTATTTCCTCCAACTCCATCAAATCTACATACCTAGCTTCCATAGGATCAAATTCTCTGACAACTCTAATTGCTTCATGAGCTCCAATGCGGGTAACTCTAGTGATATAGGAAACACAACTTCCTTCTCGTATACAAACTTATATGGGATAACTTCATGTTGACCTCTTTGGTGTGATCCTATCAGCCCACAAGGCTGATTTGAGCTTAGTATGCCACGTCCTTTTGATTTTCATCCAGAGTCCTCCTGATGATCTTTAAAAAATTCTTGTTTGTTTGGACTCTATTTGTCTGTTACCCTAGGGTAATAGTTTGATGAGGTGCTCAAATAAATCCCATTCCTAACAGCCCATTCTATGATATCTTAAACCTAGGAATGCAAAGCATTGTCTGATATGATAGTGGCTGGTACTCTGAACCTTATCACTATTCCTTCATAGAAGTCTAGTATGCTAGACTCGTTTTCTTCCTTGAGTGCCACCGCCTCGGTCCATTTGGTGAAATAGTATGTTGCCATGAGAATCCACTTGTGACCTTGGCTCGAATTTGGATTGATGACCTCGATGAAGTCCAATCCCCATTACATGAATGGTTGGTCAACTGAAATTGGATGTAATGGAAGTGCTTCTAGCCTCTCCTTTCCTGTGAAGAATGCACACTTTTTTACACTTCTTGATCCAAGTGTAGCAGTCACTAAACATTGTGGGCCAATAATAACCCACCTTCATTATTTTGAGAGTTGTTACTTGCACAGGAAAAAATGACCTCTGACCTCTCCATCATGAAACTCATGTAACACCTTTTCAATTTGACTTGTTCCAATGCACCTCAATAGGACTCCATTGATGTCTTTCTTGAACAAAACACCATCAATAAGCACATATGGAATGGCTTGTAGTCTGGAAATATCTCCTCTTTTATTTTCTCATTTCTGGAGGGCATACACCTATTTGTAGGAAATGTATCATGTTTTGAGTCCAACAAGGAATAGGCACATCATCATTTGTTTGTTCCTGATTATCTTGCAACACCAAAACAACTTCTTTTTCATCACTTACTTCAACCTGTTGACTAGAAGCTAATTGTTCACACAATCCCTTTCCATGGACCAATTTAGTGACCTTGATCTCAATGTCATATTCCATGACATGAGTGATCCACCCTGCTCATTTCTCATTCAAATCCTTGTTCAAGAGGAAGTCCTTGACTCTTGCATGGGATACTAACAGTTGAATCTTGTTGTTTGAAACTAGGTGCTTGAATTTATTTAAACTCCTGATTACTGTGAGAACATGTTTCTCAATGAAAGAGTACTTAACTTCATAGTCCTCCAAAAATTGACTGAAGAAGGAAACTGACTTGTTGGATCCCTCTTTGTTTTGTTGCACCAAGATTGTAGAAATTGTGTCCAAACCACCGAAAGCATAGAGCATGAAATCCTTGGAAAAGTTCCAATTTGATGAGAGTTAGGAGCTTGAGATATAGCATTCTTGATAGCTTCAAAACTTTCTTTTCCCTCTTGTCCACTTAAATGCCATGCTCTTCTTCAACATCAACGTTATTGGCTTGACAAGAGCGAAAAATCTGACACAAACCTGTAGAACAAAGTTGATCCTTCCTAAGAAATTTAGGAGATCCTTCTTATGACTTGGTAATGGCAATGCTCAAATTTCTTCAACCCTTTCTGGATCAATTGTCAATCCTTCCTTTGATACTATATGGCCTAGGAGCTTGCCTTCGTGAGCTAGGAATATGCATTTTTTGGGTTTAGGAACACTCTGAATCTCCTGCACCTTTGGAACACCTGTCTAAGATGAAAGAGGTGACTTTCTGCATCCTTAGAAAACAAAGTGATGTCATCTAAGTATAAAGAACTATTTTGTTTATCAACCCCTTGAATTCCATATCCATTTCTCGTTGAAATGTGACTCTAGCATTTGACAAATCCAAATGGAATTTTCTTATAGGCATAGGTGCCCCATTTGGTGGTGAAAGCCATCTTGAATTGATCTTTATTCTTTCACCATTATTTGATTGTATCCTGAGTATCCATCTAGGAGAGAGAATATTTCTGAACCAGATACTACCTATAAGATTTTCTCCATTGAAGGGAGTGGATAGTGGTCTTTGAGAGATGCCCTGTTTAGGTCCTGAAAGTCTACACACAACCTGATTTCTCCATTTATTTTCCTGACTAGAACCATGTTTGCAACCCAACTTGAATGCTTGATTGGAAATATGATGCTTGCCTCTATCAACTTATTTATCTCTTTCTTCATGAGAGGCTCAATGTGAGGGTTGACTGGTCTTTATTTCTACCTTTATAGGCTTAACATCTGGATCCAATTTTATTGTATGTTGTGCCAACTTAGGGATTGAAACCTCTCAAGTCCTCATAGCTCCATGTGAAGACATCTGGGAACTCTTGAAAAGTTGTATGAATTCAGATCTCTCTTTCTTAAGTGCTACTTTGCTAATTTGGAGTGTTTTACCTTGTCCCCAACTGAAATTGGTTTTGAATCCTCCCCTTTGACCTGGATATTGGCTTTCTCCTTCCGGAATTGATCATTTGGGTTGAATATGGACTCCAATGTTACTAATTATTTTGGGAGTTTGTTTTTCCGTAGCTTCACTACTTGATCACCATACTACTGCTCTAATTTATCTTGATTCCTAGCTAAGAACTCCACCTCTTCTTGTAATAAATTGATAATCTATTGGTCACTCTCAAACACCTACCAACTTGTATTATTATCTGGAACCACTAACCTTACAACTACCTTAATATGGGTCTGTGTTTTATCTCTTTTGATACTATCCACCACATCAAATTTTCCCTAATGGCAGCAATTCTATCTGCAACTTCATTCTTATTTCTAGGTATGAATCAATGTTGAATGCTTCAAAGTCCTTATGAGGTCCCATACCCATTTTTAAGCTCTTAAGTAGTTCATTCTTTGAAACATGTTGTCCTTTGACTTGATTACAATTAGCTTCACTATCCCCAAACACTTGAAAGTTTTTATACCTCTTTTCTTATCCCAATGAAGTCCATGAATCAAAGCTTCATACTCAGCTGTATTGTTTGAGCAAGAAAACTGAAATCAGAAAGGTTGAATAATACTTGATGTTTTGTGGTGAAACCAACATTGCACCTCCTCTGACACCTTTCTTCTTCTTGAACCATCAAAAAATAGTTGGCATACTTCATTATCATCCTTATCTTTCTGGTTTGGTGATGCTAGGGAGAATTGGTTCTCTTCATGTACATAATATACTCCCAATCCTTCTTCCATTTCCTTTTATAGATCAAAACATGTCTTTTGTTTTCCCATTCATCCAATGTCAAATCTAGAATTCCCTCAACTTTAGTACCTATCTCTGGAAATCATTTGAAAAATATTCCTGATCAAAGGCCGATAAATTTGCATTGATGGGACTTTGTACATGGGGCTCAATGTGAAAGTTGGAAATTAGTTCTGACCTGATTGTAGCCTTAGCTCCATATATTTTCCTAAAAGTATGTGTGACCAATCTGCAGATAGGTAACCACCAATTTTGGTAGTGAAGTCCCTTGACAAGAAAAATGCAAAGAGTGGTGGAAAATCAATTACAAAACATCTTAAAAGATGGCACATTTGGGACATGCATGCCATGTAAGACTTAACCCTTTGATAATTCCAACCATTCCAACTGATTGTCCCATCTAGTTGCACTACTCCCCTTGAGACTAGCTCATACTTGATACCCAACTGATCAACTATTTACTTTGGCATTACTGAGTGCTTTACCCCTGAATCAATCATACAATTGTGCACTAAGTTGTTCCCAATTATCAGTGACACATAGAACGGTAGAGGTTTCAAATTTTTGCAAGGTTGACCCCCTTCTTACTACATCACATTTAGTAAGAACCTTCTCCTAGTTTCCTAGTATCCTTTTGAAGTGGACCAATTGGCCATTGTTGTTTGCAACAAATCCACTGTCCTAGGATTGTCAGTGAATCCCACATGGAAATGATCACATGTGTTTTCTTCATTTGATCTATGATGTTGAAAGAGATGGACTATCCTTTTGTTGTCCCTTATTTGGCACAACCTTTTCCTACACATGCTTGAACATGCATAGGTGTGATACTTTGGGGTAGCTCTTGTGCTCCTTCTGGATGAGAGTAGGTTGAGAAATTTGGGGCTACATGGTTGGCCTTCCTCTATGTTCCTCTTATTTGATCATGTATTGGTAGCTACACCTTGGAAAGGAGGTTGGTTAACTCTGTAAAATTCCTTTGTTTTCCAATTAACCAATGTGGTTTCAGTTGGAGGTGTCTCTTATTGATTTCTTGCTGCTGATTTCCTTCCTTCACTTGGCTCTTGGGACACACTGACGGCTTGCACCATCAAAACCTGATTTAGAACACACCATTGAAGCACATTGATTTATTATGAGGTAGGTTGTAAGGGCTAACACCATTCATACTCCTATGAAATATTGTTTTGAGTTGGAACCAAGGCCCTTGATGTCAAAACTGCATTTGGATCATATGGTCAGAATGGCATGACAACTTGAGATTGTCCTTGATTCAGATTTTGATTTGTAGCCTAAGTTGATGGCTTATTTGATTGAAAAGGAGGCCTATTTGGTTGAGCTTGAGGCTGATATGGCCTGGAACTCTGAGCTTGTTGCCTCTTAATAGAAACTAGTTCATTCCCTAGGTTTTTCAATTGCTTCATAACCTCTAGAAGTTCTTTGGAAGTACTTGAAGAAGTGGAAGCCTCATTATTGCTTTGATTCCTAGGGTCTGGAATGGGATTCAACTCAGGTGTTTGACTAGTTGTAGGAGTTCCCATTTCTAGATATAGAGGCATAGGTGGCCTTGGTGCTAACTTTCCTGCTTGAATCAAGTAATTTTCTACCCTGATAGCTATGTTGTAGGCTCCTAGAAGCATTGTTCCTCCCATTGAGTGTATCATCATAGCTATATCTGAATTTAGACCCTTCAAGAAATAGAGGAATGCACCTTGCACAATTGGTCTCATGTCTGCTAGAATCATGTCCCATGTTCTTTGGAACAAGAAATTAAAATTTACCATCTGTCTCAATTGGAGCTCTCTTGATTGTTGTTAATTGTTCCAATAAAGACAGATTTTCTTCCCTTTCTCCAAATTGATTGCAGAGGGCCATGTGTAAAACTGTACCAATTTGTAATAGACCCTGTTTTTAGGATCCTAAACCATTTTTAAAGCCTTACCATTGAAAGAGGAAGCTAGCAATTTGACTGCAACATCCATTTCATTGATTTCATGGATTGCACAAACATTTGTAATGTCTTGGATGTGGTCAATAGGATTTGTATGGTTTTCTCCCATGAAGTAGGGGATGTTTTTTAGTGCTAAAAATGGGATAGGATTTTGAGAATTTAGGTTAAGTGGACTACTACCCATGAAGTTGACAAAGGGATTTGGTGGCAGAGGTAGAGCCATTATGATTGGTTTGAGGACCCTAGTTGACTGAATGAAGGATTTACCAGGTGGAGGTGTAGACAATGTTCTATTGGGTGGAGATGGTGATCTTTGTGGTCTTCTTCCTCTCCTTCCTCTTCCTAGAGATATTTGTAAGTACTTGAATACACCTTCTTCTCTATCCCTTTAACAAGTTTGGACCCTTCTCATGTACTTGAGAAACTGCTGCTACTACCACCACTAAGTTCTAACCCTTAGAGTCACCAGATTTGTTGAGAAATAAGCCTCTAAAGGCTAGGATATTTTTCACAAAATTGATAGAATGAAAATGAAAACCTTGAAATACTTGTGTGTTGATCTTTTGGAGGTTAAAACTTGACTTGAACAGGAAGTCCCAAAATCCCAAAAAATAGAGAATCTCGAAAATTGAAAACTCCTGAAACCTGAAAGTTCTGAATCTCCAAAACCCAAAATAGTGCACACTTGGACATTTGAATCTCCAAAACCCAAAAATGTGAGACTCCTAAAACCCCTGAAATCCTGAAACCTGAAATTTGGAGAAACCCAAAATCCTATAACCTGAAATCCCAAAATCCTAAGACGTCCAAAATCCTGAAATCCTGAAATTCAAAAAACTCCAAAATTTTGAAAATATGAGAATACCCTTTTGAATTTTAGCCTCTAATCTATCTACTGGTGAAATTTGGACTTGTTTTGCTTATGAAAAACCCTTGAAAATATATTTCAGAACTTTGCCTATGAGGTGAAAATTTTGGAATTGAAAATCTACAGTTTTCTATGTCTAAATTTCTTGTAAATGCCTTCAAAGCTTGTGGAATGACTTCTTTTCCCACTAGGCATGCCAAAACTATTCATGCCAAATCACAACACCCACGAATGCTTCAATTTGTCGATGGGTCATTCGGTGTGATTACACAACATGGAGCTATTCCTAAAGTGTGGGACTTTGCAATTGGGATAGCTCTCTAGAGAAAGGTCGGTTCTTATTCCTAAATCTAGAAACCACATGCCCAATTTACAAAGAAATTATCTGATCCTACGCTAATTTTTCCAAGGAGACATGGATAGAAGGATTGAAAGAAAGTAAACCTATTCTAACTAGGAGGTGATGCACCAATAAGGAATGTTGGATATCTACACTTGCATAGAATGAAACAAGCAAATTTGAAAAGGGTAATTGAACACCACAGATAAAAATACACTTATTGTAAACCATTTACCAACAAACACAATCCATTAATATATGTAATGTCAGTTAAACCATAAACAAATAACCTTAACTACAATGAAAGATCAAGAAAGACACAATAACACAAAAGAGGATTGTAAATCATTCACAAATTTGTATTATTGCTCTAGAATTTGATAAATTGCATTACAAGAGGGCCAAAAGGCATGAAAATTGCATTTACAATTTGAATGGGAGGCTTGAGCTCCACAAATTTCTCCTAGACAAAAAAAATAAGGGAGGGGCAAAGGAAAAACATCCAACCTTTTGAAATGAGCCCCTCATTACAATTTATAGAGGAATTTTGAAGGGAGAAGAGAGAGAAAAGAAATCCCAAAATTACTCCAAAACCCATAAAATTTCATTGTTTAATCTACAATGGGGGCTTGAAGATCTTCAAAATCCTTTGCTTCATTAATGGTATTTCCTTGTGCATGAAGGAACCAACTTTGATTACATTTGAGTCTAGTCTCTAGTTCCTATTGCTTCATCATGACTTCTTCTCCCACTAACCCCATTAATGAATTTAACATACTTCTCATTGTTCACCATTTTAAGAGGCCCATAACCACTAAAATCTGAAATTAAAAGGTTCCATGATATAGGTATCAAAATCAACTTTCCAATGACTGTAATTTTGTGAAAAATGATTGAGAGTGGAAGAAGTTGTACTTGTTTTTACAGAGGTTGCTTCTAGGGCTTGAAACTCCTCCTACCCTCATGGTTTATGGATTTGGCAATCACCATTTAAATATTCACTGAAAATACTTTCCAATGAATATAATTTTTCTAAATTTGGTTAAAATTTGTAGAAGATATTAAATTTTGAACTTAGGCCATCATTTTGACTTTACATCCACCATCGAGATCTTCATACTAAACCATTGAGCTCTGCCTTTAATGCCAACTCAGACTTTGATTGCACACCATAGAGATGGCTCATTGCAAGCTCATTCTCTTTCACTCCAACTCGGTGCATGGCTTGGGCTATAATGATTTTCCTACCACGATACACCTTTCCACATGGCTTGCCAATCAATGTCAACTCGATGATTTGTTTGTATTTTGGCGGGAGTGCATGAGTTTCAGATTTTCAGAACCACGTAATTTGGAATCTCTGAGCTCTATGTTTTGAACCCTACATGCTCCTATCCCCAAAACAATCCTCTGAAACCATTTGAGCCCAAAGTTTGAACTCACCTATTTTGAAGCACTTTGGGCTTTCGAGGGCCTCGACTTTAGACTTTCACTTCCCAACATTTCGGAGTTAGCCTACCCTAAAGCTTTACAACCTGAATTGTGTTGACGCTCAAAGGAAGTTGACCATTTCACATCATGCATCAGAGTTTGATTGACTCACCACGATTTCGTCATTTTGGGACTCTATGCTTAAGAGGTCGATTCTTGCCAAGTGTGAAGTCATATCCCCAAGAACCCTGAAATAACTAACCCCCGAAGTCTGAAAATTTTAGACTTCAGGTTCTTAATTCTCTGAGCTAGCTCAAACTCTTGAGATTCCTTGCATGTTTTCCTAGCTGAGTCATCCCTTGTTTCTTGACTCCATCAAAGATCATAGCTCACGAAGGCGTGCTCCTTACACAACTAGCCTAACTCACCGATGTTGATAAGATCGCCCCATTTTCAAACTCGAATGTGCCACACCGAATGTCCTCATGAGTTGATCATTTTCAACCTTCGAACCTATGGGATTGATATCCTAGCATCATCTTGGCAATGTATCCATTGGGCAGAGCTCGGGGAGGTTGGACCCTTCATTCTTTGTGATTCCAACTCACCCTTTGTGGGTTTCCGTTATCATCTTGATCGGGCCTTGTGAAGAGCTCTCTGAATCCATGTCCCAATCCTCACATAGACCTTTTTGACTCACCAAGTCCCGTTGGCCCTCCAACCTTGCTCATCTTGATCCAAACCATAAACCTCATGTAGTCAAATTTACCCTTATCAGAAAAGAAAGGAACCCCATGCGCACCAGCCTATCACCCAACAGGCATTGGGCACTCACCCAAGGCACGTGCCTATGCCGAGTCTCTCTTTTATGTGATTTTAGTGGGAACCATCATCTATGATTCATGTTTAAGAGATTTTAAAGGAAGTAAAACATACAAGCACCATACAGCTTAGAATGACTTCTAGGTCCTTGTAGTCATTCCAGATAGAATGTTCTTAACATATTTTATAACTTATACCAAAACAAAAAGAAGTTGTACAAGCATCCATACTTAATCATAAACATAACCGAAAAAGAACTATGAGAAACATGCATTCATCAGAATCATCAATGTTCCTATTCATGTAAGCTGGTAACCTCATTACATTCATGGAGCCATTACATAATGTCACAGATAAGCAGACGGTAGTCATACATTATATCTAGACGCATATGGCTAGGCTCTCAAAAGAAATTTATAATCCCCATACCCTTGATACATCCTTCCCTAAGCACAATTACCCAAACTAACAAAGTTCTTGTAGTATTTTTACAGAGCTCCACCCTCTATCTATTTTTCTCTCTCTTTACTTATGTAGGCACTTGTATATATAGGATTTTTGGACTTTCGAATCATCCTCTAGCAGCCTCAGATCTAATGCCAAGTGTCTAAATGTGGTCCTCCACGTGAGCATTCTCCTCTAGGCCCAAGCTTTCCATTTTTTACCATGATGTGCTTCTAGAAACTTCTACCATAGGCATGCTCCTTCCTGGACTAGCCTGTCACTAGGCTAGCACCTTATCCACTCTGCATGCATATTCGGGTCATGCTTTTCACATGTTCTGCCAAAAACACCAAATATGGCTAAGTCCTAAAACTTGGTTCTGTTTACGCGCACGCAACGGGTTTCCTTAACGCCTTCCCTAAACCCTGCCCTACGCACTTTATCCTTGCATGCTTTTCTTCGACTAGGCCTTGCACACCTATACACCTTTTTGTACTTAGCCAATATTTTAGGGGCCTAACATCACCCCACACTACACCTGTTCTCCGTCCGCAGGAACACTTCTCCAGTGAAAAGAAAGAATACAGTAGAGTTACACCTTGGGAAAAGAATAAAGGGATGAAATAATATGGAAAGAAGAAATAACGGGGAAGTGATGGAATAACTGTAATAAGCTAGGAAAATTGTTTTGCAAGTCGGCCTCCAAATTATTCCAGGCACCGAATTAGTTCTGCGCTCTCTGGCAGAGGTCACTGACCAGGGTGTTCACCTCCTCAAAACTTAGCCCATTTCCTTGTGTGCTTATGGTGTTAAAAAATTTCTCTAACTATTTTCCTACATCATCTAGTGCATCCATTCTTCTGTAATTTGTGGGTACAGTTCCTTCAACCAGTTTTTGATTGAACCCCTTAAGGTTTCAATGGCTTCAGATTTTCTTTCGACCTCGACAAGGATTTTGTCCCTTTCCACCCTATTTCCTTTATTCTTATCCTGAAACTCCTTGATTTCTACTTCATGATTGGTGACCAAGATGCCTACCACTTTGTCTCTGTTTGCATAATTGTCGTACGTGGCCTCAATAGTCTAGGAAGAAACTTTTATATCGTTGTACTCAGCTACACACACCACAAATTTCAATTTATCTTATTTCTCTAAGCGCACGGCCACTTCTTCTCCAGATTCCAAGGCTAATGGATGCCTCTCCATAGTGAGGAATCTTATTAAAGCATCCACACATCCCAAGAAATATCCATACTTATGCACGACAGGTGCTAGATCCGGATGCTTCAATACTACAACATTATTAATAGACTCCACCTTTTTGTACACCGTGCACACCTTGGCCTTCTCATCTTTCAACTCACACTGCAAATGGGCGCTGATTAGTTTCTCTTGACTTAGCTCCTTTTCCCTTGTAGCTAGCTCTTCTTCTTTCTTCTTTAGGTCCTCCTCCAGATCTTTGATTCTATCATTTTTTTTTAATATTCTAGCTTTGATCTCAACAGAGGCCTTGTTGAGCATGTTGCATAGTTGTTCATCCGAGAGATGTTGAGCATTCACCACTGGATTGTCTTCTTTTGGTCCTAGCAATGTTATTATTGCCCCATGGCTTACTTCAAATTCTAGCTCATCAAGATGGGACTCAATTTCCCACGAGAGCATCTTCCTCGTCTATGGGTATGCATCCTCCTTGTCAAAAGATGACATTTCCATGAGATCCTCTGCTCAAATCGTGCTTTGGAACCGCGTGTGAAACACTTTGTTGGGGTCATCAACATAACCCATCCCTAGCCTCTCCTCCCCTTTTTGAATTCCTCCCATGTGCATTCCCTTAGGAATAATTACAATTAAACTAGGGCCTCTAGTGCTACCGTGGTCCTTTTCCTCACTCTCCTCCTTATCTTCATTTAACATTGGCTTAGTGCTGCGTTCCAACTTCTCCTCCACCAAGGTTTTGATGGCCTTTGTCTCTTCTCTCTCTGCCACCTTGGTTATCTATTCCATCATAGGGATTGGAGACTTCTACCTCTATGCACCATCCTCCTCACTTCTCATGTTTTGGGTGCCTCCCCCTTCCTAGCTATCCTTACTCTACATGAAGAGGAAACTCAACCTCTTCTCCACCTTATTCTTCTGAATCATACACGTTGAAAATAGGTGGCCCTTGATATTTTTCAAGTTCGTCTTCCCCAATAACAGCTTCTTCACTATCTTCTTCTTCACTTATGTATTTGTCCAGACTTCCAGTTTCTTCTGAGATGGTATCCCCTTTTATCCTCTACTTCTTCCTAATCGGGGATTCTGGTGTAGGTGACTTTGCTTCTTCTTCTCCCGAGGACTCCTTGTTTGATGGATTTTCTAGCTCTAGAGTCTTTTCTTTGACTATGGGCCTCTTCTTGCATGAATACATGCTTGTTCTGGCGCTTGTCCCAGGGCAACCTATTACCTGTTTATCCACTACACTTGGTATTTTCTTGTCTGGATCCTTTTCCTCCCATTTGGGCGTGGGTCTATTCCTGTCAGTTGGATCCTCAGGTATAGATACCTCATTTTATATATATGTTCCCATCTTAGATTTGGGTCTTATGCGGATGTATATGTGTGCCGCAGATCCTCTTGCAATGGGAAAATTCATGGGACTTGTCATCTAAACTTCATGTGACACGTACCTCTCCATGTATGCACACTTGCCAGGGGTAGACCAACCCTTTGTGCATTTCCCTGTGGTCCCGGTCTAGATTACCAAGGTCTAGTTTCAGCTTCTTGGATTATTTGAACCTATTTACTCCCGCTTAAAATTATTTAGTTGTGAAGGAAAAGGGGAGCTTGCACCATGGGCTCCATGTTTCATCCATTAGTTTGAACCTGCCCAGGTAGAAATGCTAGTACACAACAAATTCAGCTTCTCCTTTGGTGGCCGCTAGTAGTTGTTCGAGAATTCTCCATTCTGCCCCGAACGCATTCCTTAGGCACGTATACCATTTCTCTAGGCATGCCTTGTGCATGGTCATCATAGAGTCACAAGCATATTTTTCAAATCTTTTTGTGGATGAAGATTCCTTAATAGGGTAATCCCACACAAATTTTTCTGATGCATCAGGTACTTCAATCTCTGAAAACACAATTGTTAGCAGGAATTTACCAAAAAGGATCCTGTCACCTTGCTTCACACAGCTAAAAATATCATCCGTGTTGAATGCAGACAAGTTATAGATGGTGCCCTTTAAGATTTTCCTGCAAACATGCAACCATGGTTTATTGACCTGGGTCCATCTCTCCTGGCCATTTAACTTTTTCACCATATGCGTAGCCATCTTCATTACTAGGTCCTCGATGTCTGTGATATCATAGTATCTTAACCCCTTTTTATATGTGTAGGCAGCGATAGTCTCCTTAATTGCCTCTTTATCACCTAGGTCATCTTCCAAACCGTATCCTTCACAGATGAGGCCTATGAAATGTGAGATGAGCTGAGGGGTAATGTGCATCTTGTGCCCTGCGAAATGGAAGTAGTCTTCATGCACATGCGACATCAGCCATTGATATAGGCACTCAGGCTTCCCGAAGTAGGGAAACTCAAAGAGTTGTAATAACCCTGCCTTCTCTAACTTGACCTTCACATCATCGTTATAGATGGGAAAACCCTCTGGTGTCCAATTTATTTGGGCACACTAACTCCAGCACCATCTCCTTCTTGATTATGCTTGTACAATGATTTTATTCATTTACAGATATGTTTCTTAGATGGGACTCCCACTCCTTCCCTAGCAACACTCCATCTGGGTACTTCATTTCTGCATACCACTCTTCATTTGTATGTGTGTCAGTTTCTTGTTTTTTTCCCTTGCCCTTGCCCTTTCCCTTTTTGGGTGTGCTAACTGGTTTCTTGTGTCATTGTCTAGGTTCTCTTCTTACTTCAATCACTTCTTGTAACTCTGTTCTTCCACTCTTTCCCACCTTAGATCTCAAATTTGTGAAGAAAACTCCTTAAACCCGTGCCCTAGTTCTTCAAACCTAGCTGGGATAATCCCTTCACAAGATGGCACCTTCTCACCACTACTCTTACGCCCATGAAATCCCTTCCTTCTAGTTTGCAGATCCAAACTAGTTACCCACACTCAATCTCTTTAAATTTTTCTTCACACGGATCAGTTTTTGGAAGCCCTAGTTTACGAAGATGCAAAAGTGCTTCTTTCTCCTTATACACAAAGTGAATAATGAAATGCCTCAACCCTTTATTTATAGTTTTTCCCTTTTTAAGCATTAAATGCTACTTCACCTACCACCATACTTTTCACATTTAATGTGGCTTTTTCAAACAAAGTCCAACTTTAGCACTTTCACTCATGCGCCTGACCCTACACGAACAATCTTCCAACCTTCTGGTGTGTAACCAATCCATCTAGATAGGAGACTCTTATGCGTGTGTCACTGGTGCACGAAGGTACTTCTTCTGTCCTGATTTTTTCTCTCGCCTACCTCATGTTGCTTATGCACTTTTTCCTCCTTTGTACGTGGGATCTGAAAGTAGCCTTATCTTGACACCAACCATCCTTTTCCATATTTTCTTTCCATGCACCTCTTTCAACAGGGCCATTCAACTGGGATTTTCAACACAAACTTCCTTGGCACTTTACCCATGCTCTCCTTCACATCACTCCACCCCACACTAAAAAAATGCATGGTCCTCTACACACTCAAAAATCCTCAAAGAGTAATAAGGGTTACCGGTGCCCAAGGTGCAAAACAAAACAACAACACAAAAGGGAAACTCAAGAAAGAAATACATAAAGGAAATTCTAAACTAACTAGAAAAACTACTTTATTTACAAACACCAAGAAGACTTATTTATAGTAGGGCTTCAGCCTACTCCCATTGAAGTGTCCAAGCAATTTTGTTCCATCCAGCACTTGTAAGTGGCACGCACCTGAATCAAGGATGTACGAGATTTTATAGGGACCTAACCAATGGACCTTCAACTTCCCAGGATGGTGCAAAAACTTAGAATCATATAGCAAGACCATCTGTTCAACCTCAAACTTCTTGTTTCTGATGTGGTGATCATGCCATGCTTTTTGCTTTGCTTTTTTTGTTGTTTGGCTCCACCTGGCAAGTGATCGTCTTTCATCCAGCTTCATCAGTTCATCAATTCTCTCTTCCAGTGCTTTCTCATCAGCCATCCCTCCTGCGTGTGCTATTCACAGAGAAGGTAACATGAATTCAACCAACAGAATAGCTTCCATGCCAAACACCAATTGAAATGGTGTGGCTTTGTTCAGCCTTTTATAAGTTTTCTTGTAAGCCCATAATAAGGATGATACCTTGTCATCCCAATCTTGTCTTTCGACATCACAAATTTTGGTCAGGGTATGACTCAGTATTTTGTTAAATGCTTCTGCAGTTCCATTTTCTTATGGGTGATAAGGGGTAGTCTTGTGATGAGCTACCATGAACTCTTCTAATAGGATCCTCATAATATCATTCAAGAAATGTGTACCCCTATCACTGGTTAAACTTAAAGGACATCCATACCTTGTGATAATGTTCTCACACAAAAATCTTTCCGCTGTGGCTGATGTGCAGTCTTTAGTTGGGGCTGCCTCTGCCCACCTTGTCAAATAGTCCATGCAAGTGATTACATAGTGTGATCCAGTCCTACGCATTGCTGGTGCAATAGGGCCTATGAAGTCTATTGCCCATTTCTCAAAAGGTTCAGCACTAGGGATAGGGCACAAAGGCATTTCATCTCTCTTTCCTGGCTTGCCAATATGCTGACAATGGTCACATGCTTTACAATAGTCCTTACAATCCTTATACAGAGTTTCCCACCACAATCCTACCATTAAAATTTTATGCACGTGGTAGCGTCACCTGCATAATGTCCACCCGCACTTCCTCCATGTGCTTCCTCTATGATGGAGAGGCACTCATGCTCTAGTACACACCTACATAAAACTTCATCACACCCTAGCTTGTATAAGTCCCACTGATCAACATGTAGGGTGTGACACATATGGCTAGTTGTTTTCTTTCTAATGCCTTCATCCCTTCCAGCGCCACACCTTCCTTTAGGAATACTGCAATCTCCTCCAAATCTAAGGGCATGCACCGTAACCTAAACAATTACGCGTCTGGCATAGTCTCTTCAATACTTTGCGCGTCCTCCCCTGAATCAATTCTTGACAGATGATCAGGTCCACAATTACTCTTTCCAGGCTTCACAACTACCGTAAACTCAAACTCTTGAAATAATAGCACCCACTGACATATGTGCCCTTGTAGAATGGCTTGTTCACCAAGTACTTTAACACCATGTGGTTGGTGTAAAATACAAAGGGTGTTGCCAGTAGATACTGTCTGAACTTGAAAAGCATGTAGATCATTGAAAATGCTTCACGCTCAGTCGTGGTGTAATTCTACTCTGCTGGTGTCAACTTCCTACTTGCAAAACATAGAGGATGATCAACAATTCCTTCACTCGGCTATGCAAGCACTACTCCAATGGCAGTTCTTGAGGCATCTACATGAACATGGAAGGGCTTGTCCCAAGAGGGAAAACGTAATATAGGCACGGTGACAAGCCTATCCTTTAATGTGTCAAACACCTTCTGTTGCGCCTCTCCCCAATGGAAATCACTTTTATGTCTGAGAAATTCTTCTAGAGGCGTGGCTATCTTGGCATACCCCTTGATGAATTTCCTGTAATAACCCATATGCCCAAGAAATCCATGCACTGCGCTCTGGCTAGTAGGCTCCCCCAATCCCACAATAACTGTAACCTTGGCAGGATCTACTAGCAAGCCCTCCTTACATATGATATGCCCCAATAACATCCCAAAGGGTGTAGCAAAGACACACTTTTTAATGTTGAGGGATATCCTTAACTGCCGACACCTCTCAAACATCAGCCTCAAATTATCACAATGGTCTTTCACTAGCCCATACACTGTCCAATCATCTAGATAAACCTGAAGAAATTTGTGGATGAAGTCTTGGAATGCCTGAACCACTATGCATGAGAAAACAATAGGCACATTCTTCAACCCAAAGGGCATGACCATGTATGTAAAACTTCCCCATTCAGTGGTGAAATTTGTCTTCTCCTGGTCTTCCTTTGCAATCCAGACTTGGTGGTACCCCAAAAATCCATCTGTAAAGGAATAGATTTTGTGCCCAGCGACTCCCTCTAAAATTTCTTCAGTGAAGGGGGTTGGAAAAGGATCGATGACACAAACTACATTCAACTCCCTATAATCCATGCAGATCCTAATCCACCCATCCTTCTTGATGTTGATTACCATTGGACTTATCCATTCTGATTCTTCCACAGCTTCAATGATCCCAAAAGCTATCATTTTGTCTATCTCTTCCTTTACCTTTACGAACAAATTGGGATTCATCTGGTAGGGTCTCTTCCTGACCAAGCATGCACCATCCTTTAGCTTTATCCTCATCTCCCCCAAGGAATGGTGGATGCCTTTGAGCTCATGGTACCCGTGCGGGAATAAATCCTCAAATTCACGCAAAAGATCAATGATCTTAGAGACCTCCTTCTCTGACCAGTAATCTCCAATAATAGCTTCCTTAGGTTCTTCTCCTGAGCTGATGTTAACCTTCTTTGTCTTTAAGGGCTCATGGTAGGTGCACGCATGAGCATCAACACTATCCACTACCTCGTGCATCCCTACAGAATGGTTAACATCCAAGCTCTCTTCTTCCTCCCCATCAATAACATATACTAATTTCCCTTTCTCCTTTTCCAAGCATGCACGTGCTCAAGCTGTATCTCTTCTGCTTCTTCTACCTCTTCTTCAAAGCACACCTCCAAACCTGGTCCACCTAGCAGTTCCAATAGCCTATCTTCTACCATGGCACTATCCCCCATGGTAAGGCACTTAACAACCTATAATGCCTTATCAACTGATGGCTTGGTACTTCGGTACTCAAACATTTGAATGAGGTCAGCTGCTAGCTCTTGCCAATTTCCTATTTGGTGGCGTGTCTCAGAATGTATGTACCATGTGCACACGTGCACATAACCCTGTAGTGTAGAATACAACTTGTGCACCCAAAGGGATGGTGGAAAAGCTTCCGCGCCTTCTCTCTAGACCTTCTCACAAGCTTGGATGTGGAAAGAGGTGGGTTCCTTACCATGGTAGTCCTTGATGGTGGTGGGCACGTTGCTTCTAGAAAACCTAATAGAGAGAGAAATTCTCACCTCATGCCATTCCAAAAGGCTCTCCTGATGTGTAGCCCACCACCATGCCACTGTGCTGAGAAGGACATAACTTAACATCCCCCTCCATTCCTTCTCCTCCTTCCACTGAGCTTCCATCTCCTATAAAAAGATCTTAGGGAAGGCCCCTCCTGAATACTTAGGTAGCTCTTTTCCTCCTAGGCACAGACTGTACGTGCCTTTGTTACTTTTGTTACCGATCCTCTCAACTATCCATCTAATCAATTCATAAGTTCTATGCACCTAATTATCACATGCTAGACTGGTGGTGTCACTTACTAACTGAGCATCCTCAAACTGGATAACTCCATCGGTAGGATGGATTATCTCTGGATCCCTGATTGAGTGCACATATATCCTATCCAGGACCTCTTCCCCCAAAGGTTCAGTATAGGGTGTCGACTTCCCATCAGCCAAGGGTATAATGACCCATTCCTCCTTATTTTCAAAGATGATGTACCCCTTGTTGAACCGAAGGTCAGCATTGTTCTTGTAACACCATGGGCGCCCAAGTAGTGTTGGGAAATTGTCTACCTCGGTGAGTGCCAAGACTTTGAAGTCCCCAGTAAACTTAGCTCCCTGGATAGTGATAGTTGCATCCTTTAAGACACCAATGGGCATTTCCTTCATTTTTTTTCCATATACAACACATTTGA
Organism: Taxus chinensis; assembly: GCA_019776745.2. Lineage (NCBI taxonomy): Eukaryota > Viridiplantae > Streptophyta > Pinopsida > Cupressales > Taxaceae > Taxus > Taxus chinensis. Next base: position 813,290,579 of record CM034151.1, on the reverse strand, counting down.
AGATGGCTGTAATGCAGGTCTCCCCATCTGATGCCATGCATCCAAAGTTAGAACATTGACCTTCGCGCCTATGTCAATGAGGATATTACTAAGGAGCCATCCATCTACGACTACATCCAATGTGATCTCTTTGTCATAGTCAAGGCTGTGAGGGGGAAGGTTTGCATGCAGGATCTATCTCTTGTGCTCTTCTCCGGCGCGTGGTACCTTCTCCCTCAACCATGCTCCTAGCAAGGGAATAACATTCTCTTGCCTTAGCATTTTACATACTTCCTTGACCTCATCCAGGTCATCCTTTGGTGCCTTGACCTTCCTCCTTTTCTCCTCCCTCATGACTACTCCTTTAGACACTGGATTTCTCCTTGTAAACTTTGAATGACATCCATGGTATCTTGATATACTTCCTTTTGATGCATAGGGTCTAGGTACTTCCCATGAACTACTTCCTCTCTTGAAACCAGGGTCCTCTGCCTTGGTATTTCCTTTGCGCGTGTGGCCTCTACTCTTGTTGTTACTAAAACAGGTTCCAAGCCTACATCACGTGTCACCCACAACATCCATTGTGTGTCTGTCTTCTTAATGCTTACCATTGTAGCACCCTTTTCTTTCCATTACTGTTGATTCATGTGCTCAAACAACTCAGGGCACTCTTCATACTTGTGCTTCTTCCCGCACCATGAGCACTGCAATAGGTCTGGGCACTCTCGTTTATAATGTTCTGTAGACCCACAATTAAAATAGGTTCCACATGGGAACTCACTCCTTCCTCCCTCATGGTTACCATGACCATGAAATCCTCCGTGAAATCCCCTTCCATGCGCGTGCCACCATCTGCGCGCTCCTCATAGCAGTGATCATCCCCTTTAGAACTACTGGAAATGCTGGTTTGGCACACCCCATGATCAATGGCCTCATGGATCTGATCAATGAGCCTACAGTCCTTAGTATCATGGGTTGTAGAGGTACAAATCTTACAGTAGACAAGACACATTCTTCCGAATTACATGCGCTGTAACAAGGGGCATCTACTTGCATCATGGTCCCCATGAAAAATTTCACAGTCTACTATCACGGTGTACTGCCCTTCGGGGACAAATACCCTTGACATGCCCCTCTACTTCACAATATATACACCATAAACCACTGCGAGTCTCATGGGATGAGTTCATAGACAACTTCTCCAGCTGCTTAGCCATAGCAGTAATTTGAGCCTCCAGGAACGGGATAACTCCAGTATCAACACTACCAACAACCTCAGCATGCAGAGCAGCTTCCAATGCCTCACGTGGGTCTATGAAAGTTTTATGAGATAAGGCCCTTCTAAAAGGTGTGATCAATCCTCCAACAAACCACTGAGCATGTTGTGAAGGGTGAATATCATATGATAACTTAGACAAGAGAGTTTTAAAGCGTGCATCATACTCCCACACATTCTCTGTCATTCCCTATTGAATCTCTTTAAGGGCACTGATGCTCTTCTGTTCAAACTCAGGGATGTGGAATTCTACCAAGAAGGTGTTCTTTAAAGTAGTATAATCCACCACTATTTGATGAGGGTCATATTTCCTATACCAGCTATGCACGTGCCCCTGCAATGTTGTTGCAAATTGACTAGCCTTCCACTCTGAGGTTGTGATCCCCTTTGCGTGTCATAGCAGCTCACACTTGTGAACATGTTCTGTAACATCTTCAATACCTCTGTAATCTGGAAAGTGTAAAGACATCTCAAAGAAGACTTGAGGGGGTGGTTGGGGCCCTTGTCCTCCTAAGCCAGAGCCTTGGTTTCCTCTAGTGTTTCCTCCACCACTAGATCCACCAGGTCCACTAGGTCATGTGCCTCCTGAGCCACCAGATCCACAGAACCACTAGGTCCACCAGGTCCTATCCTTCCTAACCCACTAGATCCACCAGAACCACCAGGTCCTGTAGTAGTCATGCCAAGTGTCCCCAAGGTTCCACTGAACTATGCACCGATGGTCTGTGATAATGCCCCACTACCACTATTGTACCCTGCACCACTCCCAGATGTGAGACCAAAGGCTTGTATACTTTCTCCTTGTCCAAATAATCCTCCAAATATTGGAATATGTGTAGCCATAGAAGTGGGAACTAAAAAATTGTACCTCCTAGGCACAAATCTGTCACTTCCACTGATACCAACTGGGTCAATGATACTCCTTCCTTGTTCTGGAAAACCAAGCACCAGGGTTTGGTCACTAGGTGGGTTCAGATATGTGCCAATGACTCTTCTTTCTCCATGTGACGAAATCTCATCAGAAATCTGAAGGGGTCTCTCTTATGCGCTTTCCAAGATGGGGTAGCACAGAATGCTCAGGTTCCACATCCTCCACGTGAACCTCAACTCCTTCCCGCAACGTCTACCTCCATAGATCCATCACACTTATAGCTTCACATTGTCTAGCAATCTCCCTTTCACGCGCTTCACTATACTTGAGTCATCTCTCCTCCCTTTCCTTCTCCATGTTGTAATATCTATAATCTTCCTCCACCCTAGCTCCCTCACCAGTGCTCAGAATGGTTTAGCCGACCATTGGAAATGCCTCTAAACTCAAAGTAACAACCAAGATCTTCATTTCCAGAGGGATAACACGTAGAAATGATCCTCTGGGATCCCACAGAAATTCAAACTCAACAACTTCTAGGAAAGAATATGTGGAAATAGCATACTCCAGAGTGTAGCTAGCCAACACACCTTCCCACCAATGATCCACAACACAAGTCCATGTCAGATCTACATCCTATAGCCTCTGGTATTCTTCTTGGGTCCACATGTGCATGATCTAGAATACCAGCTTGATCTAGATGCATATGCTGAGAGCCATTCATACAGTTCTACTGGGAAACAATAGAAAAATGTTTCATATAAATCATGGTAGAGGTTCTCTTCTACCCATCTACGTGCATCAAACTCAGGTCCAGTGTTGAATCTCTTGAGAAAATTCATCCTCCATGCTCTTGAACCATGATTCAACACTTTCCAGAGTTAAACGTTCTGTCATTACTCATTACCCATATCATGATGTATGCCATTTCCCTCTACAACTTTGAAAAGAGGTCCCAATAATGGAACCAAGATGTAGTCATTTTTACCCTTATCACAAAAGAAAGGAACCCCATGCACACTAGCCTATCACCCAGCGGGCATTAGGCACTCACCCGAGGCACACACGGGTGCTGAGTCTCTCTTTTATGTGATTTTAGTGGGAAACATCATCTATGATTCATGTTTAAGAGATTTGAAAGGAAGTAAAACATAAAAGCACCATAGAGCTCAGAATGGCTTCTAGGTCCTTGCAGTCATTCCAGACAGAAAGTGCTTAACGGATTTTATAACTTATACTAAAATAGAAAGAAGTTGTACAAGCATCCATACTTAATCATAAACATAAATGAAAAATAACTATGAGAAAGATGTATGCATCAGAATCATCAATGTTCATATTCATGTAAGCTGGTAACCTCATTACATTCATGGAGCCATTACAGAATGTCACAGAGAAGTAGACCGCAGTCATACATTATATCTGGACTCATATGGCTAGGCTCTCAAAATAAATTTATAATCCCCATACCCTTGATACATCCTTCCCTAAGCACAATTACCCAAACTAACAGAGTTCTTGCAGTATTTCTACAGAGCTCCACCCTCTATTTATTTCTCTCTCTCTTTACTTCTATAGGCGCTTGTATATATAGGATTTTTGGACTACCAACTCATCCTTCAGCGGCCTCAGATCTGATGCCAAGTTGTCTGAATGTGGTCCTCCATGTGAACATGCTCCTCTAGACCTGAGCTTTCCACTTTTTACCATGATGTGCTTCTAGAAGCTTCTACCGTAGGAATGCTCCTTCCTAGGCCAACCTGTCACCTGGATGGCACCTTATCCACTCTATATGCACAGTCAGGTCATGCTTTTCATGTGTTCTGCCAAAAAACACCCAATATGGCTAAGTCCTTAACCCTTGGTTTCTGTCCGCGCATGCCACGAGTTTCCTTAAAGCCTTCCCTAAACCCTACCCTACACACTTTATCCTTGCAAGCTTTTATTCAACTAGGCCTTATGTGCCTATGTGCCTTTTTTTACTTAGTGAATATTTTAGGGGCCCAACACCTCCTGCAGCTAAGTTCCCCCCACATGAATTTTTCTCAATCCAACTCGGTTCAACCGAGATCCATTATAATCCAGCTCGCCAAGTAGCTCACTGAGCTACTCGGTGAGTCACTCCCATCTCGCCACCTACAAACAACCTTATAGCTCACCGAGCTTCTCATCGAGTAGCTTGGTGATCTCTCTTTTTAGCTCGATGGCCCGTATGAAGCCCAAATGAAGATTTTGATACCCTGAATCCTATTTCTTGAAATTTTTAGAATTTTCTCTTGTCAGAAGATTAATTGGAAGTGCATGTAAGTTATTTTTGGCTCATCACATTTTTCCTTTTGATTTTTCTCTTGATTCAGCTAGATGTGGGCCAGTGGGGCCCACAGTTCATTATTCATCCAATATGATCTTAAAGGTCAAAACCCAGAAGGGGAAAAATTCCTCGATGTTATTTTATTTCCTAATTTGACTAAAGGTGCTCCTAAGACCCCTAAAAAATTCTTGTAGCCTCAATTTCATTATTAAGGACCCTCTTAGGTGCTTAGGTCTTATTAGGTCCTTGTCGTCCAATTTGCTCGAGGGGGAAAATTAGATAATATATCCTCCTTGCATCTTGAGGTAGAGATTGGGATCATATGGATTCCTTATAAATGCATGTTCAATGATATGCTCATAGGTATTGATGTACCAATCCCAGGTTGCCTATTTAAGTCCATACATAGATTTGATAAGTCTACATACCTTTGTTTACTCTAAGTACAAAAAAATGCTCTTGTGGAGTCATGTAGAATTACTCCTTTAGAGATCTATTTAGAAAAACACTTTTTACATCCATATGATGGACTTTCCATCCAAATTGTGTAGTTAAATAAAAGATCATCCTGATCATTTTGATCTTAGATATGGGAAAAAATGTCTCCTCATAGTCTATGTCTTCCTTATTTTCATACCCCTTTGCGATGAGTCTTTCTTTGTACTTTTCAATAGTCCCATATTCTTTGTATTTCATTTTTAATATCCATTTGTAGCAAATGGGATTCTTCCCTGGTGAAATATCGAAAAGTTTCCAAATGTTTTTTTAATCTATGACTGATACTAAACATCCATGGCATATTTCCAATATTTTAACTGTAGGGATTCTTGGACATTAAAGGTCTCAAAAATTTCAAAAAATTCAAAAAGTCTACTCATCAAAGTAAAATTTTCCTCCTCACAAGATTTATTGTGAGTCTGTGGTCCATTAGTGGATGTGTCCATATGAGCATCCAAATTAACATCTTGAATCATGTTTGTATACAACTTGGGCATGTGTTTTTATATTCCGACGGGTTATGGTCTTTTTTGAACATCGCCATCATTCCTATAATCATTTTTATCATCAGTGGGGACATTTTCTTCTATTTTCACAATAAGTGTGTTGTCTATATCAGGTAAGTCTATGGAAGAAGCCATAACTTCTTCCTTCTCAAAGAACTCAATATCTCTATTGGTATAGATTTTCCTAATCTTTGGATCCATTAATATGTACCCAAGATCTTATTCATAGTAGACAATGAAGAAGTATTTATTTGATTTCATGTCCAACTTATTTCTCTTTTGTTTGGGTATATGCATGCTGGCTTCGTACTTAACTAATATAAGGTGTGCAATGGATGTATTTTGATATGACTCATCTGATGTAGATGATGTAGATAAATATCGATAGGGGAAGCATCCAGCTTGGTGATGTGGGTATGAATATAGTAGGGGTTTGAAAAAACTCACTAAAAGGATGTAACTTACTCAATGCAACAATTATCAAAAGCCTTCTCTTGTTGGCTTGGTTCAATGTATTTTTCACAGATTAAACAAAAATTTCCCCTTGTTCGATACAACACCCCCAACTCATTTTCATGACAATGATGTTTAATATTTTCCTCCTTCTCTAGCTTGCCCTGTAGAGCTATATAACATAGACAACCAAATATAGTGGTACAAATAAAGTTATTTGTAATTAAATGATCCATTACATTTAGTGAAAAAACCCATATTGGGCAGAATTTTTTTAATTATTTTCGGATCCAAAATTTTCTACAAATCATCCCGGTGTATGAGGTAGTGCCTGGGGAATCCTCCTTGCGTAGTGCATAATTTATTTTGTAAAAAAAATTCTTGGAAATGAAAATGCAGATTGTAGAAATGTAGGGGTGGGGTTTTGAGGATATTAGAGGTTGCAAAGGCTCTCCAAGTGGGCACTTTTATTCTCCAAACCTTCTCACACTCTTATAAAATCTTTCCTATAACTTCTACTACATGTATAAGATCCTTACTTGCTCTGATACAAAATGTGAGGAGAAAATAGGGAGGATGCCTGAAAAATATTATTGATATTAAAAATAAAGTTATAGAGAATTAGATCTACAGTGTTCATCTACATTATACAATTGAATACAGATAAAATTATTGTTTTACAAGAGAAACAAATTACACACAAATGAATAATAAGAAAATTATTCTTATAAAACTACTAAACAATATAAAAATGCAATTGACCACTATTTACCAAAGGTAAAAGTAACTAAGGTAAGATCACTAAATACAATTTAAAATTACCTAATAAAGGTGTAGACACAAAATTATGCACATTAGACATTATTTAACCTGGTCTTATACTACTTTTTAGAAGGTTCTTAATGTGAATAAAGTACCAATTAATTCCACCTTTTTGTTATCTTTATTTTATATTTTGTTTCGTAGTTCCCGCATATTTTATTGCACTTATCCGCCCATTTCACAACTACCTCATCATTTTATCCCAAAATCAAGGTGCTCCAGCCTATACTGAGGTGCTCGCCCTAGTCCCAGATTGGCCGCCCTAGTCTATGCACATCCTTTCCTTCTTCTTTTTGGGGCCTTTCTAGTCATTTGGTATCTTTATCTTTTTCCCAGTTGGTCTTGTCGGGATTAATTAGGAAATTAATCTTGAGAGCCCTATAAATATAAAGTTATAAGACCATAATAAGGGCCCTAGGTCATAGCATCACATACTACTATTAGTCCATTTAGATTTTCATCACTTACATCCACATAGTGTCATGCATCAAGGCTAGGATATCTAGATCACACACACTACATAAGGGGAGGGATTCTATTATATTCCATACACACATGATATTTACATTTTCTATAGTTACTACTACTTGCTACTTCACAAAGCGTGACTAGAATGAGAGCACCTAGGGCATGCCATGCGCGCACACACACACACACACACACACACACACACTAGAACTACATCTAGGTCTGAAATCTAGTGCAATGCTAAGTGATAAGTCCACTAGTTTGGTAGTTGAGGTCAGTTCGATCCATTTATTTACATATTTTGTTTTTCTACGGTTTGATACTTCCTTTTGTATTGCAGGTCCTTTTCCAGCTCATCCAGAAGATCCAACATGACATACATGAAGTACTTGAAGACACCTTGCGACTATATCAGATTCAGGTTTTGAGAATTTATAGAGATCAGAGTGCCCAGATTACAGACCAAGGTACCATGGGGAACCCTAGTACACTCCTAGGTGCGCCATCCATTTCAAATCTTCTAGATATGCCCTTTGCAGGGTCCCTAAGTGTTTGTCTACTCCTTCTGATTTCATTTCCAGATCTACAAAAACCTGCGACAGTCACTCCCAATCAACTAAGCCATTTCTTTCCTTTCTATTGTATATTAGGGTTTCATTTCTCTTAGAATCATTTACTTGCATTTATTCCATATTGTTTTTAGTCTATTTACTATAGCATTTTAGTCCTCCTAATTAGATTAACATTAATACCCTAGTGTCCCCTTTTAGGTCACTAGATCACCATTTTTGTTAATCAAAAGGTTTTACCTAAAATGGTAGGGGCCAAGGGGTCCATTTTAGTGTAAATGAGACCCTCAATAAGTAAAACAAATCTTACAAATTCTAGTTTTAGCCAAAATTCAGGTTTGGGAAAAGTTACACATTTAAGATTTGGTAGGGCCCACCTAACCCATTCTTAGTTGGTCCTACACCTCCTTAAACATGATTAATTAGTAAAAACACCAATAATACAATTAGGGATCATTATAACATTCAAATGAATTTAAATAAGAGGTTAAAATAATTAGTACTAAAATTAGTCCAAGGAGGCAACAACCCAAGTTTCCCATAACGTAACAAATGAAAAACCATACACATAGAGAATGATTTTCTTATATAAATTCAAAAACAAGGACAAGAAATAAAAAACCAATCAAACAAAGGGGTGAGGATCAGCCCAGACAACTAATTGTGTAATCTTGAAGGTGCAAACTGTAAGTCCCACACTCTTCTGTGGTGTGAACCTGTCACGTGCACACTTAATTGGAAACATCATACATGATCAATAAAATATGATAAATGAAGAAATCACACACATCTCAATAAATTATGCCATATATATGCAATTAACCCAATAGTTACAAATACATATGTCCATTATACAAGATGTTAGAAATCATGACAATTCAATAGTAACATGTTTCATATTTAGTTACGAGATGGATGCTACTCTAAAAATCCTTCAAATTTCATATGCTAAACCATCCAAATCGATTACATCACAACCATCCTTCAATGAGATCAATAACCATTATAACAACACAATATATCCAAAATATCATTCATGCAAGTGTAAGATAAAAAATATCCATAACATTGTAAGTAAACTAAGTAATAATGATAAAAGTAATGAATTGGCATTTTATGCCTCATACATCCTTTTTCCAAGGACAATTTAGAAGCTAAGTGTTATCATTGCAATAAAATCACAATTATTCTAAATGAAATACCTATGATAAAATAAATTCAAATGTCTCAAAAATAATAACACATGGAGTGAACGTTTTCAAAGGAAGATAAAATGGCAGGCACTATATCTCCCTCCCCTAGAAATAGACTTTCTCCTAGAAATCACTGAAAGGGGTAAGAATAATTACCTCTCAATGATATCAAAATGTACCACGTATTTGTTTGTCTCAATAATCACATCCCACTGAACCCTAAATTAGTTCAACATCAAGTGTATCTAGGAATGAGAGACTATTAATCAAGAAGAAAATAGTTATCAAAAGGGTTTATTAGCATCATCCTCCAATTTCTCTACAAGGGTTAGTCATTAGTGGATGTACACCACAAAGTTCACTCTTAAGGAAACTATTGATGAAGGAGAAAATGGTACAATAATGGCTATCTTAAAAAGGTTATCAAGTCATGTGCACATAATGTGCATGAAGCCACCCATATACATTCATAAAAACAAAACAAATTTTCCAAACTTACGTGACTGATTCAATTCCTATCCCACACATATCTTTACAAGATGAACAGACTGTACACAAGATACTTAAATTGTCTATAGGATTTGTATTATTCCTTTAGGGGTCAAGGATGGAGGGTCACATAACACAAAGCTTAATGAAAAGGTGATGACTTGATTTGACATTACTATTTATGTGCACATAACAAAGGTACCAATAAATTAGGTATGCATCATTTATACAATCAAAACGTGAAAATCAATTTTTAGTTTTGTCTCAGGGTTCCATAGCTTGAACTATTTTCTCAAGTGTCATATAACACACCCATTGATTTTGACTTAGGAAACCGATAAGGGATAGATCAATTTTTTTATTGTTTAAAATTTTATCAAATTTTTTACTATGAAAATCCAAAAATCCACACTACCATATCCCGAAAATGTCACTATCGCTTATTAAAAAAACAATTAACTAGTTTTAAACTCAACGAGGAACATTAGAATTTTACTAAGATCACAATTTTACCATTTTAGATAATAGAAAACATGAATGAGTCAGGTAGGAGAACTTATCCAAAGGGTTTTTTTTGAAACTTATCAAATATCCTAGGAAAATAACAAAATTATTATTTGTACAAGTTCGAAATAACTAGCACTACTACATTTTCCCAAAGAGGACATGGGGATAACAAGGATCATTTCCTCCAAATGGAAAGGAATATCTCCATATTTTCTCAATATCCTTAACATTTTCTTCCTTAAACTTATCAATTAACCATGGTCACTAAATGTACACAAGTTCAAAGGGTGGATGTTTCCCTCAAAACTAGATGTATAAGTTCATTTTCTAAGAAGGAACACGAGTTTACAATCCTAGTGGCTAATAAACAATACTGATACAATGGTCAAGGATGATGTCATCAACAAGATCTACTCACATTCAAACTCTAAAGATGTCTTTCTTGACTACAGGAAAAATTATTTTCAAAGGATGCCATCATCCATGGTAGATCAGGAAATTTCCACTTTTAGTACTTCGTAATATAGATTCAAATAGTTTATTGGTGCTTGAAATAATATCACCCCTTTGTTTAAAACATACCTTCAATTTTTTTTTTATGTTTTATAGTTTTCCCATGTGAAAATTCAAGTTCAAAAGTTACAGTCATGTGAAATCCATTTGAAAATCTTGTGTTTAGGTTGTTATTCCACTTTTTTGATTGAGGATCGTGTTAGATATGTTGTTCTCAAAAATACCTACAAAAAATTGATCCTGAATCAGTTTTAAATAAGGAAAATTACCTGTATGCACTATTCCTTGATTGCGTTGTAAATTTCATATTTGGATCTGCCACTCGATGATACATGGCATGTTCCAGTTAGTTACGATATGATGGGTTTAAGTTGCAAACTTGTAACAATTTAATAACTTTCATAATTTACAAATTAAGGCCCAAGGCTCGATGAATATTCTTTCGAATATTCACAGTCAAAAGGTGAAAAAATAGAAATTGACTCTGCCTCCAAAGAAATACATGTGTCACAAGTCGGTTGAATGTGGGGAATTGGGTCCTGGTTGTATTTCTACACACTAAGGTAATAAAGTATAAAAGTGCAAAGAAGCTCCCGAGGCCTTCCAAGGACACATGACTATTTCTCATGCAAAGAGAGTGGAAGTGGGTCATCGGAGAAAATTGGTAATTTTGAGTTCAATTGAGAAAGAGAAAAAATATTCAGAAATGGCCCACTGCTCCACCACCATTAAGATGTAACCACATGTCAAACTCAAGATGAAATTAAAAAATGGTCAATCGGGTCAAATAGATAAATGTGTATGTGTTTAAAACACGATGCAAAAGTGAAAAAAGTTTCCCCGAGCCCACATTGCATAAGGCTATTCCATGTGGATAGCTCATATTTAAAATTGAGAAAGGTGAAATGGACGGCCATGATGCAACACATTAATGATTTTCTCCATCAATGTGTTTTCAAAAAAATCAAGGAGGAATTTTGAATTCTTCGAACACATTGAGATTTTTGCTATTGTTTGTTGAGATCTAGACGCCATTGTTAGTAGATTTCCTTGAGGAACAATGTGAAATCGATCGTGGAGCTCAGATTGAGAACTAGAGTTGAATTGCACAGGTATTCATTGGAAAATTGGTAAGAACTAAGACACTCCCATACTCTTATTTCATTTGCAAGGAAATTTGAAGTAAAAATAGGGCATTGAATATGAAGACCATGTCATCTAGTTTTTTGGTTGCATCCAGAATCACCAATGATCTAGATAAAATCACAAAAATATATTTAATGAATACTGACGTAAAAGAGTTTCTACAAATATTGAATATCCCTAACAAGAACGAATCCATGAAAGAAATTAAAGATAGCAATATTACTTTAGCTAGTGCTATTCCACCCTTAGTACACTACCTAGAACTAGTGTGGCTTTGCGCTATGAATTACAACCAAGAAAATAGGGAAGTACTGGATGGAACTGGTGAGGAAGTATTGACTTTGACGCCTGCAACCATTAAGATAATGCTAAAATTACCTGTAATAAAAAATACAATAACCCTGGGGTATTGGTTTAGCCCTACAAGATTATGAGCCCAATAAAAAGGACTATGTCAGGATCATAAATACTAAATGGCTCTTGGATGAGAAGAAATAAACCACTCGAATCCCTATTAGATTGGTTAGGGCATAATTTTTGGAAGAAAAAAAGGATGTGATTGTATTGTTGAGTTGAATGGCTAGATTGGAGACCACGAATGAATTCAAGGAATGGATGTGTACCTATATGTGGATAGTTTTGGAGAAGAAGGTGTGCTTTTTTTGAGCAACCTTCATTGAAGAAGCACTTCATGACCACATGGTAGCACTGGTAGTGAAAATAGAGATGAGTGGTGCTATAAAATTAGAATTTTACATGATGAATTATTTGATTTATAATATTACAGGCCACAGGTGTTTCCTTGTCATCTTGCCACATGATGACTTTAAAAAATTCCAAATACATGAGATTTTCCCTCAATTACAATTGGTTAATTTGATAGAGAATGTGATATTGGTTAATGATGCCTTCTTTACACCAATCATATGTTTATTCACGCTAGAATGGGAACAATACATGATTTCTGAGGAGGCTAGACAAGTAATCATGGAACATGAATGATATTTCATTCAATACAATAATTTTACATACATCAGTGTCAGTGGATTTGAAGGCCAACCATGTAAATTTCCCAAGTATTTAGATGAAAAAATGGCCTTGTGTGAATTGGCAAGACAGTTAACACCAGTTCACAAATTAATTGTTGGAAAACACAAGACAAACATTAAGTTTCCCATCAAAATTGGAAAGTACTCCTGACCTTCAATTATAAAGGCCAGATTAATGGAAGATGAGATGAAAAGGTTTGAGATGGAAATTTTTGAGGCAAGGGCCAACTATGACATCATGTGGGTGTTCAAAAATATTGCAAACACTTTTGAACATGAGCCTCAATTTAAGGATTATTAGATGAATTGTAGAGATGAGGAAGAGGTCAAGCTAAGAGACTTCTCAAGAATGACCCTTACCCAAATTATAGACTTCAAGATTGTTGTTATCCCTGAGGGATTTGTGGATGATCCACATACTGTGAGTGATATTATCTTGATCAAAAGGTGGAGGGACAACCAATAGTCCCTTTGAATTGGAATGAAGATGAATCAGATGATTCATATGCCCGGATAACTGATGTAATGAGGAGAACATTGAATTGGTTAGCCCAGAAGAATATTGATTTATCAATTCAAAGCACAAGAGTTCTTAATAACTTTAGGGATTTGGGAAAATTGAAAGATGACCTTCCTCCCCTAAAAGAAGGAGTTGACAAAATGGATCCCTTGGGAGGAAAAGCTCCTCAATTTCCTTCAAAAATGCCTACTTCAGAACTTATAGATGAATGGAATTCTGCTACCAGTGGGAACTGGTACTTCTATGTCTTCTCTAAGACAAAGGACTAAGGAAATGCTTCTGAAATCTATGGAGAATGTTCCTATCACCTTTTCATTACCACTTCAAGAAAAAGGGAAGGGTATGGCTACTCATAGGACTCCTTCAGATGTTTTTCCAAAACCCCACAGTGATGATAAGTTGATGAGTGGGGCCATAACAAGTGGTCCATTCACAATCTAAGCCACATGGTGAAGAAAAAAGAGCAACACAGACCTTAAGAAGTTTGAAATGGCACATAAGAGACACAAAATTGTGTATGAGCCAATTCTGGTAAGAGAAGTTGCTCATACACACATCAAACATAAGCATAGGGATGTAGTGATTAATCCCCTAGAACATGAAAGAATTGATGTTTTCTAGGTATGACATGTAGCAATTAGTGCCACAGGTTGGGCAACCAATGCCTTTATTTTCACCTTTATCTTCAGAGGGAGTGATAATTGGGAACACTCAGGAACAAACAACTCAAGGTAATGTCTTATCTAATCCAGTAGATAGTGATGTCTTGAATCAAGGTGTGAAAACATCTAAAACCATGTCAGTTGAAAATGTTAATATACCTTTATTTGAACAATTGCGAGAGTCATCAAAGAGTTAGGTAGAGATAATGGATGTTGATACTGGTGAGGAGTTTTCCACATTAGATGCATTTGAAATATCTATTGATGAACAAACAATAAATAATGTAAGTGATCTTCAAATGAGTGAAGAAGTAGAAAAAATTACTCATATGCCAACCACTGAAATCAAAGTTCAAGCATCAGAGGTTTCCTTTGCAGATCAGGTGGCTTCAGAGTCAAATAAGCCAGAGGTGCTTAGTGAAAAAGGTGTAAGTACTGAGGTATTAGAGGAAAAATATCCTTCCCATGATGTCAAGGCCACTAAGGATAGTGAGCCATCTCAAACAAGGGAAATTTGTAGATGAGAAAACAACAAAGGTTACACAAGATGCAATTGCTAAGGAAGAAGTTATTGTTGGTGTGGATGTACAAGTTTTGGGTGAGAATAGGGAACCAGTAATGGGAAGCCAATCCACCATGACACAACCTGAGATATCAATAGAGAAAAAGGATGATAATGTGTCAACCCAACAACCTCCAAGGGAGGTGGAAATATTGGAAGGAAAAGGAGAGCCTGCAAGAGAGATATTAGTTCAAGAAACTCCCAAGGAAAAAGATGAAGTTAAGATTACATCAACTGAAGAAATAAAGAAAGAACATATCCTAATTACTGATGTAACTCAGAAAAGACTGGTCAGCCCCAAACTCAAGACCAAGAAGGAAGACAATCAGGGGAAGTGCCAGTACAGAGTGAGAAAAAAGAGATAACTATGGGAGCAGAACATGAAAAGTCAGGAAGAACCATCAACCCAAAGTGAACAAGATATGTCCAAGTCAGTTGGTGGTTTTCCCCAAGAAACCCCAACAAGAATTACAAGAAACAAAAGTTGGGACAAGTCTTATAAAGGGCTAGATAGGGGAGTTGATTTCAAAGGAAGAAAAATAAATTGTCCCTATTGAGGCCATAGACCTCATAGATCTATCTTTTCCAAAACCAGTGAGGACCTCTAAAAGAGCTAGGGTTCTTACCAAGACTCATACTGATCCACTAGGATCTAAAAATTTAGAAGTGGAAATCCCTCACAAGGAAAAACCAGAGAAAATATAATAGCCAGTGACTACAGTGTTCAACTTATTCCCTTAGGAAAGCCTTCAAGAGATCAACTAAAATAGGGAGTATCAAGAGGTAGTAAGTGACTTTTTCACAAAAGGTTTGATGAGGATAGGATAACTAAAAAAACAATTGAAAGAACAAGTCAAAGATTTGAGTTCTAGTCTGCAACAATTAATTGGGAAGTCTAGTCAAACTCAAGCAAGTACCTCTACCAATACCCCTGAAGGAATGGAAAAATATTGATAAGGCTGTTAAGAAATTTCAGGATGTGGACACATGGGTTGATAAATTGACAAAAAAGGAAAAGAAACAATTGAAGAATCCAGGACAAAGTATGAAGAGCTCAAGAATAGGCTTAATGAAATTGATGAAATAATTGAGCAGTGTGATAACAAAATCTTCTACTTTGAAGGAATTTTTCCCAAGTTGGACCATATAAATCAACTTAGTGATGAATTGGTTTAAAAATAAGGGATTGTGCCAAAGGAATTCAAAGGAACTCAACATGCTATGGAGGAATTAACAAAGATCAAGGTGGAAGTTTTGAATGGGATCAAAGAAAAAATAGAAGTTAAAAGGAAATGGGTCGATGATACTTTAGATGTTATTGATTTAAAACTTGAAGATATGGTTTTTGAAAAATTCAAGAAGAGCTATGGTGATCTAAAAATTGATTTCTTGTTCAGCTCTTTTGAGAAAAACATCCAAAAAAGAAAATTTCTCCTATGAAGTTATTAAAACAATGAGGAAAATTGAGAACAAAATTATAGAGTTAAAAGCTAGGCCATTGGAATACAAGAAAAAAATGGGCTACTGTGTGGATGTAATAGCAAGATAGACATTGATCTTCCAACACCATACAGGACCAAATGAAGAAGAAATCAATGAGATCTTTCAAAGGTATGATGCATATGTGGCAAGGTTTCAGAAGAATAAGGAAGCATGAGAAGAAGAAGAAAAGGATGAAAAACATGAGACATGAAAGATGATGAACAAGCTTAGGCTTTTCATTCTTAAAACTTTATCTTCTTTTCATATTTCATTTGTAACTGGTGTTTCATTTGATATTATTGCTTCATGAAGGATGAACACTACTTTTAAAACTTTTTATTCTCTTATATAAATTGTGATTTGATATAATGCATTATATTTTTATATTGCTTGGATGAAATTTTATGTCCATTTGTAAAAGCATATAAACTAATGAGATGTTTGTACTTTCTACATTTTGAAAAAATAAAAATGATGATCTATAGGGGCCCCATCCCATGAGAGGAAATATTACATATATCCATCAGAGTTGTATTACAAAAGAAAAGACAATAATGAGAAACTTTAAACATCCAATACCACAGACTCCTTTACCAAAAAATCCTCTCTGCAAAGAGGAAGTTTTTTCACCAATTTGTTTTTCCTAGGCCCATGTTCATCTGTCCCTAGTGCCATTTGAACAAAAATAATGTCTCCTTCCAGTGTGTGATGACATGCCCATTGATTTAAGATCATCTAGGCTGGATAAGGGACCATCTAATAGGCTAAGCAATTCTGACCTCTTCTTGTAAGAAGAGACCCATTCACCCATATCTAAACCACCTTTAGAAAACACCCTTTTCCCTCTAGTTTTGGAAGAAGAAGTTGGATGAGAACCTTGAGCTAGAAGTACAACCACAAATGATTCTGGAATGACTGGAGCAGAAGGCATGAAAGTAGTAACTGGAACAGAAGGCCCGGAGCTAGACTCACCCTTATGTTTTTTCACAAAAGGAAGTGATGGTTTAGGAGATGGAGGGGGTGTAGTCATTGGTTATTTTTCCTCCAAGACTGAAACATGCTTGCTCCAGTGCATTTAGTTGGTGATAAAGGGAGGGCACTGTAGTCAATGAAAGTTCTCCATCAAGCACATAAGATTCCAGAGGAATCTCTTTTGTAAAAAATGCTTCATCACAAAGGTAGGGGCAGTTGTAGTTGGTCGAATCCTACACACTGGGCCTACTTACATTCCAGAATTCCCTCAAATCCTCAAGAACCCTTTGATGCTCAATCCTGAACAGATGAAAATACATCATCTGAAAAGAAGAGAAAATGAGACTTATCCTGATAAGTCTTCTCATGAGAGAAACTCAAACAACTCGAGTTGTTAAAGGCCTAGTGTAATCATCAGGATCAACAATCTCAAACATCATCCTTACAAAATTTTCATCTGGACCCAAAAATCGAAGATAGAATGCAAATCTTCAGTAGATATTTCTTTCAAACTGGGTACCACTGGTTTTCCTACCATAATACAGATGGATTTCCTCAAAGTGATTATACGCAAAGAAGAAAGTGTGAAATAGTGAAGTAAGTGGTGCATTTTTATAGGAAATTTGAGGCAGGTGAGCTAAATTCAGTGCAATCATGGTGAAATTATTCCTGAGATCTCAATAAGATATCCACACGAGCAATTTAAAAGTTGAAATGAATTGGCATTGAGAAAAAAATGATAAATTGATTTGATTTGACAAGAATCATGCATGATAACTAACCTAAAAGGCGTGAAAATAAATATACAACATTCAAAATGGATTCTGGAAAAGAAAATAAGAGCATCTGTCAAATCAAAATTACCTGGAGGTGCTAAAAAATCATCAAAAGTAGATGTCTAGTCACCAAGGGAAAAGAATGATTAAATAAGTGGGTAAAAGTGATGACATGACGTCCCAGTCATACATAAATAGAGTGAAAATGTGGAAGGCTCATAGTTCTCACACCTAGCAACATTTGATGAGGCATCTTCATGAGAATAACATGGATTAAAATATATGTTGTAAAGGGGAATATTCCCTTGAATATTCACACTTTTGGGGGGAAAATTGGAAAGCAAATGAGTGAATAGAATGGTATAAATGTGAAGATAATAATCTCATAGAAGGGGGGTTAAATATTTATGATATTTTTTCGAAGAGAAAGGAAAACTGAGAGAAAAACCATTTTCCCAAGAACTCATCTAAGAAACCTGTTACTTTCTTTGAGCCTTCAAATTAAGTCATGTCAAGATGGTTACAAGTGTACAACCATTGCCAAGCACTGAGACTGTAGATCTACTTTCCCTTGCTTATAAATTTGATGAGCCTTGAATTAATTGTGTTAATCATGAGCATTGTTGTATCTACTATCAAGATGATATACTGTAAAATAGTTATTCATGCTCCCATTGCAATATTATTTTAGATATCCTTTAAGTCACACATAAATTTATCATTCTGGTAGCATTCTGGAAATTGCAATTTCACTATTGAGGAGAGCTTTCATTTCATTTGTGTAATAAAAATTTTAAAGTCACTATGTCTCCACTTTGTTAAATGTTTCTTGTAAGCCTTTGAGTGTATCTTAGGCGTGATAAATTGTGAATCTATGATGTTTTATTAAGTCTTCAACATGAGATTTTTTTTTTTGAATCCTTAAAGATTATGTGAAACCGTGCACTCTTGGGATTCCATGAGTGTACATATTTTGGTTGAAGGTTCATTGTGAGCTATTTGAGGTATATTTGTCTTGCACTTGGTAGATCTCCCAACATTTATTAAAAGTTCCTTGAAATATGGTATAATCAACTTTATCCTACTTAATTACCCAAATCAAATACAACCAAAACTAACTAATCCTACCAGAACTACCCATGTTTACCTCATTAAAGACAACAATATGCTAAAGCAAGTTGGTTTCATATTGTCTTTAGTAGTATGAGATTTGTTTAGAAGACATCTGCACTATCTAGAAGTGACAACTCGTGAGAGTTAGCCTTTTCTGAATTGACCATGTCTTCCTAGAGTTGTTTTTTAATTTCTCTACAAAGGAGTGCCAAATATTGTTGATACATCCACCCCACTCACAATTACAGACTACAATAACGAGTCCTCTCACCCTGAGTAAAGGAAGAGCCTAAAGTAGGAGGGTAGGTCATACCCTCAGCATGGTGCTACCTGACTCCTCCAAGATCGAGTGATAAAGAGATGATGTGATCCTTCGCCGACTACAAAATGACACAAATCTAGATCTATCATCCTCTAGCAATCCTTCTCATTCTATTGATGTTGCTCTACCATAAAGTGAGGACTGATTTGGGTACCAACATAATTTATTCAATAACAAGTTATGGGTAATTTCAAGGTATCCTAAGCACAAAATAACCAATGAAAGGTACAAAGTGTACACTGACTTGTATTTTTATCATACACATTACATATGTTTATTATTTTTGTTATATCAAAATAAGATATAGGAAATGAGTTAATCAATGTTCTTACGACCAAAAACTTAGTATGTAACCAAAATTGAATATTTATAATGTAATCAAGAATAATGATAAATGACAATTTCCTTTGGTCAAACATATTAAGATTATGTCCTTTGCAGATTCTAGGGTAATGACAATAACATTGTCCTACAATCCAGGTTTCTCATATATATACATATATACATACATATACATATATATATATATATATATATATATATATATATATATATATATGTATATGTATATATATATACATATACACACACACACACACACACACACACACACACACACACACACACACACACACACACACACACACACACACACACACCACACACACACACACACACACACATATATGTATATGTGTATATGTTCCCAAATACATAAAGTTTTCCAAATTTTATTCATATTTATAAGACACAAGTTATAAATGCACTTATAAATATAATTATTATGGGTTTCCAATTATTGTATTTTTTATCCTTCACATCCCATAATGTTGTGACATCATGTACCAACACAAATATTGGCATGAAGTCTCGCCCCACCAGGTGAGTGATGGAATAAAACATTTGACTTCTAGGAAGAAATGAGAGAGATGCTTTATTATTTTCACAAAATAATGTTTTTCCTTTAGAGAGAGGGAACCATTCCATAATTCTCACATTTAATCATTAAGTATCAAGAACATGAATATTTAATGGTTTCCTTACCATTTCAAGTTGGGTAACACAAGTGTATTTCCTAATGGGTAACAAGGTCTAACCAAGTTGTACTACAATGTCCTAAGAAAAAAAATATAACAAAAGACAACAATATGTAAATGAACATGCCAAGCTTCTAAAGGACTAGAAGCATTATCAGTGTATACTAAGAAATTTCCATAAGTTATATTGAGGGTCTTGATGAAATTTTAATTGTGTAAATTTTTTTTTCTTCTAATAGATCAAAGGATTCTCAGTTTCCAATAACTATAAAATAGCTATTAAATAAGCCATGAATAAAACCACCATATAAGGAGATACCCAACCATTTCTTCCATAACATTTCTAGATTGGTAAAAATTTAGGAGGGTTGATAAAAATATTCTTCACTAAGGTATACTCAATTTAGCCATATTGTTCCACGAAAGGAAATTTGCAAGGTTTTTTTTAAAAGTTACTTTTTATCATTTTTCTTGCACGTGGGTTATAAATTAGGTTTGGAATAATAAATTCTTAGGGGATAACAAATTTTTAACTCATTTTCTATCAAGTAAGAGTCATGAGGAAAACATGCCAGATCTTGGGTCGCATAAAAACAAACACAATTATTCATTTCACACCCATTCCAAATGGGTTTCACTAGGTCAAAATCAGATACTTCTAACACTATAAATGAGTGTTCTAATGATAATGAATCATCTACGAGAGGAATATTAAACTAAATGAACAAAATTGTATGCCCCTCGGCTCTAGGAAATAAAATTTACACTATCTTAGGATGTACAAAAGAATAATGAGGAAGGGTAAAAAGTGGCTCGATGAAATTTACGAGACTCAGGAAGAAGGATAATGCATGGGAAGAGCATGCCAAGGACTTAGCTAAGATGGGAGGAAAGTTAACAGATGCACATGAAGGGGTGCACAAACTATTGGAATGAAATTAGATGCATGAGGGGTGCACATAAGGGGAATGAAAGGAGATAGAAGAAAGATAACATAACATAGAGGAAAGCGTGAGCGTGCTGAAGGAAGCAAGGGGAAGATGAAACACAAGGAAGAATCAAGAAAGGCACGAAAGGGTGCACGTGAAGAACTCCAACCATGAAAAAATGCCAAGGTATAAAATCAAGAGTGCACTCAACCTAAAAACTTTGAACTCAAAGCCAGAATGGAACTACAAGTTGTCAAACTAAATAGGGGAGTTATTTTAGACAACAATTTGGAAACTTTCAAGGCCATATGCCTACTAGATGAAAGAGATCAGTAACCTTAGAAGAATCCATTGGACATGGATTCTACCTGTAAATATGAATTTCTGATTTGTAACTTGAAGACACCCTTGAAGTCACTTGAAAATAATGTCTAAAATCTTTATAAAACTGCTGATATCATATGAAGATGTTCTGATTTGGATTTTATGAGAGTGGAAAACTATTGGATACTTCTTGACTGTTGGAAGACCCTCAACCAGACTGTCATCTAGGAAGAAATAAAAGAGCACACGTAGAGAAGCACACAAGAGGAAATAACTATATACAAACAAGACAAAGTGTGCAACACACACTTGGAGGAATTGAAACTACTCTAATATATACAATGATGTAGAAGGACTTAATGAAAATCCTTGAGATAGATATCAATGACTAGGATTGATAGTGCATTTCCATCAATTTGAGACAACTCAAAAGAGTTGGCCTCCTTTCAAGAGATGATGATAAATGGGCCACTCCAAAGTGCATCAAACTTTTAATGCCGCCCTAGTTTAGTTGTGTCAAAATCCCATTTTAGGACCAGATCACCAAATTTGAAAGCTTGAGGTCTAGCCTTTCTGTCAAACCACTGATTGATTGATTGTTGATGTTTTTCTAACTTGATCCATGGAAGAGTTTCTCAATTCTTCAAGTTCAACCAGCTCTTCCAATCTGATTTCTCTTCTGGTCTACTCCCTCAAACTCCAACTACTAGGATAGTTCTAATGAAGGAAACTTAAGTGATAAGGTAATCTTAGCTTCTTTACCATAAACAAGTTTGTAAGGTGAAGTAACTATTACCTTCTTCATCATGATTTTATCTACCCAGAGTGCACGTGAGACCTTTGTGTGTCACTACCTTTGGTTGATGTTCATTTTTCTTTTCATGATTCTGATCAGGTTCTTATTTAGTAGAATTCTGCCAAACCATTTCCCTGAGGGTAGTAGTTAGAAGAAGTATTCAAATAGATTTCAAGGCTAAGAGTCCCAATCAGAAATTTTAGTACCAAGGAAGGATTTTGCATTATCATAGATAATGGTCTGAGGAATGCAAAACCTTATTACAAGTCCCTTGATAAATTCAAGGATGACTAACTCAGTTGATTTATTGAGTGAGACAACTTATGGCCATCTGGTGAAGTGGTATGTAGTTGTCAGCACCCACTTGTGACCAGAGCTTAAAGGTGGGTTGATCATGCCTATGAATTCAAGACCCCATTACAAAAGGATGATCTACTTGGATTGTTCGGAGGGGAAGTACTTCCAATTTTTTCTTTCCTGCAAAGGAAGCACATTCTTTGCATTTTTTGACCCACTTATGCGCATCAACAAAGAGGGTAGGCCAGAAGTATCCTTCCTTGAGGATGTTCATTATTTTTTCTTTGGAAGAGAAGTTTCCACCAAAGAATCCATCATGAAATTATGGTAACACTTTTCTGACCTGCGCACCACACCAATACATCTCAGCTACATGCCATCAATATTTCTTTTGAAGAGAACACCATCAATCAACACATATGGAATAAATTACAGCCTCATATGTCTTCTCTTTAGATTTTCTTATTCCATGAGGGTATTCACCAGAGGAGAGGAATGTTACCATGTCCTCTATCTAGGTGCATGCCCTAAGATCTTTTTTATGTTCAAGTTCAACACACAAAGGTTTTTCATCCAAGAAAAATGAAGTCTCATGTTCGTTGTGTGTGTCTTCTACAATTTTCCTATAAAGGATGTTGCCTCTAGCCAGCTTAGTGGTTTTGATAGTCACATCATACTCCATGATTTTGGTCACCCATATTGCTCTCTTCTCACTGATTTCTACTTCCCATTATGAAGTATCTTATGCTAGAGTGTGAAACTTTCACCTTAACACGGTTTTTGGTGAGCATACGCTTGAAACTATTTAGCACGCACATGATGGAGAAGACTTGTTTTTCCATGTGAATTTATTTTAATTTGTAATCCTTCAGTGTTTGACTGAGGAAATCCACTAGCTGCTACTAGTCCTTGTTCATTTTCTTATGTCATGATGGCAGCAACACTATAATCGGCTCCATAATCATAAAGGATGAAATCCTTAGAGTAATCCAGATTGAGGAGTGTTGGGGTGCAAGAAATTTCTTTCTTGATATTTTTGAAGCTCTTATTTTCCTTCATTTTACCATTATACTAAAGATTTTTTCCTTCTTGAGCATGAGGGTGATAGGCCTAACCAATCCTACAAATTTATGAATGATCTGTCTAAAAAATTTTTATTTTTCCTAGGAATGACTGCAAGGCCTTCTTGTGCACTAGAAATTAGAGAGAAAGGATGACAGAGATGCACTCAGGATCAATATAAATACCATCCTTTGAAACCACATGGCCCAAAATTTTTCCCTGTGCAACAATAAAGTTACACTTCTTGGGGTTAAGAGATACCCCAAATTCTCTGCATCTCTCAATTACTTTTTATAATGCATCTGATGTGATCTACGCTCTAATTTGAGAAGATAGTTATGTCATCCAAGTAAACTAGGATGAACT
This sequence comes from Taxus chinensis, assembly GCA_019776745.2. Classification (NCBI taxonomy): domain Eukaryota; kingdom Viridiplantae; phylum Streptophyta; class Pinopsida; order Cupressales; family Taxaceae; genus Taxus; species Taxus chinensis. The sequence continues at coordinate 813,266,712 of CM034151.1, read as the reverse complement.
CATTGATATATCCTTTAAAGTTAATGTCCATGGTTCTTTGGAATGTTACGCCTACATTTGAAAAACCAAAATGAATTTTTTGATAGGCATATGTACCCCACTTGGTTGTAAATGTTAGTCTTTGAATTGATCCTCTTCCTTGACCATGATCTGATTGAAACCATAATACCCATCCAACATGGAAAACATTTGTGTGCCAGCCAAAGTCTACAGAAGTAAGCTCCATAGAAGGCAAAGGATAATGATCCTTCAAAGATTACTTATTCAAATCTCTGAAATTAATGACAAATCCTGATTTATCCATTTTTCTTACATACTAGAACAAGATTCTCTACCCAGGTAGAGTATTTGATAGGAAAAATAATATTTTCCTCGATGAGTTTAGATAACAGCCTTCCTCATAAGAGGCTCTATCTTAGGATTGACAAGGCCATTTCTTTTGTTTGATGGGCTTAATACTAAGGATCAAGTTCAATGGAGTGTTGAGAAACACTTGGATCAAATCCTTTTAGGTATTCATATTCCCATGAGAAGATGTCACTGTATTTATAATAGAGAGAAATGAAATCCTATTTTTCATCTTGCGCGTAGTATTTACCAAGCAAAAAATCTTTGCCACATACAATAGTGATTGGAATGTAGTCTTCTTGCGTTGTTTACATGTACTATTCTTCACCCTTGAATTTTTTTTTATCAAGAATGAATATGTGATCTAAGGTGACCAACCCTTTAGGAAACTTATTTGTCTTTAGTTGAATCACTTGGTCACCATAGCTATCATGCAAGTCAGTTTGCATGTTTAAGGAAAATTCAACTTCATTCTGAATGAATTTGACAATATGCATGTCATTGTCAAACTCTTTCCAATTGGTTTCATTATCTAGAATGGATGGCCTTGATAAAATCCTTAGCATATGAGAATTTTGAACCAAGGGCAGCCATCTGGTCTGCTTCTTGATCCAATTTTCTTGGCACCACTAGTAAATTTAGAGCTTCAAATCTCTCTAGCAGGTCCCAAACTCTATGTTTGTCGGCTTTAAAAAAATTATTCTTTGTTGCACACTTGTTTGTGACCTGGTGGATAACCAATTCAGTGTCCCCGAAGATCTATAACGTCTTGATCTATCTCTTCTCAATAATAAGGAGGCCATGCACCAACACTTCATATTTCTACATTGTTGGAGCATGCAAACTATATTCTATGTGTGAAGAAGAATTTATCACTCTTGGGAGAGATAAGAACACACATGTGACACACCATTCCTACTTCTATAACCATCAAAGAACATTTTCCACAATCCAAAAGCATCATCACTTTCTTGCTTGAGCACGGTAAGCAATGCACACTCTTCTTTAAGGATGCAATAAGTACCAAGACCAATTTCAATAGTTGTATCATAGGGATAAAATTCATAGCACTCCTTTGACCCATTCATCTAATAACAAATCAGGTATGGAGGGAGGAATGAGCCACTCTTATGAAAATGAATCTTGTTCTTGGCCTTCTTGGATTAGGAAATGGCTTGGAGAGGGGAATGGTCATATGACTCAACATGATAGGAAAATATATGCTCCACTTGTATGGTAAATCAGGTACCATATCTTGTTCTTAGTAACATATGGGACCAATCAGAAGACAAGTAGCCACCCACCTTGGTAGTGAAATATCTTGATAGGAAAATGGAAAACAATGGAGTAAAATAGATTATTGACACATCATGAGTTAATGTTAGGCTTGGACATACATGGAGGGTTAAATCATAATCCTTGAAGACTCCTAGAGTTGTGATATTAGAGCCATCAAGTTGCAAGAATCCTCTAGACATAGGGTTGCACTTAAGTCCTAAAACATCACTAGTTTTCTTAGGAATGACAAAAGTACTAACCCTTGTGTCAATCATATAGTTATGGACAAGATGTTTTCCTATTATCAAGGACATATAAAAGGGCAGGGTTTTGAAAATTTTACTTACGTGCTTTTCCTCTGCTTGACAAATGTTAACAAAAACATGAGGTCTTTGGATAACTATATCAACACATGAGAGTTGTGACAAATCTTCATGTGCAATAGGTCGCATTGAGATGGAATAGTTAGGGAATACCACATTGTGACATTCACATTTTTCTTCTTCATTTGGTCCACAATGTTGAATGGAAGTCCCAAAGACTTGTGCATTTGAGGCACAACATCTTTTTTGATTACTCAGGTGCAGAGGTAGGGGCCTTAGCTTGTGCAGAGGCTTGACTTATAAAAGGAGGAGATAACACCACCTCTATTTGGATATTACACAAAACCTCACGTGCATGAACCCATGTGCTAGAACTGTTGGGTTCATTAGATGCATCTCTTAGCTTCTGAGGATCAGTTTGAATGGTAGGGATAGAAGGTTACGCATCAATTTCAAGCATTCTCTTCTTATATACCTTGTATTATCAACAACCTAAGCGTGCATCCTATTTGAGCCGTCTATAGCTTCGTTAATTACAAATAAGTCCTCATTTCTAAAGAACATAAGGTTGGTATCAAGAAAAAATTCTAGAACGTATTCATTTTCTGGTTCACGTATGCTGGTGGAAGGCTCATATCCTGACATTTTGAATCATATAGGATTGTGCGTGCAAGGAATTTGTGTAGTTGTATTGACTCTGAGGAAAATTGTAAGGAAAGCACCATTTTGTCTCTTGGACCATGTTGTTCTCTACCAGAACTAGTTCTTTTCTTGTACTAGGCACTGGAAGAGGTTACATAGGTGGAACTGTTTGTAGAGGGAGGTGTGCATTATCCTGCCATTTATCATTTTTTTGGTTTCACCCATATCTTTGATTTGGATATTGATTTCTAAAGGGCTGATGGATTTGGTTGAATCCTTGATTTCTGAAGGCTTTCATCTGCTACTTCTCTAGAGACATGACTTTATTGGAAAAAATTATAATAAAGGCCTTCCTTTCTTCATCCTCTTTTTACTATGTGGGAGAATAGGATGTGGAAGCAGTGGGAACTCTACTCAGGAATGGGAGAAATGGAATGCTGAAATGCTAGAGGGGTTTTAGGAAATAAGGGCGTAGGTGGTCTAGGGGTTATCTTTCTAGCTTAGATAAGGCAATTCTCTACCCTAATGGCTATCGTGTAGGCATCAGGGAGCTGCATGCCACCCATAGATTGTATCATTACTGCAATGTTAGAATCCATAGCTCTTAAGAAGTAAAGGAAAGAACCTTGAGGAGTTGGTCTTAGGAGGGGTGGAATTTTGTCCCATGTCTTCTAAAACCTGAATTTGAAACCATCCATGAGCTCATTGGGAGATATCTTGATCATTGTGAGTTTTTCTAAAAAGGAGATGTTGTCAACTTTCTCCACAAATTGATTGTAAAGCATGGTGCCAAGTCCATCCCAATTAGTGATAAAGGAGGGTCTTAAGCTTATGTACCACTGAAGCACTTTTCCTTTAAGTGAAGAATTAAGTAGCCTTACAGATACATCATCTTCAATAACTAGATGAACAGAGCATACATTTTCTATATTTTGAATATGCTCAGTAGGGGTAACTTGATTCTTACCAATGAAAAATGGTATACTTTTGAGCAGCAGCCACTGGTATGTCATGTTGCAACGGTAAGGGCCCAATGGATGCTGCTATTGAAGTTGAAAAAAATCATATTTCTATGTGTCATGGATAGAAAGGGTATGAACACCCTGGTAGAGCATGCAGAAGGTCTAACAGGAGGATGAGTAGATTGGGTCCTGCATGTGAAAGATGGATACACACATGTGACGGTTTTGCTGCTTCTTCTTCCTAGAAACAATTGTAGATATTCAAAGGATACTTCAACTATTGCACTATGTCTCGTGTGTATCCTTCTCATGAGTAGGGCACATCGACTACTAAAATCAATAGATCTAGATGTTGGGAGTCGCCAGATGTTCTTAAAATGAGCCTCCAAATTCTAGATCTCAATAAGAACACATAAAACTTTCTGAAATGAAGATGTATAGCTCTTCAATCTTGTCCCACCAGGCATGCCAAAAACTATTAGAGATCAAAATTGTACCCATCCCATATCAGGATGAACTGGGGCTTTGAGGCAACATGGGTTTGTCTCCAAGTTGTGGGACTTGCCCTTGAGACATACCTTTGGAGAAGGTCGGCTTCCTCTATCTATTTCTACCTCTAAAACTAATCCTAAGAAAGGAAATGTAGCTACCTATCACCATTATATGATTCCAAAGGACCAAGATGAGAAGGAAATGCATGAGGGGGAAACCTAAGCTAAGGGGAGGTGATATCACCAGAAAGAGGGGGATGAACAGACTTGGATGAGTGAAAGCGAGGGAAAATGCACATAGAGAGGGCAGACAAAGTGTGCCACATTCTGCAACAACATTCGTGGACTAGCTTTCAGGGAGCACAATAAATAAAAACCCTACAAGAGATATAAAGAATGCACAATAGATCGATAATATAAAGGAAGGAAAGAAGATGCAACAAAAATTCAGACCATGGAAGAGAATAGCCACAAAATAAGACTTTTATTGCTTCCAAGTGATACATAATTGATTACAGAGATGAAAGAGGCAAGGATCTACATGCAATGGCTTAGATCCGAGGCATACAACTCAAAGTGAAAAAGAATCAATGCTCTGAACAATACTCTAAGAAAACCAAGGTTGTCCAACTTTTACAATGAGCAATGCTCTATAATTTATAGAAGAAGAATGAGAGAAGATGAAAAGAAAGAAGAGGGAAAATCTGATTCAAACTTCCAACCACCAACAACAAGCAATAAATGCATGTAAATGCACCTACAATAATGTTAGATTTTCCTCCCATGTTTGTTTAGCTCGTGGAATAAGGAAGGAGACCAAATCAGATCAAATTTGGGTGGTTGAGCCAACAAGATGTGTGCATTAATGGGTCGAATGATTTTTTCCTATTTTCTACCTACCAAATCCTGCCAAAATCTGATTTTGAAAAGCTTAGAGCATACCCCACGTCAATAGATTTCAATCAAGCCCAGACGCATAGGAATATGAGCTCTGTAATAGAAGTTATGATTCAAAGTTCTGCAATGTAAACTAAACACGTAAGTACATGTGGCGTGCTCCAATCGACAGAAGGATTTGGCTAACTGTTTGTTAGTATTGTCTTTTATGCCATGTGTCAGGTGCTTATTTGATGTGAGGTTTGGCATGCAAATGAAATGTTATGATAAGTTGCATGTTGTGTACTTCATTTTAAAAGTTCCATGTGGCACATGGTGACTGGCGCAGACAATTATGTTTGGCGCATGCACAAGAGCAAGGGCACGAGAAATAAGAATACAGAGGTCTTCTAGTGTGTGCAAGGGTTGCACGAGAAGTGGTTAGAAAGGTGCATATCTACGAGAGTATGCAAGTATGTAAGTGGGCATGGACATTTGATTAAATGAGTGTACACAGACAAGAAGGAAATGGGTGCATAGAGGAAAACACAAGTATAAGATGCGCAAAGGAAGAATGCGGAAGGGGAAAGAGTGCATGTGGTGAAATGTGGATGACTCAAGAAGAAGGAACATGTGTAGGAAGAGCATGCCTAAGACTTAGCCAAGATGGCAGGCAGGTCAGAAGATGCACGTGAAGGGGAGTGCAAACGGTTGGAATGAAAGTGGGTGCGCGAAAGGGGAATGAAAGGGGATAGAAGAAAGATAACATGACATAGAGGGAAGTGAGAGTGCATGAAAGGAAGCATGGGGAAGAGGAAGCACAAGGAAGAAGCAAGAAGGGTATGCAAATGTGTGTGTGAAGAGCTGCAACCATGCAAAAATGCCAAGGTATAAAACCAAGAGTGCGCTCAACTAAAAACTTTGAACCCAAAGCTAGAATGGAATTGCAAGTTGTCAAAATAATTCGGGGAGTTATTTTGGACAACACTCAAAAAATGTGATCTTGAAACATTGTTTCCACATTGTGATTATTCTTTTCTCTCCTTGAAATGTGAAACACTTTATTTCGTTGGACGTCAGGTAACACCAAAAATGTGTTTATTGTTTCAATATTTTGACTCTTTTGACAATGACTCGTGAATATGAAAACGAAACTTGACTATTAACAAGAACAACACAGAAAAGACTCAACGTTATAATTTGACTCAAATGACTATACCATTTAAAATATGCTCTTATAAATTATTTAATGATCCATTATTCTAACACAATAGAATCTTTTTTAAAAAATTGATACGAAATTGGCATGGCAATTATTAAAACTTTATGAAGATTGGTATCCAAAAACTAACATACTAAAGATGAGGCTCTAAATTTACTATGAGAATGTTTAAATGGAACTCAAAAACAAAAACTATAAAATTCCAAGGAATTAAACACTAAACACCACCTATAATAAAATAAAATAAAACTACTTATATTGATCAAAATTTGATCAATCTAAAAGACTCGGCTTAAGACGTAAAACTGTGTATGACCTGAGATGAAACCGATGTGTGGTATTGAGTTGCGGCTTGGTTGGAACTGAATGCAAAGTGAAGGTAGATGCAATGGGGGTTGAGCTCGATCTCAAGAGAATGAATACTGACTGTTGGATGCTCGCCAATTCACCTCACTGAATTGTTCATGCCAAAATACACTGATGTGAAGCGCATATCAGAAAGCCATTGATATGTTGAGAAATACCTGTTTGATGGAGGTGGAATATAATATAAACAGGTGTCATAGTTAAATGGGGTTGGAAAGATCGAAATCACTATTGGACTTCACATGTATTCTTATAGAAATCATTATAGGAAATCAACAATCCATTCTTGAAATCCCATAATTGATCAGCCACGAACTGTTGCATATGCTGGCTACAGGTGGCATTGCTGTCATAGAATTGGCACCTGTAAACTTAAAAGGACTTATTTCCTTTACATCTACCTCCTCCAGCTCAAGCTCCACATAAGTTTTTTATATTCTATAAGACCTAAAAAAACTAAAAATCATTATCAAATATTTCGAACTCATATTTGGGGCCATAATACAAGTAAAATATTTCCCCTACTTTCCTTCTAATCCCTTGCACTATCAAGAAAAAACATCACTCTGATACTAAATATAATATATTATAATGTATGGAGAGATATTATATAGCCATCTTAATAGGAACACTAAATTCTTATTCTCTACGAAGTATAAATAATATAAAACAACATCAAACCCACATTTATATATTGTTATACATTTGTTATAACAATATATTAACTTACTTACTAACTTATTAATTTACTAATTACCATAGTAATGATATATTTACCATATGGTATATCATACGTGAACACTATTTTCCTAATAATAAAGAGAATCCATTAAGACTTCCAGAAACCTAAAACTGACGAATGGATCTCAAACGGTAAGTATATCTCTGGAAACAATAATTAAAATTCAGTTATTACACTTTAGCCATTTTAGGTAAGGTGGCTACAAAATGGGGTTCAAAAAAAAGAGTCCACAACTCAAAAACACATTCCATAGAATCACATATACTCTCCTTTTTACAAAGAATCCAATGCAATTAACAGGAATACATTTATGATATCTAGGGCTCAAACTGTGACCTCTTTTCTGTAGTTGAACATCATGATTGGGGCTAATTCGTCCTTGCTGCAGAACATTTGAAGGCCTACAAAACACACTCGAAAATCTTGCTCTGAAAGAATTTTTCTCAAAAATAATGGTTGATAGAAGTTTTCACAAAGAAATTATAGAGGTATGTGATGGTAGATTTTAGTTCTCACCCACAGTTCCCTAAACAATGAGTCCAAATTAAAAAAAAAAAAACTTTCTAGTTTTCAGCAGTTGTCCCATACAACAAACGACCAACACACCTAAAAAAATGCCTTCAAATACATGATCAAATGATCCTGTAAAGTTAATTTAATTTTTGACGTGACATCTCATGTCACTAGAGAACACATCTAAATCCATTTATGTTCACTACATGAGTGAAGAAAGTGTTTTGTGCGTTGTTTCTAAACAACTTTTCCTAGCTTTTGCGAAGTGTTTTTAAAATAGAGAAATTTGAACAAAACATGTATTCAAATCACCACTAGTGGCTCCATTTCCAAACTAAATAATCTAAGTTTATAATTATTCTCATAACACATCTCATGCACACTATCCACATTCCAAAATATTCATTTTATTGGTGCGGCGTCCAGCACCTCGTTGTGGTGTTCAGTCAACGTAGCAAGGGAAATGATTGAATATAACGAAAAAAATTTCATTTAATGGGCAATTAAAATAATTCAAAATTATTAAATAATTTTGTTTGTTTCTCATAAAACTTGATGTTTAAACTAAGATTTGATAACAGATGTCATGTCCATGATTTTTGACCCCAAAATAACCCATCAAATAAACCCATTATCCCATAAATTTTGGGGCAATTTTTTTTGTTAAGATAGAAGTGATGATTCGATCTCGAATAGATTTTTTTTTAATTAAATACAATAATGATATATTTCCATTGTACATAGAGCTCATAAGGCTATGGTTATGCCCGAAGGAGCGTTTATCATCTCAGAAAATCTCAATTTCATTTAGAAGTAGTATTTTAATTTTCGGCACAAGTTATATACTCATCACTTTTTTTTTCTAGGGAGAAGGGTTAGTCTAATCAAAATTAGAGTTAGCTCATACCACGAGGAACCTTATCTAGGAAAAAATTTAATAGCCAAGATCTTGGGGTTAATGCGTAAGGTTAAATATCCCATTTGTAGATATAATTCATTTAAGTTCAAAGGAAAACCATAAAGCCAAACATTAAAATAACAAAGGCCTAGTCCTCACTATTAATTAAATCCCATTACAATTAATTTAATTCCCACCAAAACAAGAGGAGAGTGGAGATCAATGATAAACTTAATTCTTTAATTTTTATATAAGAAATGTCAAATGGAGGACCACTTGCAAGTGGGAGATCCTAGACTAAGTCTAAGGCATTTAATGAAGTTGATCTACACCCTTGATCTTAGGGATTGGCTATGAAGCCCTAAATATAACTATGTTTTTCTTATTGCCATTTCATTTTTATATTTCTTCTTATAGGTTTTCTCAAGGAGGCTTTCATGGATTACATGGAGAATATTTAGCTTATTTCTCACATTTTCTTCCTAGTTGTTGATATTTTAGTTCCTTCACTCTCTTATTAGGGAAAAAAGGTTCTATTTACATTTACAGGCATACACATTGAGAGTTTTTTTTTTAATATTTGTCCACTCGAGAATAAGATTTTGTGTGTGTGTGTGTGTGTGTGTGTGATCTCATATAAAAAATAATTCATTTATAATTTTATATACATATTTTTATTTTTTATATTTTTTTAAATAGATTTGATCCTTACTCTAGGGTGTGGCCATTCGGCCTCAAGGGTTTCTTATATATATATATATATATATATATATATATATATATATATATATATATATATATATAGGCGACTTTATAGAAAAGTATCATGCATAAGCGCTACACACATGGTAAAATAACTCAAGACTGGGGAAAGGGGCGGCCAAATCATGACCTCTATAGGGTTTTCTTTATAGTTATTATTTTAATAGAATCGTGCGTGCGTGTGCGTGTGCGTGTGCGTGTGCGTGTGTGTGTGAGCTGAATCGGTTGCCTAAGTATTTGATTCATCTACCATTTTACAGGATTATAACTAATTTCATAATTCCATACGTATAACATATGTTATAATTTTTTGATATGGTTTTATCCTATAACAATTTCATTTCCACAATATGTATTAAACTAAGGGATTTTGATTTAAAAATCAAAAATCAAAATCAAAAGCTTCTCTTCTATTTCTCAAATCGTACATAAAATATTTAAACTCACCTCCTAATTTAATATGATGTAAAATTAAATTCAACTACTCTCATTATGTTAAGAGCGATGTATAAAATAGATAAATGTATATGGAATAAATAATTCTATTATATATTATATGTATATGTAATAGTTTTTATCATATAACAATTTCATTTCCACAATATTTATTAAACTAAGGGCTTTTACTTTTTTTTTTAAAAAGAATAAATATCAAAAACTTCTCTTCTATTTCTCAAATCCTACGATATATATATATATATATAGACTACACATTATGTTTTCTTAGCAATCTAAGGATTTATAACAGGAAATGATTTAATCCTGAAATTCTTTGCCATCCAATAAGTAGGAAAATGGAAAAGGGAATGAGGAAGCTGATAGACAAATTTATAGCCATTCTAATTTAAAAGATATGAAGAAATGAAATGATCTTGTGATAATGATAACAAAAACAAGATTTCCTTTCCTCTAAAACCAAAATAAGGCAACATCCAACACCCCATCCATACTCTATATTTTTCAAAATATATCACTACAAGGACTAGTAAAATGCTTACAAGATTTATATGCTTGACAAGTTCCGAAAATGACCTTCTATCCCCCTTCTGAATTAAAAACATAGTTTAGTGAATAATTAAATTAAACTAAATAAATCAATCTTGATTCACCACTTTTTAGTTTTTTATCATTGTGTTCACTCGATGACATTAAGAGTTTATTCAAGAACTCTTCCTTTATCAAATTTAAGGACTAAAGAATTCATATTTCCTCCTTCCCATGAAAAATATACACATAATTTTAGAATATTTCCAAACACTGTCTACACAAACAATCCCCTTCCTTATCTTAAAGTTACTAATTAAAAACACAATCTAAAATTCAATCTAATATTTTAGTTTGAAATAATTTTCCATCTAAATGTAACTCAAAGAATTTTTTTTGTTTCTCATAAAATTTATAAGAAACCATATAAGTATTAAAATACAAGAGAAAAAGCCTCCCTAAGAGGGAACAACATGTTAATTTTTGTTAATACTCCTTTCCTTTAAGAAATAAATGCTACATATAAGACTCTAAGATCATGATTCACCTTTAAATCTGATGTCTCCAACACAAGAGAGGTGGTTTGGTTGTCCACCCAACCAATTGGCATCATTACATGTCATCTACATAAGTGGAGGACATGTTAGCCTCCCTCCAATCCCATGGGGAAGAGAGATTGTATGCCTCAAAGATGCACAAGGAGGGAGAAAAGATATATTATACACACATTCATAACTCCATAACCAAAAAACTAAGACCAAACACAAGGAAGAAAATCCAAGATTCTTCAAGAGGAGGAAGAGGGGCAAACATTCCTAATAGATTTCATTTTTAAACCAAAATAATTCATATCTTGTTAAAAAATCATCAAATTCCAAAACTCATTATATCATGCAAATCCCAAATACTCCAAGGCTCCTCTTTGCCAATGTTTTTCAAACCTTGGAATATTTACTTCTCATTAACCATATGGGGGGAGGAAAATGAATAAAAATCCCATCATGCCTTACCCATCTGTTGAGTTATGGAGCTTAATTACTTCATATTAGCATGTTATATTAAACTTGCAGGAAATCACAGTAACCAACATCGGTTATGGAGGGACCAGTATCAATCACCTATGACCGACATCGGTTAGGAAAGTAGGAACTGACATCGGTTAGGGCTAACCGGCATCGGTTACCTGTGCGGGAGTGTTTTATTTAACTCTTGGGAATTAGACTTAATTTTAGTATTAAAGTTGATCTATTGATTGTAATTGCATGGCTAAGTTCCCTAAGTTTGTATATACCTATATAACCATGAAAGCTAGGGTTTAGAAGTTTGTAAGAATTGATGATTATTGTGAGAATAATTTTGAGAGAGAGAATTCTTGGAGAAGAAGGAGAATCTTGAGAGAAAGAAAGTATTATACATCTGAGAGGTGTGGAAGATTGTAGATCTTCAATTGTATATCTTCTAAAAGCTTTGGATAATAGATTGGATTGTTTCTTGGTGGATGTAGCCCACACTGGGTGAACCACATTAAATCTGGTGTTGATTTATATCTGCTTGTTTTGTATATTTCTTCTGGTAGAATATCCACTTTTATTGCATCTATGCTTAGATATGATATATTATCTGTACAACCTTGTGTTAACCCCAACAACTAGTATCAGAGATTTGTTTGAGGGTTTTATGTGTTGAACAATTTACTCACAGATAGGGTTTTCTGATTGAGTGGGAGCTACAACAATGGTAGAAGAAAACAAATACAAGGTAGAGAAGTTTGACGACCGTAATGATCAATTATGGAAGATGTAGATTGAGGATTATATGTATCAAAGATATTTGTATTTACCATTGGATGAAAATTCTAGACCTACGAAGATGACTAATGAAGAATGGAAGATTCTTGACAGAAAGGCTTTGGGATCTATAAGATTGATCCTGGAAGCACCTGTGGCTTCCAATATTACAAAAGCGACTTCTACAGTAGAGTTATTGAAATCTCCGTCTAATTTATATGAAAAACCTAGTGCTTCAAATAAATTTAATTTGATGAAGAAACTATTTAGTTCTAAGATGCATGAAGGTGGATCATAATCTAGTCATTTGAATGATTTCTGATATATTGTAAATCAGTTAAAATTGGTTGATATTTCGTTTGATGATGAAGTGAAATAACTTTTATTCTTATGTTATTTTCCTTATAGTTGAGATAACTTGGTAATGGTTGTTAGTAATACAACATCTACTAATAATATTTTAAAGTTTGATGATGTGGTTAGTATAATCTTGAATGAAGAAATTTGCAGTAAAAGTACAGAGGAATCATCATCTAGGAATGCTTTGAATGTAGAAAGAAGAGGTAGGAAAAAATAGAGATCCAAGAGTAAGAATAATGGGAAATCAAATTCAAGGGATGGTAGATCTAAATCCAGAGGTAAGGGAATTACCTGTTGGAAATGTGGAAAGAAAGGACATGCAAAGAAAGATTGTTGGTCAAAGGATAAAGAGAACCAACACCTAGACAAAGGTAAAGAGTCAAATAAAGAGGACAAATATTGTAGCAAAGGTAATGCAAGATGCTCTTATTATTTCTTTGGATAATAGAATAGAATCATGGGTTTTAGATTCAGGAGCTTCTTTCCATGCAACCCCTAATAAGGGTTATTTCAGAAATTATGTCTTGGGCAATTTTCGGCATGTTTATTTGGGTGATGATGAACCTTGCAGTATTAATGGTAAAGGGGAAGTTCATCTAAAATTACAGAATGGAAATAAATGGGTATTGAAATATGTGAGGCATGTGCCAAGCCTCAAGAGGAATCTTATTTCTGCAGGTCAACTAGGTGAAGCTAGTTACATGGTTACATTCACATTAAACTCTTGGAAAGTCACCAAGGGTGCTTTTGTTGTGGCAAGAGGTAAGAAGGTAGGAACGTTATATTTATCTACCTGTGTTATTGATTCTTTTTCTTTGTTATCTACTTTAGATTTAGATGTATGTATGTGGAATAATCAGTTGGACCATATGAGTCAAAAAGGAATGCATATCTTAAAGGCTAAGGGTAAGTTATCATATTTGAAAGATTTAGATCTTGATTTTTGTGAGCATTGTATCTTTGGAAAGTAAAAGAGTGTGAGATTTCTCAAATTTGGGGCAACTAAGGAGCAGAAATTGGAGCTTGTACACTCAGATGTGTGGGGACTAGCCCAGTAGCTTCTCATGAAGGATCCTAGTATTATGTTACTTTCATTGATGATGCCACAAGAAAGTTATGGGTTTATTGTATTAAACATAAATATGATGTTTTTGATACTTTTAAAATATGGAAAGCCCTTGTTGAGAATGAATCAAATTCAAAGTTAAAGTGATTTATATCTGACAATGGTGGTGAATATTATAGGAAGGCTTTCAATGATTATTGTTCAGTGAATGAAATACGTAGAGAAAGGATGGTTCCAAGAACACCAAAAGAGAATGGTGTTGTAGAAAGAATGAACAGGACAATCATGGAACGTGTTAGAAGTATGAGGATACATGATGGATTTCCCTTATAGTTTTGGGCAAAAGTAGTTGATACAGTGGTTTATTTGATGAACCATGGGCCTTCAAGTTCATTAGATGGAGGAATACCAAAGGAAGCTTGGACCAGAAAAGAGGTAGATCTTTATTTTCTTAAATTTTTTGGTTCAGAAGCTTTTGTGCATATTGATAAGGAAAATAGGAAAAAGTTGGATGCAAAATCCAAGAGACGCACTTTCATTGGTTATGGATCTGGTGATTTTAGATTCCATTTTTGAGATTTAGAGAAATCTAAAATGATTAGGAGTCGTGACATTGAATGGAATGAAAGAGAATGTACATGGATCAAATTTTGGTACCCAAGGACGAACCAGTTGAGAAGTTTGTGAATGAAAATGAACTCTCAGATTTAAAAATAATACCGACAGGGTTACACAGTAACTAGTGTCAGATTGACCCCTGACCGACATCAGGTCAGACTGAACCGGTATCGGTTACAGAAGATCCAAACTGACATCAGTTAGCAGAACCATCATCGATTATAGGTGACCAGCATCGGTCACTGTCAGAATTGGAAACAAATGTCCATGAGGTCCAGAATGAACCTCTGGTACCCCAAACTTTTGTGAGAAGGTCACAAAGGGTAAGTAAACCTCTAGAAATATTTACACTTTATTTATCTTATTTATTATTGACTGATAATGGTGAACCAAAAGTTTTGAAGAAGCAATGCAGGATAAGACCCACGTGTAGTGGGAGCATGACATGGATGAGGAGATGGACTCCTTGGAACAAAACCAGACTTGGGATTTGGTTAAGTTACCAGTAGGTAAGAGGACATTGCAGAACTAGTGGATTTATAGGGTCAAGTAAGAAGAGGGTGGACATAAAAGATACAAGGAAAGGCTTGTAGTAAAGGGATTTGCATAGAAAGTAGGTATTGACTTTGGTGAAATATTTTCTCCTATTGTTAAAATGACTTCCATACGTATTGTGTTGAGTATAGTTGTAGTACATGATTTGCATTTAGAGAAACTAGATGTGGAGATGGATTTCCTTCATGGTGATTTGGATGAAGAGATTTATATGTAGCAGCCACTTAGGTATGAATTCAAGGGTAAGGAGAAATTACTGCACAGGTTGAAAAAGAGCCTATATGGGCTCAAGTAAGCTCCAAGGAAATGGTACATGAGGTTTGATAGTTTCATGCATGAGCATAGTTATTTGAGATGTGAATTTGACCATTGTGTTTATTTCAAGAAGCTTGAAAATGGGAGCTATATTATTTTTTATTGTATGTGGATGATATGCTTATTGCAGGATCTAGTATGCAGGACATTGGTGAGCTTAAGGGAAATATAGCTCACACATTTTCTATGAAGGATTTAGGAGCTGCAAAAATAATCCTTGGCATGCAAATACACAGAGGCGTGAATAACAAGAAATTTTATGTCTCGAGAGGCTTATATCAATAAGGTGTTAGAAAGGTTTAACATGCACGATTTAAAACCTGTAAGTACACCTATGGCAGGACACTTCAAATTGAGTAAAGATCAGTGTCCTTCATCACATGAGGAGGTCATAATACATGACACAAGTACCATATGCTTCAGAAGTTTAGAGTATCATGTATGATATGTTTTGTACCAGACCAGACATTTCACAGGCAATGGGAGTTGTGAGTAGATTTATGGATAATCCAGGTAAAGAGCATTGGAAAGTACTTCAATGGATTATCAGGTATTTGAGAGGGACATCTAGCATGCAGTTATGCTATGGAGGTTCTTTATGGGCTATGTTGATTTGGATATGGCTGGAGATCTAGATGGTAGGAGGAGCACTACTAGATATATTTTCATAATAAGTGGGATGATAGTTAGCTAGATTGCAAGATTTCAGAAGGTTGTGGCTTTGTCTACTACAAAGGTAGAGTATGTTACAGGTACAAAGGCTAGCAAGGAAATGATATGGATGAGAAGGTTCATGGGAGAGTTGGGAAAGGAGAAATATGATTGCAAATTATTTAGTGACAGTCAGAGTGTAATTCATTTAGCAAAGAACTCAACATTTCATTGAAGAATGAAACACATTCAGTTGAGGTATCACTTCATATGGTAGGTATTCGAGGATGGGCAGCTGAAACTGGATAAGATTCATATAAGGGAAAACCCTGAAGATGTGCTAACAACGCCATTATCAAAAGAGAAGTTGGAGCTACACTCCACTTCTATTAGTCTTCGAGTTTGAGACTTGAAGAGGAAGAAAAAAAACTAAGGAAAGGATCCAAGAATGACATTGTATCTAGGTATAGTGCAGTAATTTACCTCCATGTGGGAGATTGTTGAGTTATGGAGCTCAATTACTTCAGATTAGCATGGTATATTAAACTTGCAGGAAATCACAGTAACTGACATCGGTTATGGATGAACCGTATCGGTCACCTATGACCGGCATCGGGCAGGCAAGGAAGAATCAACATTGGTTATGGCTAACTGGCATCGGGTAGGAAAGGAAGAATCAACATTAGTTATGGCTAATTGTCGGTTACCTCTGATGGGAGTGTTTTATTTAACTCTCGTGAATTAGATCTAATTTTAGTATTAAAGTAGACCTATTGATTATAATTTCATGGCTAAGTGCCCTAAGTTTGTATATGCCTATATAAGCATGAAAGCTAGGGTTTAGAAGTGTGTGTTAATGATTATTGTGAGAATAATTGTGTGAGAGAGAATTCTTGGAGAAGAAGGAGAAGCTTGAGAGAAAGAAAGTATTGTGTATCTGAGAGGTGTGGAAGATTGTAGATCTTCAATTGTATATATTCTTAAATCATTGGATAATAAATTGGATTGTTTCTTGGTGGATGTAGCCCACACTAGGTGAACCACGTTAAATTTGGTTTTGATTTATATCTGTTGTTTTGTATATTTCTTCTGGTAGAATATCTACTTTTATTGCATGTATGCTTAGATATGATATATTATTTATACAACCTTTTGCTAACCCCAACATCATCAAGCCATGTGGGTGAAAGAGGGGGTTTCCTACCTCTTCCCCAACACTCCAAAATACATTTCAAGTGAGATGGATGGAGAAGATAAAGGAAAACAAGATTAAACATTCATCACCCGACACAAAAAAAGGAATTTATAAGATAAAACAAACATTTCATTACAAAGTTTTCTAAAACAATCATAAAGCAAAAAAATAGGTGAGAGACCTAACTCTCAACTCAAGAAATCCAAATTCCAAGTGCAAGTCAAGCTCTCCGAGATCTTAGCTCCACCAAGTTCTCCCCAAAAACTCCCAAGTGCAAGAATGAGGCAATAAGTCCATACCCCCTCCAAAGAGGAGGAATAAGAAGAGGAATATAAAATATTACCATTAATGATAGGGTGACATGTGTCACCCATATCCTTCTCAAATAAATACACCCCCATGTCCCCATAAAACATAAGACAAAAGACTTAATGGAGGAATATCACAAAAAAACAAAAATATACAAAACAAAATCTCTTCCAAATTTCAAAGTGGCTCAAAAAACAAGTTCATTAATTTAGATGTAGACAAGATAGGCTCAAATGGGAGATACAATCCATTTGAACCTTGAATAAAGTCATTGTACCCATAGGTAGGGTCCAAGGGGTCCATTTTAGTGTAAATGAGACCCCCAATAAGTAAAACACCTCTTACAAATTATAATTTTAGCCTAAATTCAGGTTTGGTAAAAGTGTCACACTTGAGAGGTGGTGGGACCAACCTAACCCATGTTTAGGTGGTCCCATACCTCCTTAAACATAATTAATTATAAAAAATACAACTAATACAAGTAGGTATCATTATACCCTTAAAATTTACTCTAAACAAGAGGTTAAAATAATTAGCACTAAAATGAGTCCAAGGAGGCAATAACCCGAGGTGCCCAAAACAAATGACAAAATATACATAACGAGAATGGTTTTGTGATATCCACTCAAAACCAAGGACAAGCAAGACAAAACCGATCAAACAAAGGGGTGAGGATTTGTCCTAGATGGCCAATAGTGCAATCTTAAAGATGTAAACCCTGAGTCCCACATTCTCTCATGGGATAAACCTGTCACCTAAACACTTAATTAGAAACATCATACCCGTTCAATAAAATATGACAAATGTAGCAATCAAATACATCTCAAGAAATTATTCCATACATGTGCAACTAACCTAATAATAATAAATGATTCCACCCATTAAACAAGATGCTAGAAATCATGACAATTCAACCATGACATGTTTCATTAGTAGTTACAAGATGTTTGCTACTCTACAAATCCATTTGATGTAGCCTAGAATTTGCATGATAACACCCTAGTCGCACTGGCACATCACTCATCCTAGACTGAGTGCTCACCTGAAGTGTGCAAAGGTACCAGGTCCCTCTTTAGGGTTGCTATAATAGGATGTTAACATGATGAAGAGAGAAACATATAGATTCATATCTAATCCATCATTCTACAGTTAATGCTACCCAAAGATCTATGAAAGAAACAAGCTTAAACAATAATCATCATTGAAGTAATAACATGCACTATTCAATTACACAGAATGACACTTAGATTCAGCCAATATCTTCCATCTATTAATAAAAATAGAAGCTCCTTACAACACTGTTAATTTATATCAAGGCGTGTATGGATCTGATACACACATACATACAGAATCATACATATACCACTCTCCAGGATCTCTATGTGCAATTTGTGTAATCTCTTTCTATGTATATTTCTACTATGCACCTAACATCATATATATAGGGTGGGGACTTTCCCTTCACCACTTAACTATTCTAGAAATAGGTTGCATGCTATTGACAGCCACACGCCTTTTACAATTATAGCCACACATGCAAGTGCACTATCTATAGTTCTCTTGTAGTTAACTGAAGTGTCAATTCTATTCTTAGCTTGTCTCCATGTATAGACACTTTGAACCACTTCTCCAAATATAGACAATGCATGGAGCACACATCTCTGCATCGTTGATGTGTTCCGCATGCCATCTCCTAAAAATAGATCCTCATGCTGAAAATCGGCTAAGTCCTGAAATCTTGCCTTCTGTGCGTGTGTCCTTCCTGTCCTTCCACGCCTTTGATCTTGGCCTTCTATCCCTCACAGACTCCTTGTGTGATCTTTGACAAGTATTCTTTGATCAACATTACCCCACACTAATCTCATTGTTGTCCCGACAATGGGTATCTTCAAAACTTTTAAGTAAAGAATAGAAGAATGGAAAGAATAAAATGAAAGAATTTTTTATGAGGTTATTCAAGTAACCTCCTCTATATCAGTTTGTAGCATCAGCTTTGGATACTCCTCTTTTATTGCGGCCTCCAAAACCTAGCATTTAATGAGTGCCTGATCTACCTTCTCTGGAATATCCATAGCAATGGATTCCAACTCATCCCGCGCAAATTTCTCCTTTCTCATTTTGCAGAACTAACACAACACTGGACATGGATGTCATCCTTCCTTCCAAAAGGTCCATCTTCTGCGCAATCAGCTTCACAATCTCTTCCAACCGAGTCTTGTGTGGCTCTTGTGTTGCTGCCAGGGCTTCGCACTTTTGTTTAACTATTGACAATATTTCTATGTGACCTAATGTCTCATCTTTCATGGCCTTCTAGACCTCATTGTTCTCTTCTAAGGTCTTAATGTTGATGAGAGCCTCTGGAGCTATGCATATATTTAAAGCTTGGTCTTCTTTCTTCAACACTTCTTGTAATGCTTGCAACAGTCCTTCATAAGATGTGATTTTCCTCATCACAGATGCTTTCTCCCATTTGGTATCTTGTTCTGATTTTTTTGGCGCTTGCATACACAGAGTTTCATCTTCAAGCACCAATTCCACCAACTTTCCCACATAGTGTATCGCTGAAGAAAATGTCTGTGGTGCCTTGGGTTCCAAGTGTGGCCTTTACTTTGATTACAGAGTCCCCAATCTCCTTATGCGATGCTTATGAACACTTCATTATTCTTCTACATGAAGTCCCTTTCCTACGTTATGCGTGTCATCTCAGCATCCTTTTTCTTCTGCTCTTCATGCAGTGCTTTGATTGTGGCAGATTTGTCCATGTTTCTTCTAGCCACCTCCACAGAAACTTTCACTAGTGCATTACTGACCTGTTCATCTGTCATGACAGTAGGCTTTACTATCATGTATCTAGCCTAAGGTGCCTTCTTCAATCTCCTTGAAATGCATGAATCTTCGCACACATGAAATTTAGGCTCATCCATGTGGGTGTGCATCGACCATGATAGTTGATTTCTAGTTCACACGGTTGCCATATCCTCGTCCATCAACTCCCATCCGAATAGATCTTTCTACATTGATTGTGCTCTGGAAGCAGGCATGGATAATCTTTCCTGCATCCTCTACATACCCCATGGCCAATGGAATGTGCTCTCCACTTGTCCTTCTAGACCTTTGCTTCTTAGGCACTCTAGCTTCCAAGTTTGGGACTTGGGTCTCTATGTCCTAAATATCCTCTACAGTTGTTTCTTCTGGTTCTTTATTTTCTTCTCCTTCCTTTGATGCCTCATTCTATTCTTCTAGGATTTCTGGAAGTGTAGGAGATGTAGGCATGCTCTCCTCTGATTCTTCCACCTCCTCGTTCAACTTCAGCTTCCTCCTTCTCTGTGTGGTCGCTTCCTTTTGTGGGGAGAGTCGGGGTGATTTGCACACAGTGGTTGGAGTAGCACCTTGGGTCCTTATTCTCCTGAATACTCTTTTAAACTTGTGCTCCCCTTGGACCACATCCAAGTCCTCTTCATCCCCCTCTTGTGGCTGAGGTGGGGTAATGGCGCGCTCAGCTTCACCTTGACTTGTAGGATGCCTCCTACCCCTATGTTCCAAACCACCACTATCTTCATGCTCTTCCTTCTCATCCTGCACTTCGATTTGCTCTGTGGGCTTAGGCGCTGGGATATTCTCCATTGTATGCTTCCCCTTTGGTGGTGCTGGAAGTGCAAACTCACCTTCCACATATTTTTTATTCTCCATCTTTGGCTTCAACTAGAGATACACCAATGGGCCCCCAAATCTGCTACAGCCAAAATTATTGGCTTGATATTCAATACTTCTGAAATAATTCTCTCTGTATAGGTGCCCTTGCCAGGATATACATACTTTTTCCTTCAATGTATGGTAGTCACAGTCTACCTTATCTGCATTGAAGATTAGTCTGTACGTGTTAGTAAACCTATGAACAGATTCCTGAAAATACCTCACAATGAATGCGTAGGGTAACTTGCACCAAGGGCTCCAGACTCCATCCTTCATTGGAAAGCATGCAATGCAGAAATGCTGGTATACAAAAAAACTAAACTTGTTTTCCTACCACTACTGGTAGGTCCTTTGGAATGCACCATTCTTCTCCAAATGCCACATGGAACCTGTCATACCACTTCTCTGCCCTTTGTTTTACTTCATCTATCATAGCCCCCTTGCATAGATATTTGTTGAATATTTTAGCTAGGGACTTGTTCTCCATGGGGTATTCCCATATTTTCTCCTTTGATCTGTCTGGTACTCCAATCTCCATGAACACCAGTGATAGTAGAACAGCCCCAAAGCTGATCTTTCCTCTTGTGCTTGCTTCTTCGACTATTTTCTCTGTAATATAGACTGCAATGTTGTAGATTATCCCCTCTAACATCTTACGTGCACCACATGTAACCACATTGTATTTACCTGCGACCACCACTCCTGATCATTCAACTTGGTAACCAGGTGTGCTGTAGCATGTACCACTAGATAATTCTTAAATTTGTCTATGTCCATTCCACACGGACCCTTCAGGTATCCCAACTCCTATTTGGTCTTTAAAATCACAGACTTTATCTGCAAGGTCACTTTTTATGTCTTCCCATGTGGCCTTCAGACCTGTCATTGATGAAACAAGTGCAGAACAAAATTCTAACTCTGCGTCTTGCAAAGTAGAAGAAGTCTTCATGTACCCTGCTCATGAGCCACTGGTATAAGGGATCATACTTTCCAAAATATGGCAGCTCATACAACTGATATACCCCAATTCTCTTCAAAATGTTTTCACCTGCATCGTCATATACTGGCATGTCATCTGTCGTGCATTTGTTCATTCTAGCAGTGAGCAAGGAATCGAGCTACTTTTTTTTCTCCGAGGTCCTGTGATTATATTCACTTACTTTTCTTTTTCTAATGGGTGAATCCCATTCTTGTTCGACAATGAATTCTTATGGGTATTGCATCTCTGAAAAATGACTTTCAGGTGCCATCTCTTCTTCCTTGACGACTACCTTCTTCTTTTCTTTTGCTGCTATTGTGCAGATGCCTTCTTTGGTGCCATTTCTACCTTGCAAATGTCTCTTCTTCAACTCCACAACTCTACGAATCAAACCCTAGCTTGATTCAATTATGCCCTAGGTGGAAACTTTGTAACCTAACCCTTCCCTATCTTTCTACTTCACTCAAACCCTTCACTACTGGGGACATAAGCTTCTTGTCACACAGATCTAGTTGTCACTCTTGGTCTCACACCCTTCGCACCTTAACTCGATCACTCGACTCTTCACACTTGGCTCTTCTCGCAAATACTCTTAGTTGCAATGGTAAAAATGAATCTGCATCCCTTCCTTATATAATTTTTTCAAATTTTGATGCATTTATTGCTCCTCACCTACCAAATATCCCTTCATTTATTGACCAAATCCATTCATTCTTCACGGTACATCTTCACACCCAGACTATAACCTTCTAGCACACCTTCCTACCCTCTAGTCATAGACTTCTCTTCATCGCGCGCTCCTACGCCCGAGTACCTCATCACTGCACCTTCTCCTGGTAACTAACATGGCCTTTGTCTTACCTCGCAGTTATACTATTATTTCATTCATTTCCATCCTTGGTCTCTTTTGAGAAGAAATCTTCTTTTGACTTAAAGCACACCCGTAACAGCTTATTCCTTTCACCTTTCAAATCCCACAGTATTTTTCTTGGATAACGACAACCACCCCACACTAAAAGTATGTGCATTCCTCTGTGCATAAACATTCTTCATACAGTAATTAGCTTCATGCGCGCAAGCTGCACTTATTACACAAACATCAACTAAATTGACAAAGCATAGTGACAATAAAGGAAATACAGTAAGGAAATACTGAATTTAAAACCTAAACTAAATGGCAACACTACCTTATTACAAACACCAAGAAGGCTTATTTATAGTAGGGCTTCATGCTACTCCCGTTAAAGTAACCAGGTAGTCATGTGCCATCAAGTGCTTCTAGCTGGCAAGAACCTGATTCAAGTATAGAAGTGATAACATATGGCCCCAACCAATGTACTTTGAGCTTGCCTAGATGGCACAAGAACTTTGAGTCATAAAGAAGCACATTTTGTCCAATCTCAAACTTCTTATCTCTTATGTTTCTGTCATGACATGCTTTCTACCTGGCCTTTTCCTGCTTTTGACTCCATCGTGCTATGGCTCGGCACTCATCTAGTTGAATCATATTTTCAATATGTTCTTCTAAATCATGTTCATCAGCTAGACCTCTAGCACGTGCACGAAATGCACAAAGAAGGTAACATAAATTCTATAGGAAGAATAGCTTCCACGCCAAACACCAACTGAAATGGTGTGGCTTTGTTCAATATCTTGTAGTTTGTTCTATATTCCCAAAGCATAGCTGACACTTTTTCATCCCAATCCTTTCTTCCAACATCACATATTTTTGTCAAATTCTGGCCCAAAATTTTGTTGAAAGCCTCAGCAGTTCCATTGTCATGAGGATGGTAAGGTGTAGTTTTATGGTGTGCAACCATAAACTCATCTAATAGGATCTTGATTGTCTCATTCAAAAAGTGTGTACCTCTATCACTTGTCAAGATTAAAGGACATCCATATCATGTAAGAACATTCTCCCATAGAAATCTAGCTGTTATAGCTATCGTATAGTCTTTCGTAGGTGTTGCTTTTGCCCACTGTGTAAGATAATCTATGTGAAGTAATGATATAGCACAATCTAGTCCTACGTGCGGCTGGTGAAATAGGTCCTACAAAATCAATGGCCCATTTCTCAAATGATTCTGCACTAGTAATTGGTCTCAAAGGCATCTCATCTCTTTTCCCTGGTTTTCCTAGGTGCTAACAATGATCACACACCTTACAATAATATTTACAGTCTTTATACAGTGTCTCCCACCATAATCCAGCAATTAATATCTTCCAGGCAGTCGCATCACCTGCATAATGGCCTCCTGCAATACCACCATGAGCTTCTTCCATGATATCCTTACTTTCATGCTCTAACACACAACGACGTAACACTTCATATCTTCCTAGCTTGTACAGGTCACCACTGATTAACATAAATGGTGCTGCACATATAGCAAGCTGTTTCTTTTCCAATGATTTCATTCCTTCTGGTGTCATACATGTTCATAGAAAGACAACAATGTCTTCTAATTCCATGGGCACGTGCATTGTAACCTGTATAACTATGCATCCAGAATTGTTTCTTCAATTGTCTATGCATCCTCTCCTGAATTGATTCTAGATAAATGGTCTGGTCCAGAATTGCTTTTCCCTAGCTTCACCACAACTGTAAAGTCAAACTCTTGGAATAGGAGTACCCATCTGCATATGCACCCCTATAAGATGGGCTTGTTTACCAAGTACTTCAATGCCATGTGATTTGTATAAAACACAAATGGTGTCGCTAACAAGTACTTTCGAAACTTGTACAATACGTAGATCATTGACAAAGCTTCGCACTTTGTAGTTGTATAATTCCGTTTAGTAAGAGTCAGCTTCCTACTAGCAAAACAGATTGGATGATCTATAATACCTCTGCCAGATTGAGCTAACACAGTGCCAATGGCCATACCAGAAGTGTCCACATGTACATGAAATGGCTCATCCCATGACGGAAAACATAGAATGGGCGCGGTAGTAAGTTTATATTTCAATATCTCAAATGCGCGCTACTACGGCTCTCCCCAATAAAATGTACCTTTTCCCTTCAACAATTCTTCCAAGGGTGCAACAATTTTGGCATACCCTTTTATGAATTTTCTGTAATATCCTATATGACCTAAAAATCCGCGAACCTCACTTTGACTTGTAGGCACTTCCAGGCCTAAAATGACTACAACCTTGGCTGGATCAACTAGTAAACCTTCCTTGCAGATTATATGACCTAACAATATCCCAAATGGCATAGAAAATATGCACTTCTTGATATTCAAAGAGATTCTCAATTTTCTACATCGTTCAAACATTAAGCGTAGATTGTCACAATGATCTTTCACAAGCCCATATACTATCTAATCATCTAGGTAGACCTGTAATAAGTTGTGGATAAAATATTTGAATGCTGGACAACTATGTGCGAGGATACAGTAGGGGCATTTTTCAATATAAAGGGCATCACAATATAGGAAAATCTACCCCATTCAGTAGTAAATGTTGTCTTTTCTTGATCCTCCTGAGTGATCCTAACCTGATGATACCCAGAAAATCTGTCTGTGAAAGAATATATTTCGCGCCCTGCAACTCCTAGTATTTCCTCAGTAAATGGCAGTAGGGAAAGGATCTGTGATGCATGCAGCATTCAACTCCCTATAGTCCACACATATCCTAATCCTCCCATCCTTCTTGATATTGATCACCATTGGGCTAACCCATTCTGACTCATTAAGGTGCTTGATAATTCCATATTTCAGCATTTTATCAATTTCTTCTTTCACCTTTTCACGCAAGTTAGGATTCATTATGTAAGGTCTCTTCCTAACTGGCCATGCACCATCCTTAAGTTTGATTTTCATTTCCCCAAGTGATTCATGCACACCTTTCAGTTCATGATATTCTCGAGGGAATAAGTCTTGAAAATCCCTGAGTAACTCAATGATCTTTGCTACCTCCGAGTCTGACCAGTAATCTCCAATTATGGCCTCCTTAGGCTCAGCCTCCGAACCTATATTCACCTTCTTTGTCTTCATGGGTTCATGGTAGGCACACGTATCCTTGTCTGCACTATCCAAGACCTTGTGCACCCCGTGTGAATGTTCAATATCCAAGTTCTCAACTTCCTCATCGTCCACGATGTAGACCATCTTTCCTTTCTCTTTCTCAAGGCAAGTGCGCTCAAGTAGTTTGGAGTCTATTTCTTCATTCTGTTCAAAACATGCTCCAAACTCTGTCTCTCTGAATAATTCCTGAATATGCTCTTCTACTTTTGCACTATCTCCCATAGTTAAGCATGCTTGACAAATTTTAATGCCTCTGCTACAGGAGGTTGAGTCGAGAAGTAGTCAAAAGTTTAGATCATACCTGCAGCCAAATCTTGCCAGTTCCTAGTTTCTCTATGTAGTTCTGCATATACATACCAAGCACATGCACATCCTTGGAGCGTGGAATATAATCTATGCACCCAAAGTGAAGGTGGTAATGCATTCTTGTCCTGCTATCCAGAGTCTCTCACATTGCTGAATGTGATGTTGAACAAGTCAATCACCATGATAAGTGCAGATTTGTGTAGGTGCATTGTTCCTTATAAACCTGGTAGACAAAACTATTCCAATCTCTTCCTAGTTTATAAGATTATCTCTGTGGACTACCCACCAGCACGTTGTTGTCTTGCACATAGTGTATATACTAACATATCTCTCCTTGTAATTGGATCTTCCCACTGTGTTTCCATGGCCTTCAGAAAGGTAGAAAGATCCTCTTTCCCTGTATACCAAGGTACTGTGCTTCCTATCTGTCGAATTGAAGTGAAATTCATATTCTTGCACACAACCATGCTTTTCACCTCACGCCCTACCCAATTCATATGTAACATGAGCCCAATTGTCACAAGACAATACTCATAGTATCACTAATAGAATGAGAATCCTCCCACTGTAGAATGCCTTCTTTTGATGGCTCATTGACCTCTAGGTCCTGAATAGCACGTACATAGACTCTGTTTAAATCCTCCTCACTTAGAGGCTCAACATAGGGTGTAGACTTCCCATCTGTCAAGGGTATCACAACCCTTTCCTCCTTGTTTTCAAAGATGATATATCCCTTATTGAATCTCAAGTCAACATTATTCAGCATAACACCAAGGGCATCCAAGCAAGGCTGGAAAATTGTCTGCTTCTGCAAGTGCTAATACCTCAAAATCCCCAGTGAACTTGGCCCCCTTTGTATAGTGATAGATGCATCTTTCAAAACTCCTATGGGGAGTGGCCTTAGTCTGGTTTTCCATAAATAACACATTAGATGACGGCTGCAAAGGAGACCTCTCCATTTAGACCCATGCATCTAGTGTCAGCACATTTACTTCCGTGCCTGTATCGATCAATATGTTGCTCAACAATCCACCCATCCACAACAGCATTCAAAAGTAATCTCTTTGTCATAGTCAATGCTATTAGGAGGAAGATTTTCATGTAGTATCTACCATCCAGTCTCAAGACTTGGTGCACAAAGGAGTGTTCCCTTTCAACCAACTTCCAAATAGTGGAATAATGTTCTCCCTGGCACAACATCTTGCACACCTCCCGTAGATCATCGATATCAGTTTGGACTGTCTCCGATGCCTTTTTCTACTCCTTTAGATATTATATCTCACCCTAAAGATTCCTTAGCACTTCCATGGTATCTTGGTAAACTTCCTTTTGATGAGCAGGATCTGGGTACCTCGCATGCAAAACCTCCTCCTTGGTAATCGTAGGCTTCTGGTGTAATGCCTCTTGCGCACGCATGCAGCTTTAGTGCGTGTAGTAATATTTACTATCAATGCCTCAGATCCTTCTGTTATCTTGGGCATCCATTGATCTCCTACCGCATGTAATAGATTCTAACCATCTCGGTCACCTTTGTTTTCTTGCTTATGTTACTTACTCAGATGATCATATAAGTCCAGGGCACTCTTCATAGCTATGGTCCTTCCCGTAGAAAGAAAATGCATTATTCTAAGGACATTCATGCAGCTATAAGTGGTTAGTATATCCACACGTATAACATGTTCCATGAGGAAAATCTCACCTCTTCCTCCACCACGACCTCATCCTCCATATCCACCACAATATCCACGTCCCCTTCCATGACCTCCTTCAAAATGCCCCTCATTTCTTTCATAGCATGTTTGATTATGATCCCAATCCTGGTGCTCATTATTACCCTTAGAACTATCTATTGATACTTGTCTATGGTATTCCAATGTCTATAGCATCCTGGCTCTGACCAATCATCTAAAAATCCTCAGTATCATGGATCGTGGACCTACAAATATTGCAAAATCAAGATACATTCTTCCTTATTGTGCACTATAACAAAGGACACTTACTAACATCATGATTCAAGTGGACAAATTTCACAGTTGAATAGTAATGAGCATATTGATCTGCGAGGGCAACTATCCTTGGTGTGACCTTCCACTTCACAATTTGTACACCAAATTCCTGAGTGCATTTCATGGGCTGAATTTTCTGATAGCTTCTCTAACTACTTTTCCATGGCTGCAATTTTTTCCTCTAGAAAAGGACTAATGCTAGTGTCAATGCTCCCAAATGCCTCAGCCCTGCAAAGTTACTTCCAAGTGCTTTGCGTGGATTAGTTTATGTCTTATGTGATAGCGCCCTTCTAAAAGGTGTAATTAATCCTCTAATGAATCATTGTGCATGTTGGCTACCATGGATATCATAAGACAACTTAGATAGAAGTGTATTGAAACCGAGTATCATACCCACGTACACTCTCAATAGTGCCTTTCTTGATATCTTTGAGTGCACTTATACTCTTCTGCTAAAACTCAGGGACATGGAACTTTTTCAAGAAATCATTGCTCAGTGTTGCATAATCCACACAAGTTTGATCAAGGTCAAACTTCCTATACCAGTTGTGCACACGCGCCCCTGTAATGTAGTAGCAAATTGACTTTCCTTTCACTTAATAGCTGTAATCCCTTTAGCATACCATAATATTTCACACATATGCACATGTTCAGCAGCATCCTTTATACCTCTATACTCTGGGAGAAGAAGAAACAGTATTCATATAGATATTTGGTAGTTACTACGGACCTTGACCACCTGATTTGAAACCTCATGTGTTCCCTCTGCCTCCAAAACCACCAGATCCACTGGAACTAGGACCACCTATACCTCCTGATCTACCACCTGTAGTTGGAATATGACATGTAGATGTACTCTCCCTGTGTTTCGACAGTAGCACTATACAGAACCCCTATAGTCTATGAATTAGTTCGACTTCCAGAGGTGAAGCCAACATTCTGTGTGCTCACATTTTGTGTAGATGATGCACCTAAGGATGCTCCTCCAAATGAAATTGAAGTTCGTCTATCCTGCCATTAATGTAATTGATCCCTTACTTGCTCCTGCTTTCCTACTTCCCAAGTTATTTTGCTGGTTACTTGACGTACTAGATACTTAAAAACCAAGCACAAAGGCTAGTTCACCAGATGGATTAAGATGTGCGCTTGCGGCCCCAAATAGTCTTTGCTAGCGCATACTTCCGTGTGAGGCTGAGAAGGGATCTCTATCATGCTTTCGAAGATGGGGGAGTTTCCTGATGCTCTACCCTCCATCTCTTCTACGTGAGCCATAAATCCTTCACGATCCAACTATCTCCTCAATGCCATACTTTCTACAATGGAACATTGCTTCTCTATTTCCCTCTTGCATTCACCTTATTATACTTAAGCCACCTTTCCTCTCTCTTCTTTTCTTCCACTAGGTCTTTCATCTTAATACCAAACCTGTTCCTGCCTTCGCATGCGTGGTGAAGTTTAGTTAGCCACCGATTTACTCTCCAAGTTCAAAGTTACCATTAAGATCTTAATCTGCCAGAAGAACACTGTGACAAATATGTTCCTATTGAATAACGCAAAAACTATAATTTAGCTACCTTTGGGAAAGATTAAGTCAAAATTGAATATTCTAGAATATAACTGTTTAGAACACCACGAAACGATGTATCCACTGCATGAGTCTAGATTATATCTAGCATCATAAAGGGCCTGAAATTCTTCTTGTGTCCAGAAAAGTGCGTGCGATACCTCAAATTTCGACTGGGATGCGTCAAGCAGTAAGCTACTCTTATAGTTCTATTGGAAAGAGAGTGAAAAATATATCATATAAGCTTATCATACATGTTCTGTTCTACCAAAGTGTGTGTGCGTTAAACTCAGATCCATTGTCGAACCATCGTGTATACTCTTTCTCCATATCGTGTATCCATTCCTCAATACTTGCTAGAGTTAACTGTTACGTTTTCATCGCGAACCATCCTAAAAGCAACTGAAAAAGATTTCCTGACAATGGAATCAATGATGCAGCCTAGAATTTGCAAGATAACACCCTAGTCGCGCTAACACATCACTCAGCCTAGACTGAGCACTCACACAAAGCTTGCAAAGGTACCAGGTCCCTCTTCAGGGTTGCTGTAACATGATGTTATCATGATGAAGAGAGAAACATATAGATTCATATCTAATCAATCATTCTACAGTTCATGCTATCCAAAGATCTACGAAAGAAAAATCTTGAACAATAATCATCACTGAAGTAATAACATGCACTATTCAATTACACAGAATGACACTTAGATTCAGCCAATATCTTCCATCTATTAATAAAAACAGAAGCTCCTTATAGTACTGTTAATTTATATCAAGGTGTGTATGGATCTGATACACACATACATACAGAATCATACATATACCACTCTCTGGGATCTCTGTGCAATCTGTGTATATTTCTACTATGCACCTAACATCGTATATATAGGGTGGGGACTTGCCCTTCACCACTTAACTATTCCAGAAATAGGTCGCATGCTATTGATAGCCACATGCCGTTTATAATTATAACCACACATGCAAGTGTGTTATCTATAGTTCTCTTGTAGTTAACTGAAGTGTCGATTCTATTTTTATCTTGTCTCCATACATAGATGCTTTGAACCACTTCTCCAAATATAGACAATTCATGGTGCGCACATCTCTACATCGTTTATGTGTTCCACACACCATATCCTAAAAATAGATCCTCATGCTGAAAATCGGCTAAGTCCTGAAATCTTGCCTTCCGCACACAGGTCCTTCCTGTCCTTCCGCGCCTTTGATCCTAGCCTTCTATCCCATGCGGACTCCTTGTGTGATCTTTGAAAAGTATTCTTTAATCAACACCATCAAATTCCATATGTTAAACCATCAAAATTGATTATGCCACAACCATCATTAAATGAGATCAATAACCATTACAAAAACATAATATATCTAAAATAGCATTCATGTAGGTCTAAGATCAATAATATCCATAACATTGTAACTAAACCAAGCAATAATGATAAATGTAATAAATTGGCATTGCATGCGTCATACATCTTTTTTCCAATAAGAACTTAGAAACTAAGTGTTAACATTGCAATAAAATCACAAATTTTAAAAATCGCCTATGATAATATAAATTCTAATGTCTCGACAAGAATAACACACAAAGTCAACGTTTCAAAGGAAGATAAACTGACGAACACTACAGAACACATAATATTTCATATTTGGATGTATCCACTTTGAAAGTTAGTTAAAAATAATATATTCTTTAAAAATAAGAAAAATATAGTGGTACATAATAGATTATCATATCTAAAATTCTAAAAGGGATTTGTGAAATAATCAATGGTACCTCGAAAACTAGGGGGACACACACACGACACAATGTTATATTTTTTAGACAAAAAATGGCCAATTTGTGTGTGCACTACAATTTACCGAGCTTAATATCCATCATTTAAAAAATTAAAATAGTAGTTTAGAAACAAGATTTTGAGCATTTCGATTTTTGTTCTTATCAAATTGTCAAATTTTGAGCATAGGTATACAAATTTACTCGTTGAAGTTTATATTTTATATATTTTAGGAAAAGGTGTCCACTTTGGACCCTCTTTTGGTTCCCCATTTCCATGCACTTACCCAATACCATTTCCTAATTTACTTAGAATCATATTAGCTTGACATCCATACATCATGGTAACATAAAATGAAATCCATAAGGACCTTCATATTATCTCGTATTCATTTACACATTCAATAAGACTTGAGTTATGACCCATTGTGATACCCTTACCCAACAAATTACATTTTTAATAGTTAAATTATTATTTTTTGAGGAAGATTTAAGATAATATTTAACATAGTTAGTTATCTATTAGGAGTTATCTCTTAGAATTAATATCGTGAACATTTTATTTGATAGCCTCAACTACAATGCAATCATTTTTGGTGTTTATTTCAGCTAGAAATTCTTTTCTATGGGATATTTCCTGACATGGATCTATCCAAAAAATATATATAGTCACATTATACCTTCCAAATATCTATTTTGGTTGGATCATATACTTTAGTACATGACCTATCACAATAAGTAGTGTTACTATTTTTTCTTGCCTCATGTTTTCTTCTAAATATTTTGAGATTTGTATGGTCAACATATGCTTCAAATTCATTCTTAGAGAGATACCCACTTATTATTTTGTATCACCTAATTAAACATTAAGGTGGGATGTATGTGGTCATTTCCATGCCTTTGTGCCTCTAAGATTTCATATAGTAATAATTTCTATACAATTATGCCTTAAAATTGTGATCTAGTGGCCATTTCCATGTCATTGTGCTCTAATATTTGATACAATGATCAATTTCATGCACTTATGACTCTAATTTTTGAGGTTTTTGTGCATTTATGCACACATCTATACCAATTCTTTTTTGTGAGGTTGTTGTACATTTTAAATTGTCTATAGTCACTATATCATGTAGTATGTTGTTTGTACTTATTGTACATTGGTACCTATAATGGTCAATTATTTGGAACCCAAATATGAGGTTTTTCCTCATTTTGTAGACTTTATATAAGTTTCTCTTAAGGGGGGTGTTGATGCACACATTAAATTTCTTCTTCTAATATTATTTAGGCTTGTGTATCTTATTTTATCTTCTCACTTAGATAATACATATTAAGGGGGAATGTTAGTGTATATTTAGGATATGTACACTTTTCTATAGTTTAAGATATACTTGTATTATACACTTTATGGATAGAGAACGTGTGTGCACATTAATTTATATACTTATTTATAAGTAACTTATAAATAATAATAATAAAATTGTGTGGACTTGATCCCTTTTATATTTATCGTCCTACTTTATTATCATTATCATATTCAGAATAGATCTCACCTTTGAGTGCTCATTTTATTGATTGTTAAATTCTAGATGTTTTCTTGCATATATATTAGTTATGTATCTTTAAGGTAGGAAAGTAATACAATAAAATAATTTTTGTATTTAGTGCATCCCTAATTTTATTTTATCTCTTATTATCCTCTCTTATTTATCCCCAAATTATTTTTCTGTAGACTTTATCTACAAGGCATTGTCTCATTTTCAGTGGACTTCCCATGTTATGGTTGGTATATAGGTGCAATCTAACTCATACATTTTAAAAAATCAACAATTTGGAGGGATATTTATTTGAACCTAGCTATTATTTCAATATATATGCATTGATGGAGTCCATTTCAATATTTAATAAAATACGTTTTCCTAAATATATTAATTTTTTGCTTGATTTTATAACCAAATCAAGTTTTTTGGACTTTTCGGAGGTCATTACTTTTGATTGGTATGTTTTCCCAAATTGAATTTATATTATTTGAAAGTGCATGATTTTTTTATGTTATTTTCATTAGTTTATCTATTTATTTTGGTTTTGTTTTCTTGTTTAATTTTCAGCATAATGGCTTATTTATAAACTATAAAGTATATTGTCTTATGTATTGAGTATAGGTTCCAACTAGATTTTCATAATAGGTCATTTATTGGTGCTTCATATGTCTTCTAATTAATTTTTCGGGTGTATATTGTACTCGTGTTGATCTATAAAGTTACCTGTTTATTTTTTTCCACCCTTGTCTACCTTCATGCATGTGTTTATCTTGTAAGACAATCTTTTGTCATATCAATTATGAGGAAATTAACAAGGAAGATTGGGCATTCTCAATTAGGATTTTGACATGTTTGTTCATCGCCTTAATTTCCTTCAAGTGCCTTATTTTTGTGTTTGTTTGCACATACTACATGGGAATAATTTTTTGGGATTTTGATTGATAATTATGAGTTTTTTAGTCAATGATTGAGGCTATGATAGAAAATACCCCTTTTTTGATAAAGATAGCATATTGATGTTGGAATTTAAATAAATGACTCGTATTCACATTTTATGGAGCTATAATAATACATGAAATATGTATTTGTCTTTTTTAATATTTTTGGAGTCCATGCATATGATCTCCCAGAACTATCTGAGCCATCCCTGATATATGTTAACTATGTTTTGTGAGATTATTTACTTATTTTTCATACCTTTTTCAATATATATATATATATATATGTGTGTGTGTGTGTGTGTGTGTGTGGTGTGTGTGTGTGTGTGTGTGTGTGTGTGTGTGTGTGTGTGTGTGTGTGTGTGTGTATGTGTATGTATACATACATACATACATACATACATACATATATATGTATATATATACATATACATATACATACATATATATATATATATAATACACACACACACACACACACACACACACACACACACACACACACACATGTATGTATGTATGTATGTATGTATGTATGTGTGCACACACACACACACACATACATATGTATACATATATGTGTGTGTGTGTGTGTAATACATATACATACATACATACATACATACATACATACATACATACATACATACATACATACATACATACATACATATATATATATATATATATATATATATATATATGGTTGTTATCGATTAAAGAATGTAGATGCATTGTATTAACAAAAATATCTCCACATAAGGAGATGAAAAATATTCTGAAAAAGGTATGAAAAATAAGTAAATAATCTCACAAAATATAGCTAACATATATTAGGGATGGCTCAGATAGTTCTGGGAGATCATATGCATGG
Organism: Taxus chinensis; assembly: GCA_019776745.2. Lineage (NCBI taxonomy): Eukaryota > Viridiplantae > Streptophyta > Pinopsida > Cupressales > Taxaceae > Taxus > Taxus chinensis. The sequence continues at coordinate 813,231,729 of CM034151.1, read as the reverse complement.
ACTCCAAAAATACTAAAAAAGACAAATACATATTTCATGCAATATTATAGCTCCATAAAATGTGAATATGAGTCATTCATTTAAATTCCAACATCAATATGCTATCTTTATCAAACAAGGGGTATTTTCTATCATATCCTCAATCATTTGTTTGTTTGTGTGTGTGTGTGTGTGCGCGCGCGCCCACACACACACACACACACACACACACACACACACACACACACACACACACACACACACACACACACACACACACACACACACACACACACACACACACACACACACACACATATACATACATACATACATATATATATATATATATATATATATATATATATATATATATATATATTTCTACATACTAATTGGATGTATTACATTGTCTCTCATGTACTATGGTGAGATTTAACTGATATCATATAAATAATAGTGTTCAATTATCAAGTTCATGGAGGTTTTCATTACATTGGTCATGTAAAATAACACATCCTTTGTTATTTTTCTCTTTCATTGTACATGGGAACCTCATAAAGGTTTGTTGTTGGAACCCATATTTATGAGCTTAATTATTTTTTCTCTTTTGCTGGATGACCTAAGTTGATCTTCAGGGGGTGATGAATCTCATGCTCACACCTGGTATGAATTCCACCTTAGGTAGTATTGTTATTGATCTAGGAGGATCCCTACACCATTATAATCATATGGTCTACAATCATGATCAAACTCACCACACAACAAAGAGCCTATCAAAATATTTCCAAAACATTGAAAATAAGGCCGAACTAAATTTGTATGAAAAATATATGGCCCATTGAAGCTAAATCCAAATAGGTAAAAAAAATTAACAGTTACAATCTTGACATCATCCTCCTGATTGGACCTATAGAGGTGGACCAATGAAATCCTGACACATGGACCAATAAGAGATTGACACAAGGTAAAGAGGAGGAAATGAGTTTGCTATGTTTTTGGCCTCTAGTCCTCGATGGTCAAGGTTGGACCACACTATTTTCTGGTTGGGGGGTCCATCACTAGGGGGAGTCATCTTTTTGTAAGGAGAGAGGATCCTGCCACATTTTCTATACATTAAAATGAAAGTAATTTTCCATATAAACTAATAAAAATTCCTTCACATGGTGAATTTGGTACTAAATTCCCATGTATTTTCAAAACATAGTGCCCAAAACAAGTAAAAATATCTTGAGCCACCATGTGACATCCTTGTAAAGCACCAATTGTCCATGAACCTTCCATGTGCCCAATTCATATAAACCAAGTCTAACACATTTCCAACAATACACAACAACTAAGGCCGAGTCAAAAATGGTCTCATGACTAAGATATAAGGCTTGGAGATTTCCTTTTAAACATATTTTTTTCAAATCCAAATAATGTGGGATTAAACCCTTATCTAAGTGTAAAAGAGGAACCTAATCCTAAGAAAATGCAAATGCATGAGAGTAGGGATCGACCTCATCATCCTAGGTTACCTAATTTAAGATCTTACCAATTGTGCTACACCTATTTTTGGTCAACATAACGAAAGATATGCTATATGTCCTTTTAAACTTAGTCCTCCAAGTGAAAAGGAAGGAGTAGGAAGGGGGATCAAAACCCCAATATTTGGAAAAAATAATAAGTGTCTTAGCCAATATGCAAAAGAGCTTGAAAACATTATAAAAATGATGAATTTCTATTTGAAATAATCATTTTGCCTCATTTGGGGAGAAAACAAGCAAGTATATGTCCATTGATTTGTATGAAAAATCCATTAAAGGTCATAGACCCTATGCTAGAGAATCCCTAAAGATAGAGACATGGATTTTTTACATATTGAAGACCATTTATGCATGTGATAAAGTAAACGGAAAGTGTACTTTACATAGAATTTTTAATGGATTAGTTTGTGTATTGAAATGAACTTGGAGACGTATCCCTTACTGGTGAAATTCGTTATTAATTTATAGTGTTTTTATCTCTTTTATAAATTATTTCTTTAATTTCAGTTCTTAAATATTTATTTTTAATTACTTGATCCAATTTTTAACATAAAGATAGAAAATTGTTAAAGTCTTCGAAATCGGAGAAAATGAGTTAGTTTTCATTTACTAACCATTTTCATATCAAGTTTGGTATCAGAGAATTTTTCTAAGGGGTTTGTTAACACCTTTTTCACTGTGCGTTAAATTCTTCAATTTGTTTAATTTATAGTTTGGAAGTGCAAGGCTCCTTAGTTGTATAAAGTTACAACTATGGGAAAAGCTCTGAAGAGATAAAGGCTTTGAGATCTCCAAAGCATAAACCAAATAGTATATTCATGAGGAAAACTATGAGCTAAGACAAAAGGTGGTGCATTTCCCTTAGAGGATGATAAGAAAGAGCTACAAGATATATTGATATTCCATGGATAATTTCTCATATGAATCATTCAAGAGGGTCAACTTGAGTTGCAAGCCAAGGAAGAGATATTTTGGAAAAATTCCAAAATGGTGGAGTAGAAGGAGAAAGTAAGAGTATACCATGTAAAGGATACCATCCTCTACCAAAGATGCACAAACCTATGACTAAGGTATGTATACTAAGTAAGTTCATCTATTTTCTCTTTCTTCCCATCGAGATGGAGATGCTTCTTTTGGTGAATTTGAGAAGCATACTTGGGGTATTGGCTCCAAGTTGTTAACCAAGATGGGTTTTGATGCAAAGGGCCTTGAAATTAATGGACAAGGAATGATTAATCCCATACAGGTTGAGTAAATACCTTGTTATGCAGGTTTGGGATATGCTAGTGGAAAAGAAGAAGTTGGAGAATGCTCCGAGACATCTGAAGCAAGAAAATCTTATGAAAGAAAAGCGACCCAAGCCACTAGCTCTACAAAAACAGCCCATGCAAGGTAATGGCAAGAATTGTTTTGTCAAAACTAAGGAGGATATTGTTTCTCTAAATAATGGACAGGCCTCTCATGAAGAGGAAGCTAGAGAGAAACCAATAAGGGCCAATGAAGAGTTTCCAGAATCAAGAGACAACAACTCCAAAAATAAAGAGACAACACTTTAGCTCTCCTGATGGTGCGAGTGAATGCAAGTTGGATCAAGAAGGGGAAGCATCCAAAAAGAATGCAAAACATCTCCAAAGAGAGATGAACATCCTAAAGGAGGAGGTAACACATTTTCCACTTCATCAGACTTGCACAAAGGACAATCCTAAAAGGTATGGAAAGTATAAGTATTCTAATGTTTACTTTGATTATGAGAAGAATGGCCCTGTAACACAAAATTTTGGTATGCATATCCATTGTTCTTTTTGTGGAATGAATATCCATTGTGTGGCCATGTGTTGGAAGAGAAATTCCATCCAAAGGAATCATATGTCCTTTAAGAAGGAGGAAAGTTGTAAAGAACACTTTCCAAGTCAAAATGTGGAGAATGGCAAGAAGGGCTTATTGTCCAAGAAAATGGGCAAGAATTATTTCTCTCATTGTAATATGAGTGGCCATCGGGTTGACAAGTGTTGGAATCTTCATCCACAACTTCTTCCAAATACATGTAAGAAAAAAGTTGTTCAAGCACCTACAAGCAAGGAGGTTGTTCAAACCCCTACCAAGTAAGAGGTAACACATGAAGGAGTTGGTCAAGAATCAATAGTCCAAGAGGTGGCCCATGAATAAGCCCACCTATCCAAAGAAGATCCAATCAAGAGGGAGAAACGTAAAGAAGAGCATCCATCAGATTGAGTCGGTTAAGAAATTATTTGGTTTCATGGATAACATATTTGCATAGCTGAGTTTTGTTTAGCATGCTTATGTAGCACCTCTCAATCACTTCTTGGGTTTCCATATTGTTGAAGAAACATGAAGGAAACTAACCCCATTTGTATGAGTAAGTGTGGAGGTAGATCACTCATTGAGGTTGAAATATGGAGTAGCCATCCAAGTTGAGAAAATTATGAGCAGCCCGTTATAAGAGGTTGTATCATTTTCTATTTGGCATTCTCATGTTCATGTTGACATTAATGTTAGTATGTTTTGCTTACCACTTCTTGTAGAATTTGGAAGATGGGTGAAAAGTCACTCCATTGCGAGAGAACTTCAAACAAAGGTTCTCCAAGTTAGACAAAAGTTGAGAGATACATGTTGGTAGGCTGAAGTGTCTCTTCCAAGAGGGAGATGAAGTGGCATGAAATAAAAATGAGAAGTGCTTCCATGGTGAGTAGCATTCAATAAGAGAACTTGTTGTTTTATGGATGTATGTTGGATCCATTTTCTTTCATTGAAATATGTTCTTTCAATGTATGTGCAATTGTTTGTATGCACATTTTGTAAAGACCCACATTTGGGAAATGTTTGTAAATGGAATTTTGTTTACAATCCATGTATGTTGTATTTGATTGTAAGACCCCCCGAAGAGCAAGTTGTATAGGTGGTGACCTGTTATAACACCGCTTATTATGCAATGTAATTTTCTTCCCTTGTTGAGAATATTGAGCAGCAAGGAGAATGCAAACAACATCTATTAATGGGAGAGCTTCACTCTATCCTAAAATACATGCATTGAAGTGGCTAAGAGCATCCACCAAGAAGAAGGCCAAGACACCAAGAGTGCAAGAAGGTTATTTGGAAGAGATGGGAGGGAGTCATGAACTCTCTTTATAACTTGGATTTGTAGGTTCTAGTTTGGGCATGTCAGTATCCAAGAGAGAGAAACAAAGTACTTCCATACATGTAGACGTATAGAGTGAAAACATGAAACTATATGAGCCCCTTATGATCAAGGTGAGAATGTTCAAGTTCCTTATATTGATGATTTTGCTCTTGAATATCTTGATGATTTGCAGGAAGATGTTATTCTTGACAGAAGAGAGAGAACTTCGTGAAAGGGTGATGTGGAGTACCTTCGTGTGGATCTAAAGGGGATGCATCCAAGCAAAACATGATGCATGGAAACCAGAAAATGAAGGAGCTATAACTTCACTTATTTTTTGAATAAAACAAACTTTTGGTGGTCCAAAAGCTTTTTAGTGGGGAGGAGTGATCTAAGAGGATCCCACACCAAACCAATCAGATGGTCTGCAATCGCAATGAAACTACCTGCACAGTAAAGAGCTTGCCGAGAGCTTTCAAACGCATTTTGAAAGAGGTCAAACCGACTTCATATGCAAAAGTTATGGCCCACTGAAGCTAAAAGCCAGATAGGTAAAAAAATATGCACAGGTAACAATGATGGCATCATCCTAATGATTGGACCTAGAGAGGTGGACCAATCACATCCTAACACGTGGACCAATCTTATGTTGACACGTGGCAGAGAGGAGCAAATGGGTTTGTTTGGTTTTTGTCCTACGGTCTTCAACAGATGAGTGTGGGGCCCACGCTATTTGTCAGTTGGGGTCCCATCAACCTTTGGGGTCCTCTTTTTGTAAGGAGGGGGATGGTCAAGCATGGCCCACATTATTTTCCGGTGGGGGGCCTATCAACCAGTGGAGTCCTCTTTTTGTAAGGAGGGGGACCCTACTATTTTTTCTTCATATTACAATTGAAATGAAAACAAGGAGAGAAGTGGGTCCTGGCAAGAAGCCTAATGAAGTACCCACGTACAAGAAGCTCTCGAAAAGTGGAGTAAAAGGAGAAAACCCAGTGGGAAAAAACTCCCCCCCAAAAGAGAGACAAGTCCACTCTCTAATCTAAGAAAGATGCCAAGGATGGGTCCCAACCACAGACGAGCATGTAAAGGTTCCCATGTACAAAGAGGCAATCTCTCGGAAAGAAGAAGAAGAGAGAAGAAGAGGGAGACGAGAGGAATGCAGAAGATGTCATGGACAGATCTAAACTCTGTAGCTCTAGGAGGTCTCCCAAAAGAATGTTGATGACGAGATCCTCTTCCTCTGGACTGAAGAAGAGCCACCCGCACCAAACAGTGTGCCTGCCCTTAGGAAGGACAGAAATGACGTGCTGTAAGTCCACCCACTCCACAAAGGAAAATGAAGGCAACAACACGAAGAACTCTGAGTCTGGTGCACTGAAGTGTGACATAGGTCTAGCGAGTGAGTGCCAAGAAACTGAAGGTAATGCCACGTGCGTAGAACTATCAAAGTGAAAAAGAGGAACACCCACAGAAAGGATGTCCAAGTGATGTGAAGGGAACAAAACATTCTCCACAACAGAAAAGGGATCCAAAAGCAAGGGTGGATCAATGAAGGTCTCCAGAAATGTGGAAGTGGTAAAAGTCCCAAAATGGGCACTCCCAACAACAGAGATGATGAACTCCTCTGAAACACCTGTAGATGGATGAGGGACCTGTAGTGCATCACAAGTAGACTCTATGAAAATACGACTAAGGTCAGGCAGATACTCGTCCCAATGAGGGGGCACAACAAACAGAAGAGCGATGTCTGATAGGTATGAATCATCCAATGAAGGTAGAGAAGTGAAGTGGGCCTCGCACACTGGAAGTGGAAAAGAGGCTGGTGTAATGATGGTGTGAGACTGAGTATGAAACTGCTTGATATTTGATGAGATGTGTGATGTGGCAACACTCTCTGGAATAGTGAGAGAAAGAGGAGAAGAGTCCTCTGTAGTACTCTCTGCATCAGAACTGGGTGCATAATCCTCGTCATCAGAAGTAGAACCAAACGAGTATATGTCAGTGGAATTGCCATCACACGAAGAAATGGAGGAGACAACTAAATTAGTAGCAGTAACAACGGTGGCAGTATGTGAAGGGTCTCCATAGAGGGATTGAAGAATGCTCTAGACACGATGAGGTGGATCTGATTGTGCCACGTGAAACCAGAGAGATCTGGAGACATGCATCATCATGTGACCAAAGACATGGTCACACGTGTCGAGAAAGTCCTCCAGATGACGATGATCAGCGGGTGCAGGAACTGGCCCAAGTAAAAAGGGTGAAAGACCCTCGTGAGTGAAGTAACGTTCCATGGAAGCACGCCAAGCTGAATAGTTCCCTCTCCCGGTGAGAAGTGGTGGAGGCTGTAAAGCGATCCTATGACGCTCAAGTCTGGAAAGAGCACTCTCCATGATGAAAAATGCAAGATGCACGAATGCAAGATGTCAGACTCGGCCGATAATGCGTCTGCGTGTGAAAGCCCAAGAGTACAATTAACCCCCTAGAATGCGGCACTTTATAAAGTAGTGCGTTTACAAAAATAATAATTCCATCACGTAATGTGTGAAAAATCATGCAACTTTGAGTAAAGAAGCGCTAAAAAACGAGCTGCGAGTCAAAAGTTATGGCATTAAAACGATTCCCGCAACTGATGGAAAATGCCACTAAACGCTACAAACACATTAAAAAAATGCCTAAAATGGGTGCAATGGGTGTCATGTGACTACTCGTTGGAAACGAAATCAAATTTTAGACATAGTTTGTTTTGCTTGCGAGGGGTGATTAGCCTCCTGCCAACCTGGACCTCGCCCTCCGTCTTCGTCACTCGAAGGAAGGACATTCAACCAGGCAAAATACAGCCTAAAAATTTATTACAATGCCATAATGGAATGTTTTAATCCTTAAAAAATTTAAAAAGATATTGTTTTATCCTTAAACAATTCTAAAAGGGATGAGGATGGGTCCCACGTTTGAAAGTAATGTGGTGACAGCGAGCTTGAGGTGTTGCAGGTCGCTGCAGGAGGTGGAGCCGCTGGAGCAGGTCTGATTGTAAGGATCTGGGAGATGGTGCAGCCTGAATTCACCTTGGGTAACCCTTGAGCGTTGACTGTAACCGTCAGGCAGGTGATCCACGTGTGGTGTGGGGAAAACCATTAAGCACAGAGGAGAAAATGCAGGAATAGTGGAGCTATGTAAAATGGTCGCTGCAGAGATTGAAACGTGGCAGGGAGGATTCCACACGTTGCAGGGCTGAAGTGAATCTCAGGTCTGAGAAACGATATGTGTAGGTTAGCAAGGTAACTCAACCGCTAAGAACACGAGTATAGGAACACGAGCACAACAACTCTGAGAGTAGTGCACAAGCAGATCCAACAGAGTATGTAGGGAAGTCTGAGCAAACGTGCTGAGGGGGAAAAATGCCAACCACGATTTACAATGCAGAATCCCTTCGTAGAGTAACGTTGCAAGATTCACGTGCCAAGGAGAATGGTGCAACGACCAAGTGGTGGCAGGGTGAGATGTGCTACACCAACATTCACACCGGTGGGCTTGGTAAACAAGGATGCACAACTGAGAGAGCTTGTTCAAACACAAGGGCATAGTCTAATAGTCGCGAGAGAGCACATTCAAGCAAGGATGCATAGGTGTAGAGGCCACGAGCGCTCGGATAATGCACTAACAAGATAGCCAATGTGAGTGCAGAGGTCCATTTAATGCATAGACAACATAGTCAAACTAAGGACAAGAAACCATGCCACAACGTGAGTCGAAGACAGCCATAGCGAAGCAACAGGTAACACACCAGTACAAAACCAAGAACCCTTGAAAATGCAAGCTGAACCTGCTCCAAAAACCTGCATGCAAACCTCGAAGAATCCTGAAAATATGCAAACACCAACATGACAAAACGGACCACAAACAAACCCAAACAGAGGTGTGAGGCCCGAAATCAATGCAAGTAGAGCACATGCAAATGCTAGCTTGCACAAGAAACTACGCGACGAAGAGTAGTAAGCAACTATTGCGAGCAACACGATTCCGATCCCCGAGCTTTGATACCATGTTGGAGGAATGACAAAGATCTGGAGGGAATTCATGAGCACCAAAACGTTGCACTCAACCACAAAATGATATAGCTTCAAGATCAAAGCAAGAAATCATTCGTGGAAGCAATGTGCATGCATTGAGGGAAAAACGCTGAAAAAACCAAACTCTATTCCATTCCCCATGTGTTGCTCAAGATGAAAGGGTGTATAAATAGTAGTTGGGTGTGAAACTCCCCCACAAATGTAGTCGTCGAGAGGTGGGAGTTACATTCCCGGAGTAGCCGGTCAAATGTAACTCCAATGACGCTCTATGACGTGTGTAAGAGCCATAATGACACCCTAGGACACCTAAGCATGGTGAATCACCTATGTGGAGGTATTCCACATATTTAAAATAAATACATGGAAAATAACCTACACCAACAGGGGACCCTACTATTTTTTCTTTATATTACAATTGAAGTAATTTTTCTGTATAAACCAATGTAGATGACTCAACATGGTGAATGTGGGACTAAATTCCCATGTATTTTCAAAGCATAGCACCAAACACAAGTGGAGAGATCTTAACCCACCATGTGGCATCCTCATAAAGAACTAGTTGTTCAAGAACCTTCCAAGCACACAAGGTATCCAAATCAAGTCCAAAAAATTGAGCTAACACACACAATGCCCAAGGTTGAGGCAAGGATGGTCTCATGAATGAGATACGAATCTTGGAGATTAAGTTTTAAGCCTATGTTTGTTTCAAAGCCAAAATAATGTGAGATTAAAACCCATAGAAGATGCGAAAAACCTCTTCATAAGGCATAATGTGGAGAGTAGGGATTAAACCACTCACCCCATGTACCCCATTATTGGTCTTATCCGTTAGGTCATGCCTAACTTTGGAAAAGAAAAATTAAGGATTTCATATGTGTGTGTGTGTGTGTATATATATATATATATATATATATATATATATATATATTCATGTTTTGTAAGCCTAAACCAAAGCATATGAAGGTGTCTCAAGTTGGATTTGAACCCCGAATAAAGTGATAAAAAGATTATTATTTAACAAAAAAACCAGGGAGTTATGAGACATTATAATAAGAATAAATTTTTATTTTTTAAAAAACTATTTAACATTTTGTAAGGGGAACAAGCAAAGTTTATGTTCTTTTGTTACAGGAAGAAGAAATAGAAGGTCATTGAGCTAGGTCTAAAGACTTATAGAGGAAATCAACGATTGATTGTATATTGAAAGCCCCTTATTCAGAGAAATAGCCCCCTTATTGGGATAGATATTGATGTAAAAAAAATGTACTTTGCATCATCTTTAATGGATCAACTCATGTATTGAAGCAAACCTGGAGAGATAGCACATATAGGTGAACTCCGTTATTTATTTGCATTATTATTATCTATGTTTTTATCATTTTTTTTTTGTGTTTAATCAGTAATAGTATGATTTTTAACTCATTGAGAAAATTTTTAACGTAAAGACGGGAAATTGAGAAAATACGTGAAGTTTTTAGAATGAGTGAAATAGTGATCATTTGTATAAACTAACCATTTCAAATCAGTCATCTAGGTGATACATATTATTTACACTATGTTGTTGATATACACCAACTACTATGGTAATTATCCTCATACATATACAACAAGTTTGCAACTAGGTGTACCGAATTAATTCTTCCATTTTCCACTCCACCAATAATTAATATCTCAATTACCATTGTAATTATTATACAAGGAAACTATGTGGATATTAAGCTTGATCAAGAGATATCTAATCATCCAGGAGAATCGAGGATCATTCTTTTGTTCTTATTATTACCATTTAATAGTATGTTTATTACACAACTATTTGTTAAATACTTTTTTAATGCATTCATGTCAATTTTGAAATATCTTTTCCAAGTACATGCTTGTAGATGGTTTGTTTAAATTATGGAGTTTCCTCACATCTTGCTCATTTAAAACACAAAGAAGGTAATTTATTTATTAATAAATGTGGTATGTTATAAATAAGAGAGAAAAACCTTGAGATTGATAACACTATAATTTTTTTTTATTTTTTTTATTATTAAACGCTTTTGACCGGATCTTTGAATCGGAGGGTTAGGCCCCAACCATACAAGAGAGGAGGGAAAGAAGAGGAGAAGAGGAAGAAGAGTGGTGGCAGGAAGAAGAAAGACCACCGTCCACAAGAAAGTGGATGGGTGAAGGAAACACCAAAGTGTGAAACCAAAAGCAAACTAGAACTCCCAAGGCCGAAACCCGAACACTCAACCGAATTGGGTGCCCACATGCCTATTAGCCTTGCGTAGAAGGAGGTGGAAGGCTCAACTCACCCTATCCTTGAGCTTGTTCCACTTATCGATGACAAAGTGAACAAGAAACATGGCCGCATTAATGTCCACCTCGAGAAGAAGTCTTTGATCAAGCCGACCCACAGAGAACATAGAATTAACATTTTGGGAAAAGTGGAGAAGATCACGATACTGGCCGTAGAGCCACTGAATGCCACGACCATACCCGATGGCAAGCTCATCAACTTCTTCGACCCAAAGTAAGAGGATCTAGGAGAGAGAAGTAGAGAAGTTCTTCTTGAAGGCTGACCCTATGAGCAGGGTAAATCTCATTGTCGGTGATGAATTCAACAACAATCGGGTCTTGATGAAGAAGTAGATAGAAAGAGACAAAATCCTAAGTGATATTTGAGTTGGAGCGAACACGACGCGATCGGAAGCGATAAGAGTCACCTAAGATAGTTTCAATAGCTTCGGCCTCCAGATGAGAAGAGTAACAGAAGACTTCAGAGAGACAATATCTGTCAATTGTGTGAGGAGAAGATTCTTCCAGAACCGAGATGTGAAGAAAAAAAAAGGGAAATCAAGGAACACCATGAAGTGAGAAGAGAAACGAGAAAATCATTGTGAAAACAAATGAAAAGAGGCATGAATCCACACAAAGCTGACGCCCACGCCTAAAAGGGGCATTGCATGCGTAGAGGGACAAATCCAATCTGCTGCTGTGTACCCAACCGCTCATGTGAGATGATGAAAGAAAGGCCTTACCATGCTTCAGCATATCTGGAGATGACATTGGCAACAGGATGATCAATGGAAAATTTAGCAAGAAGATCCGCAACATGATGAGCTTCGTGAAAGATATGTGTGATGTGCCAAGTACGAATTTTGCCAAGCCAAAAGAGGATATTAAAAATAAAAGGATTAATTTTCCATGAAGGGGAAGACCCACTAGAGATAGCTTGAATTATGATTTGGGAATCACCTTCTATAAAAAGGGAATCTCATCCTAATTGAACAGCCAATTTGACCCCTTCCAGAAGCGCTTGAGCTTCAGCCATATACAAGAGCAAACAAGAAGGGGAAAGGAACCCGCAGAGATAAGATTACATGTATCACACCTGATAATACAACCAGCACTAGATTTACTAGGGTTCCCTCTCGAGGCACAATCAAAATTCAGTTTCCACATGCCCATAGGGGGAGGTCTCCACTTGGCCCTTTTTCTTCTAATTAATTTCTCAACTTGGGAGAGACCTTTTTTGATGATGGAACCAGGGCAGGGGAGTTTGATAACTGGCCATGAATTTCTGATATCCTCATCTCTAGATGAAAAAATGGGATTAGAGAGGTTGTTTTTATTGACTTTTTCTGAGATGGCCACTTCCATCTTATTAAGAAAAATAGGGAGCTCAGCAATTTCTTCCCGGAATAATCGTAAATTGTGTTCCCACCAAATGTGCCAGATAAGGAAAAGAGGAGCATTCATCCAAATAGAACTGAGGGAGCTTTCTTGCCCAAATATAGGCCAAGAAAGGAGAGTTTCTCCAATATTTTTGCAAGGAACCCAAGATAGATTCAGTTTAGATAAAATCCATTGCCAATAGTTGGAAGCAAAGGAACAAAAAAGAAGGAGATGATCCAAATCTTCCTTGTCTTCACTGCAGAGCACACATTTGGAGGGACCAATGAATCCCCAAGATCTTCTCCTCACCTGAGTAAGTACTTTCTTTTTAAAAACTAGCCAACCAAAAATAGCAACTTTAGGTAAGAGACTGGGATGCCAGCAGCTGAAGGAACAGGGAGAGCCCAGACCAGACTAAGAGATAAGTTGAGCATAACCGGCTTTCACTGTGTATGAGCCTGTGGCGTCACCAAGCCATAACAGTTGATCTTCACCACCATTGAAGTGAGCATGCTTGGCCAAAAGGGCATCTGTGAAGGAGGAAGACTCTTGGAGGTTGGTTCCAATGGAGGTAATATATTTCCATTGCCAAGATGGCAAACTGTTCAAATGTTGGCGACCAAAATCGGCTACTTTAGTGCCCCAGGATGCTTCGGAAAAGTTCATAACTCTATTAAGATTGGGAATAAGGTTAAGAGGGGGTGACCCATTCCAATTATCCTCCCAAAATGCAACCAACTGACCATTTTTTATTTTCCAGGAAACCAAATCAGTGATCAAGGATTTGTATTTGCAGATAAAGTTCCAGATATGAGAGCCTTTAGGGATCTCTGAGCTAGAATGCGGGAGCTCAGGACGGCCTTCCTCCAAATATTTATGAGAAAGCACTTGAAAATCCAACTGCTTGGCATTTGAAATAAAGTTCCAAACAAGTTTAGCACCGAGAGCCGAATTCTATAGGGCCAGATCCAAAATGCCCAAACCACCTAATGGCTTAGGAAGCTTGACAGTTTCCCAATTCACCAAGTGAAATTTTCTTCCTTCGTTTTTCCCTTTCCAGAGGAAGGATTTGATCATTTTATCAATTTTGAGAAAGACATTCCTTGGTAACAGCAAGACCAACAACATATATATCGGGAGGGCCAAGAGGATGAAGTTAATTAGAAGAGCTCTACCAGCCAAGGACAATCATTTCCCCTTCCAAGAGAGCATCCTTGATGACAAAAAATTGAGGAGCCCATCCCATAAATTAGCTTTACCATTGACAGAGAAGAAAGGGATGCCAAAATATCTATGAGGAAGGGAGCCCACCGCAAAGCCAAGAATTGTCTTGATCCTGCGCTGCAACTGGGGTGTGACATTAAATAAGGAAATAATAGATTTATGGAAGTTGCTTACCTTGCCAGTCGATAAAAAAATAAGAATTCGGGATGGAAGATAAGCATCAGGATTCCGGAATAGACACTTGACTGAATAAGAAAGTGTCATCCGCAAATTGTTGGTGCGAGAGGAGGGGGAGGTTGGAAGTTAAGCAGATGCCCTTAAGAACCCCATCCAAAAGTGTTGATTTGATGCTACAACTCAGGGCCTTAATGACCAGGATGAAAATAAATGAGGAAAGAGGACCACCTTTCCTTAAGCCCTTGCTACTTCTGACCAAGCCTTCTACCAAGCCATTAACTAGAACAGAAAAATGGGGAGTAGAAATACAATTGAAAATACAATTACATAAGTGTTAGTTAAAGCATATGGCATGAAGGGACTTAAATAGGAATCTCTAGTTGATACGATTGTAAGCTTTGCTAAAATCCAATTTAATCATCATACCATATCGAGAGGAGGAATGGAGAGTATGGTTAATTCATGTGAAATGATTATATCATCAGTAATAGGCCTCCCAGGAATGAATCCGCTTTGTTCCTGCGCCACAAGTTTGTGAAGAAGAGCACTCATTCTTGAAGCAATAGGCTTATATATGATTTTATAGGATGTATTGCATAAGGATATCATCCTGAAGTCATCAAGAGATTCAGCCGGTGCCTTTTTGGGAAATATGCAGATAAGGGTGTGATTTAGAGTGCTAAGAAGCTTGTTTGAACAATGAGATTCCTCCATGGAATGCCAAACTGTATCCTCAATAACATCTCAGAAATCCTGGTAAAAAGAAGTCAAAAAACCATCCGGTCTGGGTGCTTTATCCCTCTGCATAGAAAAAATGATCCTACGAAATTCATCCTTAGAAAAAGGAGAAAGAAGCTTAGCATTATCAATATCATCAACCATTTTAGGAATCTGATCAAAAAAGGAAAGTTGGGCATCCAGAGGGGAGGCTGAGTCGCCATTCAAAAGATTTTCAAAAAAAGACACCGACTCGGTTTTAATCTGAGATTGAGAGGACAACACTTTGTCATCTTCCAACTTCAAGGAGGAGATATAATTAACATTTCTTCTAGCTTTAACAAAAGCATGAAAGAATTTGGTATTTTTGTCCCCATCAGCCAGCCACACTTCACGCAATTTCTGTCTCCAATGAATTTCCTCTTTAAGAAGAAGATCACCAAGTTCACTGAGTAAAGATTTTTCCTTGAAGAAATATTCCTGGTGCATACCATGAGAGAAAACAGATTCATTAAGAATACGTAATTCTTTCTCGACCCTCTGTTTTTCCTAGAAAATATTTTTAAAACATGAGACATTCCATTCTAGCAATCTGTCTTTTAGTAAAGAAAGGTTTCTTGAGAGTTTATACATCCAAGTCCCTTCCACCGTGAAGGAGGCCCACCAAGAATTAATCAAAGACCTGAGAAAGGGATCCTGCAACCACATGGACTCAAAATTGAAAGGAGAGTGGTGCGGTAGGAGGTCAAAGGAAATGTTGAGAGAGACAAGAAAATGATCAGAGCTGGAGAGAGGAAGAACATAGCATTTGATGATAAAAAATTTCTAAATCCATTCTTCGAAGACGAGAAAATGGTCAAGGCAAACAACCATGGAGCTGAACCCAAGACGCTGGTTATTCCAAGTGAACCAACCAGAACTTGGTTCCACATCAACTAACTTGGCAGAGGTAACAAAGGAGGTGAAATCCACTTGAGAATGAGGCTGCCATTAAATCCCCCCCGTTTATATTTGTCGAAGAGAGTAGCATTAAAATCCCCAGCCACTACAGTCTTGGAAATCAGAGTCGAGTCAAGGACTTGTTGAATCCTTGACCAGAGCTTCCTTTTTTTAATGGGTTATTAGGGCCATATACATTACATAGAAAGATGGACACATCATAATGTTTGATGTAGAATTTTCTCCAAATGAAATTAGATTCGACCAAGAGAGGCTTGAGACTACAGTTACTAGATTTCCACAGAACTCCCAAACCACTAGATGCACCAATTGAGTCTAAGAAGCACCCTTCCCAACCTTTCCATGTACGAAACCAACCATTCTTACAATCAACTTTAGACATCTTAGTATCTTGGATAAGACATATAAAAGCATTCGAATCGATAACATAATGTCTAAGCATACGTTGCTTGTTAGGGGCGTTCAAGCCCCTAACATTCCAAGAAAGAAGGATCATGTGATCTTCAGAGAGGACACGCCTCTCCTACGTGAGGATGGAAAAAAGGAACGAAGTTGAAGCTGCTTACCTGCAACTATTTCTTTGAGGGAAAGGATGCCTTTGGAAGGGAAACCTAGCTGAGATTTCCGCCCCGTATCCATATTTAGAATGGCTGGAGTCAGAAGAATCGGACACATCTAATTTTTTTCTAGAGGTGGATCGATGGGGACATCTTCTGAACAGTTTTTAAGTTCCCCAGAGTCTTCATCAATGGAGAGGATCAACTCATCCTTCTCATTCACCCATTTTTCCAGAGAGGCTGCATCCGCACCAAGACCGAGTGCGATGCCTTCTTAGAATAAAGAGAGAATTCGAGTAGAATCTTGAACAACAGACATAGTTTCTTTTACCAAGGAGATTGTAATTGGATCAAGAGCAAGAAGGTATATCGTAGGAATAGAGCCAGGTAGATCAACACCAAGTGAGTGATCTTTCCCAAAAGATAGAGATTTTGTGGATTTGGAGACAGGAGGTGAGATAATATTTTTCCTCCATATGGCAGCGCTGGATACAGGAGGGTTTTTACATATTTTTTGAAAGTGACCAGGTTGTTTCCATTTAAAGCAACTATTGTAAACTACCTCATAATACACCTTCTGCACCCATTTCCCAGATGGGGTGGAGAGAACAATGAATTCCTAAATTTTTTTGGTGGGATCTATAAAAATGCATATCCTAGCAAAAGACAAAAGAGTTCCTTCCAAAGTAACTGGATAAATGCGAACGACGCGCCCTAAGCTGGAGAAGATTTTATTAAGAATGGAGGAGGACCAAAACTCACTTGGTAGTGAATATAGCGTGATCCAAACTTGGATGCCATCCATTTCATCTTGATCTGGATCAAAGTGGGCAGACCCCTCATGAATGTGTAGGTCGGACATAGCGAAAAAAAATTCTTCCCTCTCCAGGGTATCGTCCCTCTACGCCGAACTATAGAGGATAACAAGAAAAAAACCTCTCTCCAAGAATCAAATGCGGAGACCGCTACCCCACTGAGTATCGCACCAGCTGCGAATGCCCTCTACCAAGAGACGACGACCCTCAAATTTAGCAATGATTGATCTTTTTCCAAGAAGGGTGAAATGAGTAGTCAGGTCATCTAAATCCACCAAAGAGACAGATACAAACTCCGTCGGAATCGAATTGAAACAAAGCGGGTCGCATGTTATATTTGCATTGAGATCACTGAACGAATTTGTATCTCTGGGATTCATATGTGTTTGCAGTGCTTCCGATAGTCCATGGCCTGCAGAAAGCACCTGTACAGATTCTCAGGTGGGGGATGCCGGCTAACCATTGCAAAAATTGAATTTTGAAAAAAAATGACCGTTCTGGTCCATTTCGTTGCCGCTTACCCTTCATGCTTCCCCTAGCTTTATTATAGTTTTTTGCACACTATAATTTTTTTAAAGATAGATGCATATAACATGTTTTCATTTTTTAATGGTTTTTAAGAAGAGTGGTTTTAGGTTTCAGGCTCTAGGGTCTTTAAGTTCCAATTTTTCAGATTATGATTGTAAGGAAAGTGTTTTATTCAATTTTTTGTAATTTTAAAGATTTGTAGGTTCATGCTTTTGGGATTTCCTAGTATTTTTAGTTATGTTTTCAAAGTTTTTAGGTTTGGAGATTTCAATTTTGTTGATTTTTTGTTCTTGCATGGCTTTAGGGTTTTTAGGTTGAAGGATTTCTCTTTTAAGGTTCAAGTTTCAATTTTTGTGGGCATTTAATATCGATTTTTTTTTATGTATTTAGGGTTTCCCCATTCAAATATTTTAAGTTTAAAATATTTTAAGGTTTCTAACCTATCAAATCTTATAGGGTTCATGCTTTGTTTTTTAATTTTCAAGGTCTTCATATTTTGATTTTAGAGTTTCTAGTTTCAAATTTTGGGTTCTCTAACAATCAAATTTTTGTGTTTTTATGGTACATTCAAGATGGGGATTTTTGGTTCAATGTTATCATATTTTGGGTTTTTGAATTATGTTTCAAATATTTATTTTGTTTTGATATTTTTGAATTTCTAGTTTCAACATTCCATATTTTATTGTTTTTTTAATTTTATGTTATGGGTTTTCTGTTTTTCGGGTTTCTAATTTCTAATTTTGAGTTATATGAGAACTCTACACCCATAATTATTTTTTCAATGGTTTTTAGATGTGATATTTTCAAGTTCAAGGTTTTATACATTGACATGTATTTAATGTTTCCTCAATGGTTGTTTTGGGGTTAAGAGTTTTATTGATTTTAAGTTTGAGTTTTTTGAGTTTATAAGATCTTCAGATTCTAGGTTTTGATCTTTTCAGTTTCTCATTTCTAGTATCGAGGTACTCTATATCAATCGTTTTGTGTTTTTAGGTTCATTTTTTTTATCTTTAGAGTTTTTATGTTTTTGTACTCTATGTTTTCATGATTTTCAAGGTTTTCAAGTTAGGTGTTTTTTATTTTCCAATTTTAAGTTTTTTTTAGTATTTTATAGTTTTTGGATTTAGGGATTTTAGATTTTGTGTTTTTGGGGGAATTTTATATAAATACAATTCTCTATATTTTTTGTTTTTTCCTCATTAAGAGTTTTTGGGTTTTATAGTTTTTATGAACTTTCAGGGATGAATCTTCTGATGTTTGGATTTTGTTTTTGTTTTTTAGTTTCTTTGAATTCCAGGCTTCATTTTTTAGGTTTCTAATTTCAAATTTCAATTTTTGGTGGCATTAATTATCAATAAAAATTCTAATTTTTCAATCTTTTTGGTTTCAATATTTTTAGGTTAGGGTTTCTTTGATTCATTTTTTTAGATTTTTGGTTTTGAGATTCATGTTTTATGGTAATGGGGGATTTTTAATTTGGAGCTTGCAATTTTTATGCTCTTGGGTTGTCTAGGATGTATATTGAACTTATGTTTTTTATGTTCATGTCTTTTTTTAGGTTTTTGTTTTCAAGTTTTGAGATATTGAGAACTATATATTAGTAAAAAAAATATTTCCGTGGTTTATAGATTTGATATTTTCAAGTTTTATGTTTTTAGGCATCAATGTGCTCTTAGGGTTCCCTCACCATGTGTTTCACATTTCATAGTTTTAAGGGGTTTTAGGTTCAAATGTTTTATTTTTTTGGTATTTAGGGTATTTAATTTTTATTTTTTTTGGTTTCTAGTTTTAGGTTTTGGGATGTTTATATCAATCAATTTTTTGTTTCTATGTGTGAACAAGAAAATTAGAGCTTAAACTAAAAAACCATGGATGACAAACCAAATCTCTCTTCTCTAACTCAAATGCAAACCTCCGATTGAGTGGACAAGGGACATAAAATATACCTTTAATTACCAAAAGAAAACTCCCTTGTGAAGTGTTGAATTCGATCAAAGTGATTGATTGATGTTGGTTTCTTCAAAAATGAATATGTGCATGAATTTTTTTAATACATACCTTGGAATCTTGATGATGGATTGATAAAGGATAATGGCTTGAGATTGTTCATTTTCAAGGCAATGATTCTCTCCTTCATATAGTTTTCATGGAGGACGTGGCTTGTTTATAGAGGCGACATGGAGGAATCGATGGATATGATGAAGCCATTATGGATCTAGATCAACAGTTGGGATTGATTTGGATGAGGAAGGTTCTTTTGATGGGAGGGATATTAGTAATTTTAAATTAATGGAAGGTGGTAGAAGATGAAGGTTCTAGATATGGAGAATTATAAAGAAGGATTTGATTATTAATGATGATTATATGAGAGATTAGTTGGAGGATTTGTAGGATATGCTAGGAGGGTAGGTAGAGGTAGGTAGCTAGGAATTTCAAATTCCTAAAAATATGAAACATGATGTGATTAGATGATTGCCTAGAGAAATTAATTAAGATAAAGGGGCATGTAATAATTTATATGGTTGGATTTGATGAAGGGATAATTAGTAGGAGGGATTATTTTAGGTACATACACCATGGTTTTTGAGATCCATATTTTTAGATTTGTAGTTTTTAGGTTTTTGGGTTTTTAGGTTTTAGGATTGAGGTTTCATATTTTAGAGATTCTAGGCTATGATATTTTGAGTTTAAGGTTCCATGGTTTTATGGGTTTTTAGTTTTTATAGCTCCAGTTATTTGTTGGTTCCTTTATGCATAGACATATTTTGATTGAGACTCTAATAGATTTTGGACATTTTACTATGATATTTTATCCTCATGGACATTATGGTATTTTGGGCACGTAGCGCCAATTGGACTAGATTCGTATATTAATATATTTCTTATGATTTTGATGACACTAATAGGGTTATATGATAGATCTATTGGTTAGATGTTGGTTTCTTGTGGTTGATTTGATTAATGATATAGTTTTCTGGATTTAATAATGGTAATTTTCATGCTAGCCTAAGTATATGTCGTTGCAATTTTATCTGTGGGTGATTCATGGCAAACTATGTGAATAATTATATGCATTGCACTATCAATTGTAAAATTATGTTAGGACATTATAAGTTTGATTGAATTTGTGATGTGTAGATGATGTTTATTATATTGGATAGATGTGGTTAATGTGTGTAATGAGTGTGCAAGTGACAGGTATAGGAGAGCATGGGTTTCAGGGCAAGCTACGCAATTGTGCACGAGTGGCCCACGGGCTGAGTCCTAACCATGCTAAATGTTTGAGGCCTTAGAATAGGTGTATTTATTTGGGCACCATGGGTGAACCCTCAATTGTAATGTAATTATGTCTTGTAAAATTAATTATGTTTAGGGTGTGTTTTATTAAGTAAACTAGCTTAGGGGTTTAATGATCTCATCTTAATTTAAGTGTTGGTTTTGGGTAAGTGTGTGTGTGTTGGTGTTGGAAGAAGGGATTGGGGACCACATGTGAACCTTGGGTGGACCCCACACCCTCTACCCTTGTGCCCAAGCATGCCAAACCCGAAATTGGGTTATTTTGGGCATTTTTAGGGACCCCTTTTGAGTTTGGGAGTTCCCTTAGCATGAAAATGGGCCCTTGGACCCTACCTAATAGGTAGGGGGGGCTTATTTCCAAGGTTTGGAGGGAGTTTCCCTCCCATTTTTCCCTCCTTAGTCACCATCCATGTAAGATGGTTGGTTTGTGTGTAATTGTTAAAAGTTGCTCCACTTTGTTTTATTTTAGTTTTTAGTATTTTGGGTGATAAGGGCTAAAAGGTGAGTTTACTCTTACTTATTTGGTTTTTGGAATCTTTGACTCTTGAGAGGAGAGGGGGTGACACTTGTCACTTTCCCATTGGTGAGGAAACTTTTGGGTTCCTCTTCTTATTCTTCCTCATGTGGAAGGAAGGGGTCTTCTTGGCTCATTTTTTTTGGAGAACTTGGAGAATTTTGGGAGCTTGGAGGTGAGCTTGGACAAAGGGAAAAGCTTAGAGTCTTGGAAAGCATTGTAGAGGTAGGATTCTTAACCTTTTTTCTTTCTTAGTTGTGCTTATCTTGTTAACTATGCTTTGATCAATAAAATGATGTGTGTGAAATGATGTGTTGTGAAGTTGTATGGTGAATGTAGTTTGTTTGCTTGTTCTTGTTGTTTTCTTTTGTTTTCTCTCCACCATCATTTGGATTGATGGTTTTTGGAGAATGTAGGGGAAGAGAGAGGGATTTCCCTCTCAAACCTCATGGTTTTTGGTCAAGCCATGAATGTCCCTTCTCATCCCCTCATATGGTTTGAGGTGGGAGAAAGGTTCATATGGCTTGAACCTTTCCCCATTCTTGGTGAGGAAACCCTTTTGGGTTTGAAAATCCTCCCAAGAAGGATTTCTATGACATAAAGGAGGAATAAGGAGGATGAATGATTAGGAGGTATAAGGAGTTTTGTAAACATTTTTTTGTTGGTGCTCCTATGGTTGGACAC
Source organism: Taxus chinensis (assembly GCA_019776745.2). Lineage (NCBI taxonomy): Eukaryota > Viridiplantae > Streptophyta > Pinopsida > Cupressales > Taxaceae > Taxus > Taxus chinensis. Next base: position 813,209,876 of record CM034151.1, on the reverse strand, counting down.
CTTTGATTTGGGCATCCTACTTCTTCTCTTCCCCCTTGTGAGGTTGACCTTGTTATCCTCATGTTGTTGTTTTATCATGTGTAGTATGTCTAAGTGGTTAAATGGTCTTATGTATTCTTGTTGTGTTTTATCCCCATTATACTTGTGCACATTGTGGAAGTTTGTTCCTCTCTCCCATGGGCTTGGGGGAGGCTAGCATGGCTTCCAACCATGGAAAGGCATGTGATGATGCCTATTGGTTGGGTGGTAAACAAGCCTTGTCTCTTATTTCAGCATCCTTGGAAGAACACTCAAGTTGGAGATAGTTGGAGCCTCTTGCCATCTTGGTCCTCCTCATCTTCATTTTTGAGGGCATTACCTTCATTTTGTAAATAAATGTGGCTTTGTGAAGTTTTACACTCTTGTAAATACACCTATTTTTGTACTTGATTGTTTCTTGTAAACTTTAGTCATTACTAAGAAAGTTTTTACTTTATTGTTGCAAGAATCTTGTAAGATTATCATTTGAAATCATAATGAAACCATGAGTTTTTTTATTTCAATGTCTTCATTTGGAAGGTTTTGTTTGTTTAGAAATATGCAAAATATAGTTATGCAATATACTTTAAATCTGAAATATTTAGTTGTGCTTATTTTTTTTTAAAAAATATGGCATTACATTTTGGTATCAGAGCCGTGGTTCAAACACGCGGACTCTTGGGTAACTAGTAAATGTTTTAGTCTTGCATTTAACAAAAAAATAATATACATATGGATGTCCTTATTGTAATCTTTCTTGCATGAAAATCTGAAATATTTCTTTAGTTAGTATTGCAAAAATATAGAAATTTGAAAATACCATTTAGTTAGTTCATTTGAAGGAAAACTTAGTGTTCATGGAGTTTTAGGATTTTTTTTAAAATGGTTATATTATCATTTTTTTTTCTAATAATAGGTTTTGTTTTGCAAGTTTGATAGTATTGAACAAGGAAATGAAAACAGATTTTATATAGTTACATTTTTTTTTTTGGTTTCCTATTTATGACTATATTTTTCCTAGTATAAACAAATAAAATAAAAGAAATACAAATAATATATATACACACACACACACATATATATATATACTGATATATACATATACAAATATTATATACATATATATATATATATATATATGTATATATATATTATATATATTATCCTATAGGGTATGGCATATATATATATATTATACATATAAAATACAGATATAAATATCCTTAATAATAAGGGCATATCATATAATTATATACAATAATAATTTTTTTATATATACATTTTATAGATTCCATATATATATATGGTTTTTTTGCTATATATATATATAAAAAACGAAAACCGTATATATATATAATTAAAAAAATAAAATAAAATATAAAAACAAAATAATAACATAACAAATTTTTTGGGGGGGGCCGAACCCCCCCACCCCACTACCCTTTGGTAACCCCCCTGCCCCCCGGACCCCTTTCCTCCCCCTGCGACCCCTGTACCTCCCCCCACCCCCGTGCACCCCCCTGACCCTCTACCCCTACGCACCCTACCTGCGTTCCCCTGCCCCGCACCCCCATCCAAATCCCTGTCCCTTTACCCCATGCCTCTGCCCCCCTGTCCTCTTGCTCGCCCACCTCCCCCTTGCCACACCTCCACTCAGGCTGTTTCCCCCTTGCCCGCCTTCCCAATGGCCCGCCCCTGCACACCACGACTCTCCAAAACATACATAATAATAACACAATTTCCATGGTGGCTGTGTGTGATACAGTCCGTGTGTGTGTGTTCCATCTACACATCGTGTGTGTGTGTGTGTTGTGTATAAAGGCAACAACAAAAAATATAATATATAAATAATAAAATGAAAAGTAGTTAAATAAATATGAAACATTGTTCACCAACAAAAAAAAGAAATACAAAGGGATCAATTATGAATGAAATAATTCCATAGCCCTCCACCTACAAATGAGAGATTCCAAGAATTCAACTCTCCCTTAGCTCCTCTAGAGCACATTAGAAATGACAAGAAACAAAATGAAATGAGGAGAGGAAATAGAAAAGAGGGGAAAACATAGAGGATGATTAGGGCAGATTTAGGGCAAAATTTCAAAAATCTAAAGGCCAAGATTGGATTTGATCCTAGGGCTCTCTATTCAACCTTACTTTTCTTTAAAACATGACATTTTAATGGGCATTGAAAAATACATGAATAAATAAAAGGGGGTGTGTGGGTAGATTAAATTAAAAGGGGGAAAACAAAATTAAATTTAAAGGGGTGTGTAGGGTAGATTAAATTAAAAGGGGGAAGACTATTTATTTACTAGGGGTGTAGAATTTTTAATTATGACCCTAGAAAGCTTGATAGAGTAAAATAAATTAAATTATTATTGGGATAGTGTTATTTTATTTCAGGTAAATTAATGATTATTATAAATTAATTATTAATGAGAAGGGGCATTGCATTTGGTGTTACATTATAGAATGATCATAACTATAATAATAATAATAATAAATAATAATAATAATTTAATAATAATATAAAAAAAAGTTTTAAAATTTTTTTATTTTTTTTTATTTTTTACCTCGGTTCAGGATGGCACCCAAGAGGGGACGATCGGCTCAAGGTTCGGGATGTAGTGCACCTACGCGGGAGCCGCTGGCCCCCGATTTTGGGCCTCAGATATTAGAGACCCTGCAACAGCTGATAGGCGTCGTACAGGAGCACCTTCCACCACCGTAGGAGCCGAGAGAGGAGGACATTCAGTTGGGAGATGAGGAGTTGATTGGTGAGGACACACATTCAGAGCCACCTGAGCACGATACCCCGAGATGAGAGAGGTCACGCAGCCCTTCCATCCTTGGTGAGAGGGTGGCCTTGTTTCGTCACAGCCGATCACACAGCTTCGAGGGACCTTTTGGAGATAGGTGACCCCTTTCACCTATTAGACCACATCATCCAGGATAGAGACACAGGCAGTGTGATTTGAGACCTTCTTTACCTTCAGCCACCTACGTTTACTGGTTCGAACAGATGGCTTTAGGGTAGAGTCCTGGCTCCTTAGCCTGGATAGCTACTTTGGCTTGCACTCTCATGAGAGCAATGTCAAAGCTAGGTTCACCATACACCTTCTCCGAGACACAGTAGGTGTTTGGTGGAGGAATGAGGAGTGGAAGCTCCATTTGACTCAAGATACAGTGACCTGGGAGTTGTTCAAGGAGTAGTTTAGAGCCCGGTATATGTCAGAGAATTTTGTGCAGAAGAGGATCAATGAGTTTCACGACCTACGACAGGGTTCTGGCATAGTGGCACAATATGAGAGTAGGTTCTTGGATCTCTTACAGTATGTAGACTACCTGCAAGACAAGAAATTACAGGTAAATAGGTTCATTCAGGGCCTGAATGCAGATATAGCAGGAGTTGTTAGGAATGTTATCTCCTCCCACGCTTGAGAAGGCCGTTGAGAAGGCCTACTTGGCTGAGGAGAATAGGACCAAGGCACAGGAGCACTGAGATAGAAACAAGAGCAAGTTCCAGGATAGGATTCAGGCATTTCAGAGTCAGAGGACATGGGGTGCAGTACCACCCCCTAGAGGAGGATTCTGGTCTTCTCCAGCAGCATCGAGAGCTCCTCCTGCACCCACCGCAGCAGACATAACATCAGGGACACTAGCATCAGAGGGGTAGACAGACTCAGATTTTTCAGCGAGGTGGATCTAGAGGTGGTTTTGGTGGATCTAGAGATAGGAGGCTGGGTACTCATCACTCACAGCTAGCCCACTCGCAGCAGTCTGCTAGGGTTGGAACGACAGGTTCAGTTTTCACCAGAGTACAGGAGGGACCCCATCTCAGAGGGGTACAGGAGGATGTTTTATTTGTGGGGCTCTAGACCATTATGTATGTATGTTTCCACACAAGCCCACTACTATAGCTATGTAGATAGATCCTAGATCCGAGCAGATGATGGGTGTCGTGGGATGCACCCATCATGTATATGCAGTGGTTGATAATCGCCAAGCTAAGCATTAGGCCACAATCCTTAAGACGACATGTACTATCAGGGGTATTTCTTGTCTCAGTAATTTTTGATTCAGGTGCTTCAAATTATTTTGTATCTCCTTTTATGGTGGACCAGTGTGGGCTAGTGGTGGCTAGGAAGCCAGATAGTTAGCAGGTTGAGTTGGCCGCTGGGGCTAAACTCGACCATGGACTCGTATGTGGAGAGTTGTGTACTCGATTTAGGAGTCTTCTCCACTACACTTGACCTCTGAGTTATTCCTTTAGGATCCTATCATGTAGTGGTGGGTATGGATTGGCTTGAGGCTCATCAAGCCAAGGTGGATTGCAGAGAGAAGGTCATTGAGTGTGAGGATGATCTTGGTAGTACAGTTGTGATTTCAGGGATGTATAGACCTATTTCCTTGTGTATGATCTTGACTAAGCAAATCAAGAAGAGCATACATAAGGAATGCTAGTTGTTTGTTTTCACTATCAGTGATCATTCGGAAAGTACTCCGGAGCATTCACCTCTTGATGATCACGCAATTTTGAGGGAGTATGTAGATGTGTTTCCAGGAGAGCTTCCAGGTTTACCACCTAGTAGGGAGGTGGACTTCACCATTGACCTAGTGCTTAGCTTCACACCAATTTCTCGGGCACCGTATCGAATGACGACTTCAAAGCTTCATGAGCTCAAGATTTAGTTAGAGCAGTTATTAGAGAAGGGACTCATTTGACCTAGTGTATTTCCTTGGGGAGCGCTAGTTATATTTGTGAAGAAGAAGGATGGTTCTCTCAGGCTTTGTGTAGACTTCTGATAGCTCAACAAAGTCAAAATAAAGAACCATTGCCCACTCCCCAGGATTAATGACTTGTTTAATCAGATGCGGGGAGCTAGAGTGTTCTCCAAAATCAATCTCAAGTCAGGGGTATCATCAGTTGCACATTTCAGATGCAGACATTCATAATACAACTGTTTCACACATGTTATCAGCATTATGAGTTCACTGTTGGTCCCCTTTGGTTTGACAAATGCTCCTAGCTGTCTTCATGAGCCTCATGAATGGAGTATTCAAGGACATTTCTCAGATCGCTTTGTCATTTAGTGTTCCTTGATGATATTTTGATATATCCTCATTCCGAGGAGGAGCATGAGGAATATTTAAGGCAAGTGCTTCAGATTTTGAGAGAGCAGAAGTTATTTAGGGAACTTGGAAAAATGTAACTTCTTTCAGATAGAGATTCAATACTTGGGGCACATTATTTCAGGAAAGGGTATCTTAGTAGATTCCTCTAACATTCAAGCTATCATGAATTGGCCAGCATGCCCACATCAGTGAATGAGGTGAGAATCTTCATGGGTTTAGTAGGGTATTACTGCATATTTTTGTAGGACTTCTCTAGAATTGGTCACCCTATTACTTATCTTCAGAGAAAAGGGAAGAAGTTTGACTGGTTAGAGAAATGTGAGCAAGCTTTCCAGTTGCTTAAGGAAAGGTTAATCATGAGCACCTATCTTAGTAGTTCTAGACTTGATAGAGGAATTTTTTTATGTACACAGATGCATCACTAGAGAGATTAGGAGCAGTTCTTATGTAGGAGCATCGGGTGATCTCCTTTGAGTCATGTAAGCTCAAGGTACTATGAGCTTAACTATCTATACTCACAACTTGGAGCTTGCAACAGTTGTTCATGCACTTGTGCATTGGTGACATTTCCTTTTGGGTAGACCTTTCATCTTGAGGACAGATCATTGTAGCTTATAGCATATCTTATCTCAGCCGAACCTCAACTGCTCATCAACGACGTTAGATGGAGTTCCTATGTGAGTATGACATGGAGGTCCAATATATCAAAGGAAAGGAAAATGTTGTTACAGATTCACTTAGTAGACGAAGACATGTACTAGCTTATTTGGCACTACAGTCAGATTTGAGAGGTAGGATACTTGAGCGTCTTCTAGAGGACATAAGTTTTATGAGGGTGCTAGGTAGATGTGTGGATTCGCTAGGGTTCTTTGGAGGGAAGATATTTAAGATGCATGTTAGAGTCTGATGGTTTACTTTGGTTCTATAGGTGCATTTCTGTGCTTAAGGTAGGTGATTTGCGTAGTTTCATCCTTATTGAGGCTCATCAAGCCCCATACACAGCACATCCATGAGTGAAGAAGATGCATGCTGAATTGATAGAGTTATATTATTGGTCGGGTCTTTGTCGAGACATAGCAGATTTTATAACACGTTTTCTAGAGTGTTAGAGAGTCAAGGTAGAGAATTCTCATCCTGCAGGACTCTTATACCCTCACGATATTCCCAAGTGGAAATGGAATGTGATCTCCATGGATTTCATGGTAGGACTTCCTATGTCCTCTTATCGTCATGATGCCATTATGGTCACTATAGATAATTTGACCAAGGTTGCACATTTCTCGCCAGCCAAAGATACCTATAATGCTCATTCCATCGCTAAAGTGTTTATGGAGGACATTGTTAGATTGCATGGGATCCCAAAGATGATCATCAACGACAAAGACACCATCTACACATCAGTTTTTCAAGAATTATTTTCAAGATGCATTGGGTACACAAATTAATTTCAGTTCAGAATATCATCCAAAGACAGATGGGCAGATAGAAAGGGTTAATCAGGTTCTTGAGGACATGTTGAGGATGTATGTGATGGACCAACAGAAGAAGTGGGAAGACTATTTTCATTTAGTTGAATTTTCCTACAATAAAAGTTATCATAGCTCCATTGGCATGGATCCCTATCAGGATTTGTATGGATGACCTTATAGGACACCTTTGAGCTAGGACAAACTAGATGAAATGATTATTTTGGGGCCAACTTATCTTCAGGATTTAGAGTAGCAGGTTGTTCTAATTCGATAGTGTCTTGAGCAGGCTAGAGCACGCCAGAAGGCATATGCAGACACCAAGAGGATCGATCGTCACTTCTCAGTGGGTGACAAAGTCTTCTTGAGGGTTCGTCCTCATAAGAGTCTAATCTGTTATGGAAAGGGTTTTTAAGCTATCACCTCGTTTTTTGGGGCATTTAGATATTCTTGAGGTCATCGGTCTAGTTGCCTATCATCTAGCTTTTCCACCACGCCTTACACGGGTCCATGATGTTTTTCATATATCTGTACTTCATAGATATGTACCAAATGTTTCTCATGTTTTGGATTGTTTGACATTACAGGTAGAGGATAGAGGGCAGTGGAGACTGGAGCCCGTACGCATACTGGAGCACCGGAGGTTGGCCCTTTTGGGGTCGAGATTTGGACCAAGTTAGAGTGCAGTGGGACCGATATGACGAGTCATCAGCTACCTGAGAGGATGCTACACCACTGAGGGCTAGATATCCCTATCTCTTCTAATGACTTCCAGGAGGAAGTCTAATTTTAGGAGAGGGGGATGTACTGCCCATGTTTTTATAGCTTTAATTATCTGTTGGTTCCTTTATGCATAGACATGTTTTGATTGAGACTCTGATAGATTTTGGACATTTTACTATGATATTTTATCCTCATGGACATTATTGTATTTTAGGCGCATAATGCCAATTGGACTAGATTCATATATTGATATATTTTTTATGATGTTGATGACACTAACAGGGTTAGATGATAGTGATATTCATTGGTTAGATGTTGTACATTGTGGTCAATTTGATTAATGATATAGTCTTATGGATTTAATAATGGTAATCTCATGCTAGCCTAAGTGTATGTCGTTGTAATTGTATCTGTGGATGATTCGTGGCAAACTATGTGTATAATTGTATGCATTGCACTATCAATTGTTTAATAATGTTAGGACATTATAAGTTTGATTGAATTTGTGATGTGTGGATGATGCTTATTATATTGGATAGATGTGGTTAATATGTGAAATGAGTGTGTAGGTGACAGGTATAGGAGAGCATGGGTTTCAGAGAAGCTACGCAATTGTGCACGAGCAGCCCACAGGTTAAGTCCTAACCATGCTAAATGTTTGAGGCCTTAGAATAGGCGTATTTAATTGGACACCATGGGTGAACCCTCTATTGTAATGTATTTATGTCTTGTAAAATTAATTATGTTTAGGGCGTGTTTTATTAAGTAAACTAGCTTAGGGGTTAATGATCTTATATTAATTTAAGTGTTGGTTTTGGGAAAGTGTGTGTGTGTTGGTAGAAGGGATTGGGGACCACATGAGAACCTTGCGTGAACCCCACATCCTCTACCCTTGTGCCCAAGCATGCCAAACCCGAAATTGGGTTATTTTGGGCAATTTTTGGGACCCTTTTTTAGTTTGGGAGTTCCCTTAGCATGAAAATGGGCCCTTGGACCCTACCTAATAGGTAGGGGGCTTATTTCCAAGGTTTGGAGGTAGTTTCCCTCCCATTATCCCTCCTTAGTCACCATCCATGTAAGATGGTTGATTTGTGTGTATTTGTTAAAAGTTGCTCCACTTTGTTTTATTTTCGTTTTTGGTATTTTAGGTGATAAGGGCTAAAAGGTGAGTTTACTCTTACTTATTTAGTTTTTGGAATCTTTGACTCTTGAGAGGAGAGAGGGTGACACTTGTCACTTTCCCATTGGTGAGGAAACTTTTGGGTTCCTCTTCTTATTCTTCCTCATGTGGAAGGAAGGGGTTTTCTTGGCTCATTTTTTTGGAGAACTTGGAGAATTTTGGGAGCTTGGAGGTTAGCTTGGACAAAGGGAAAAACTTAGAGTCTTGGAAAGCATTGTAGAGGTAGGATTCTTGACCTTTTTCTTACTTAGTTGTGCTTATCTTGTTAACTATGCTTGATCAATGAAATGATGTGTGTGAAATGATGTGTTATGAAGTTGTATGGTGAATGTGGTTGTTTGCTTGTTCTTGTTGTTTTCTTTTGTTTTCTCTCCACCATCATTTGGATTGATGGTTTTTGGAGAATGTAGGGGAAGAGAGAGGGATTTCCCTCTCAAACCTCATGGTTGTTGGTCAAGCCATGAAGGTCCCTTCTCATCCCCTCATATGGTTTGAGGTGGGAGAAAGGTTCATATAGCTTGAACCTTTCCCCATTCTTGGTGAAGAAACCCTTTTGGGTTTGAAAATCCTCCCAAGAAGGATTTCTATGACATAAAGGAGGAATAAGGAGGATGACTGATTAGGATGTATAAGGAGTTTTGTAAACATGTTTTATTGGTGCTCCTATGGTTGGACACCTTTGATTTGGGCATCCTACTTCTTCTCTTCCCCCTTGTGAGGTTGACCTTGTTATCCTCATGTCGTTGTTTTCATGTGTAGTAGGTCTAAGTGGTTAAATGGTCTTATGTTTTTCTTGTTGTGTTTTTATCCCCATTATTCTTGTGCACATTGTGGAAGTTTGTTCCTCTCTCCCATGGGCTTGGGGGAGGCTAGCATGACTTCCAACCATGGAAAGGCATGTGATGATGCCTATTGGTTGGGTGGTAAACAAGCCTTGTCTCTTATTTCAGCATCCTTGGAAGAACATTCAAGTTGGAGATAGTTAGAGCCTCTTGCCATCTTGGTCATCCTCATCTTTTGAGGGCATTACCATCATTTTGTAAATAAATGTGGCTTTGTGAAGTTTCACATGGCTTTGTGAAGTTTCACACTCTTGTAAATACCCATTTTTGTACTTATTGTTTCTTGAAAACATTAGTCATTACTAAGAAAGTTTTTATTTTATTGTTGCAAGAATCTTATAAGATTATCATTTGAGATTATAATGAAACCATGAACTTTTTTATTTCAATGTCTCCTTTTGGAAGGTTTTGTTTTGTTTAGAAATCTGCACAATATAGTTATGCAATGTACATTAAATTTGAAATATTTAGTTGTGCTTAGTTTTAAAAGTAAAAAATAAAAATATGGCACTATAAGGATTTGGGATTCATTTTTTAGGTTTATCATGAAATTTTTTGTTTTGTGTTAAGTTTTGAGTCATTTTTTTTTTTTTTTTGTAAGTGGCGGGTTTGTAGATTCTTGGGTTTTTGTTTCTATGTCTCCAATAAGATAGAGATGTCTTATAACAATACAATTTTCATGTTTTTGAGTTTTTGGGGATTTCAGAAAATTTAGATTTCAAATTTTGGTCTTTAATTTTCAGATTTTTTGCTTCAAATTTTAGGTCAAACTATGAATTAGATTTTTGTACAATTACATTCTTTCAAACTCATCAACTTCAATATATCCTTACACTAACTCAATACAAAATGTAGTCACTACAAAATGCAAAACATTTAACATTAGCATGGTTTTAAATGAGATACACCCATTCATATGAGTATAAGTTATTATTCCAAAATATATAAACACTAATCTCCACCACCACGTAATATATTTAAAAATGTGATGCTGATCAGCAAAATAAAAATTCCTAATGATACTTTAATGAATTTAGAATTTTCCAAAGTTGAACTATGACAAAACCATGATTAAGAACAAATGCTTTTATACATTCGTTTGAAGCTATAAATGATATGTGATAAGTATCACATATCAAATGTATAATTTAGGTGACTTGTGTTTCTTCTCTATAATGAAAAACAGAATCTTTTAGATGATTCAAAAGCCATACTATTATAAACTAATATTTTGAAGTTAATAGATTTCTTATTTCTTTGTTGGTTTAGGTAAGATATTCGCCACTATAAACATTTTCAAGGGATAGCATATTGATGCGGATATAATTGTTCTGTTAGATTTTTTATTGAGGACTATTTCGGCTGTATTATGTTCTTTTGAGAACAATTTCTAAAAACTATTTGTTTTTTCAAGTAATTATCTCACTCATTGATATTTTGGTCGGATAAGTGTCCTCTTAGTCAAATTCCTTGGTATTATTTAGTAGATAATCTATGTTGGTCGGAGAGTGAAGCCAAATTTGAGTGTCTCACTGTGTTTAGGTTTTCATTGTTATATGGACCTTGATGTGACCTATTCCTTGTATAATTCCTCCAATGCAAATGTATATTCATATCTTAGATGCTTCCTCGTTGTCTCCAAAATAATATTTGTGAATCCCAAGGCTTGTTTGGCCTTATGAGGTTGGAGTTTTATATTAGAAAGTATTACATTAAAAAAAAACTTGTGTAAATCAAGAAAAAACATAGATATAGAAATGATCTTGAAAATTGTGGCCATGTTTGACTGAGTAACGTACCTATGATCCTATCTCATATTTTTCTCACCTCAAAAATTACGTATTGTATTCAAATAACTAAATTACATTCAATAAAGAATTCCCACTACGTTATGTAATAATGTATATTTAAGTATCGAAACAACAAAGTAGTAATATAAAGGGGTATAGAAAGGGCATATGTATGTACAATATTTTATAAAATATTTCAAAGATTTGAACCTAGAAATGCACAATCATAGGTATGCCAATTGTTATTTAAAAATAATAATTAGAGAAGGTTACCAACACCATGGATTTTGTTTTATATGTTTGTGTCGAGCATAAACTTCCAATTATGATCAATTATGAAACTCAAATCTAACATTTTGTTATACTTTTCACTTTCCTCTTATGTTCTTGTAAAAAGTAAGCCTATAAGGTTAGATTGTCAAGGAAAATCGAAAAACCCTACATCATGGTTTTAGTGTCTAGTAATCATTAACTATCCCTCTGACTGCCCAGTGGTAAGAGAATAACAAAATTATTGGGAACCTTAGAGTTAGAAAATATTGCTCTCATGCAATAAGAATATGTTCAATGTTAGATATATAATTGATAGAGCATGTGTTTTTAAACGAATCACAATTATTTTCTATTTATAGATGATTGAATTCAAATTTGAAAATATTGGCATGCATTTAGACTTCAAATATTCACAAATAGTAAATACGGGATTGAGTTAATGAGGCCCATTTAGATAAAGATGGAGTGGGAAACAAATTGCCATGACCATATAATACATTCCAGACAAGTGGAAAGAAATTACAAGAAATGACTATGAAAAGGTTAATATACGGAGTTGTGAATAGGATTTCAATATTCAAAAGTCAACTAGAGTACCAATATTTCTCAATGTGGACCAAAATATCTATTCATAGAAAAATGTGCAAACATGATATAAATTGACATAAAACAAAGGACAAAGATTCATTTTAGGTTAAATTTCTTTGTACCACTTCAAGGTGCATTCTTAGCCACAAAATAGATCTCATATGCATGCACTTAAAAGTAGAACGTACAAAGGAAACTAAAAGGTTACCATTGATTTGGGTCATTGGGACTTGATTTCAGCAATAACACTTTTCCTAGACAAAGATGGTGAGGAAAATGATCAATGATAGATATGAAAATAATCGTAACAATGTACCTCATTTTCCCTTAGTTTGTAGTGGAAGTCCCATGAGTTTTCCTATTGTTGAAAGAAATAGTTTGGGTAGGATGGACTCAACACCTATATGTCATCATGAAACATGCCTTCACACTTTAGTAAATATGCATTATTAGGTTGCTAGGAATATGGAAATTCAAGTTGGAACCCTAGGCCTTGACTTCCTAATAATTGTGAATACTACATATATAAGGATATGAATTTCTTAGTATTTATAAAATGTATATATAGTTGCCCTCAAGATATGAGTGAAACACATAAATCAAATTGAGACTAGTTTCTTGAGAAGAACCAAAATTTTCCCTACAATACTATTTATGAATGCCATAATTAGTATATTTTGTTAGAACACAATATTAAGTGCCTATAAACCTTAGTTTATAATTAAATAATTAAGAATAGTTATATTCTTATTTATTTAATATAAACTTAGTTGTTTATGTTTAATTGGTTATTTATTAATCAATTTAAATAAAATTGAGGTGTTATTAATTACACCCCGTCACTTGATATGGTTCGTGACCCGTGGGGTCAAATAAATATGGCTATAGGTCATATTGTTTTATTCACTTCGTGTGGATATGGAGAGAAGTGGAGGAAGGATATTTACTGGACTATAATTATTTCTCGGTTAATGGAAATATCTTTATTCTGTGGTTTTTACCCCTTGGGTTTTCCACGTTAAATATTGCCTCTGTGTAATTTATTTTACAAGCATTCTATTTCATGTTTAAATGTTTGTTATAATGTTTGGTTAATAAATATTTAATATGCTAGTTTATACCCTCGGTCCTGATAAGCTCAAGAGATTATAAATACCTTTTTGGATACCCTTTATGGGTCTTTAGCTTCAACCAAAGCTTCAGACTCTGTCATTCATTACCATTCCTTCAAATCACCTAGAATCACCTACAATTATTTGGTCTAGTTCTTGTAGCCCTCCTTATATATATATATATATATATATATATATATATATATATATATATATATATATATATATATATAATTGTTTTGGATCACTGACACAAGACCTTGAGAAATTAATCACGTATTCTAACACCATTTATGGATTTATTGCTTTATACAAAGTTTCAATTTCAAATTCTCAAGAAAACCCCTTTAGCTTACCTTATACAGTCCTTCATCTACTTTGTGACCAAGATCCATCAATGCTTATAAGATACTTATGAGATTTACCCCTCAAACTTAGTTGTTTTATTGTTATGAAATAGAGCATAGGACTGTGTTTTATAATTTACTTTATCCTAGCACCTTATGTGTCTTATTTCAATCTAAATTACTCTTTCAACTTTCTTTGTACCCTTTTAAATAATTTTCAACATATATTAATGAGTAGTCTTGGTTATTCAATCAATTTATTTCTTTATACCCTCAAGAATGGGTTTCCCATGCGCATTAAGTCTGATATTTCTGGTTTGGCCTATAATAACTTATTTATTTACTATGAAACTTCTTAAGACCCTTCTTCTTTCCTTACTCCACCTTATTACCACTTTTTAGGTTTTTTGTCAAGTTAAAACCCATGTTTTGCTCATTTCTAGTTCTCGAACCCTAAAACAGGGTTGCACAGACCGAGAGATCTAAATTTAGGTTTAATTTTATGTAATTAAGTTTTAAAGTTTCTTCAAAGTTCCAATACCTCTACAGATCCTTACACAACCTCACCAATGTTCTCCAAACACACTTGACCATTGTAGCATTGTTTATGGCCTCCAAGTCTTGATTCACTAGTCTTGGGTAAATTGTGTTATCAATACTTACGAGTTTTAGACATTATTTTATTAAAACAATGGTATGAATGTTATTGTATTCTAATACATATATGAGAAATGCATATACCAATCTACAAGAATCTTTGACCGTCCTTTATGATATTGCCTCCATCTCAAATCACAAAATTACTTAAACAACCTACTTACCTTTTCAAGAACATATTAACTTAGCTTACACATGCCTTATATAGACTCATACCATGTCATTCTTTATATTGATGCCATATGATTTCTTAATGAACCTGAAAAATCATGATACACTTCCAAGACATATTTTATTATGCATATGAGAATATGAATCATTCATCACCTAGCCTAGGATCAACCCTTTCACATTATGCAGATTACCATCACATTATTACAAGCTTATTACTATCACAACATGCATGTCAAATGGAGCACTAAAAAATCATACCTTCATACACATTCAAAATTCTCTTATATTTATTGATAAATGAAAGGTCTTACAAATTTTCAAGGCTATACATAGATCCTATTAAGCCTTCATGGCTCTCTTCTCACCTGATTACAACCACTCCACACCTAATCTAATTTCATATCCTATTTTATATATCTGATTACTCATCCTCCTTGCATATTTGTAGTTTATCTGGACACCATTTAGTATGATTCAATCCTAAAAACTTTAAACTAACCTTTTTAACTTGGTAAATCTCAAGAATCTTGCCATAAATCATGAGATAGTCTTATCTTCTTCTCCTTTTACGTTGGATACAACTTAAGAAGATTCTATGAGGTGAGTTTGCATTTACATGGAGGTGAGAATACATAATAATATATTAATACCATAGCAACATAGTTTTAATCATGTAAAAATCTTATTTCTTTATGACTCATGCTTAACAATTTGCATTTCCAAGCCACACATTGGAGGAAAAATGAAATTTGACTCCTATGACAAATTTGGCTCTCCGCTGACTCCTAAACATTACTTGAAGACATATTTACAAATTTTGCACAAATTTCTTATGATTATCTTTCATCATAGGATCTATAGATGTCCCTAATTAGTTAGGTTGGATGTCTATTTATATGTGACCATTTGTATGATTTCCTGTTCAACCAACCCAAAATTACCACCTAGGTCGACCAAACTAAGTTACCTTTTTGAAAAAGTAATAATTAGAAGTGGAAGGGAAAATTTCATGGAGATTAAATAGGTTTGTTTCAGGACCTAACATACACCTATGAATTTATCAGAATGTAAAAGGAATTGAGTTTAAGACAAGTGGAAGTCTTATGTAGATGTTATATAGATATTATGTAGTATGTGCAACGATTCATAAGGAGATGAGCTAGATAATATTTTTCAACTAGTGGGAAAAGGGTTAGGGATAGAGTAGGAAGGTTCTTTAATCATACATTTTATGTGTAAATGTGATAAATGTCAAAATAAGTTATAAATTTTCCTTGGCATCAAGGGGGTGTCGTTGGTGTATATGACTTGTTTCATCGTCATTCGATGTCTTATCCACCATAGATGATTAGTCATCTCACTTAGTGAGAAGAGGTCATAGTGAGAATAGGTCAATAGGGTTAGTTAAGGTTGTGTACACATGTCATGCATAGGAGTTACACAACACTCCTATATGTACCTCTATTTTTTTTTATCTTTTCAGCATGCCAAACACACTGATGTCTTTATGTACTTGATTCTCATTTTGTGATTCGATCTCTTACTTACTACATGGAGCACTCACAACACTATTAGAAATTCAACCTTTCTCAATGTGAACGAGTTTTTGTATTGATCCTCATAGAATAATTTGATATGGTATCATAGTGATTGTTTGGTAAACGTGCACTTGTTCGATTATGGTTACTATTACTTCTTTTTCTGGTTTTCGGGCTTCTCATGCAAGTTTTCAATTTTATTGTGGAATCTCATTAATAGGTTTAACAATATTATTTTTTAGAGTTTGTGTTGGTTTTCTAGTTGTGCATGTGTAAGCTATAGGTGTTTTCTAACTAGATTTAGCTAGCTGCAACTAAGTTTGGAGGCACCATTAAATCTGGAGGTTGGTACATTTCTAACTTTTAGTCAGTATTTTTAATTAGAAGTGAATTTTTTATCTGGAGGACATTCTAATGTGCATATATTCCCTAGACCTCTCTAAAACATGACCGTCAACTTTACTAGTGAAT
The DNA here is from genome assembly GCA_019776745.2 of Taxus chinensis. NCBI lineage: Eukaryota > Viridiplantae > Streptophyta > Pinopsida > Cupressales > Taxaceae > Taxus > Taxus chinensis. The sequence continues at coordinate 813,193,558 of CM034151.1, read as the reverse complement.
ATAATAAACTAATTCAAACAGGTACTCTAAAATTCACTAAATCCCATGCTCTTCTTGTGGGTCATGATAAACCAAAGGCTTTGAAAGAGAGGAAATAGAACAACAATGATCATGAGAACAAAAAGGATGAATCCACCACCAAATCTAACTCTGGCACTTCCTCTTCTAGTTCTAAACCTCCAAAATAAAGGATTAAATGTGATTATAGCACTAGTAGGCATAATAGAGCATCTCGAGAGCTTTCCGAAGATGCCAAGAACGTTAAAAATAGAGTTTGGATGCAAAGGTTATCAAAGTTCAAGTAGGGTTTAAAAATGGGTCAAACTTGGTCAATTGGCCAATTTGGGGTTGACAAGTGCCAGAAGTGAAAAAATGGGCAAATGTAAAATATCTGTGTTTCGATTGTCGGTCTTCCTCGCTCATTAAGGGATGGGTAGGCCTCGATATTTGCTAGTTATGGTCCCTTAACTAGGATTGGCACACTTTTTTTAAGAAGGGGTGCCTTTTTTGCCTTTACTTCATATTTATAATGTCACAATTTTTATTATATATGCTTTATGGTGCTATTACTTTACCAATGTGGGATTCTTGAATTGCATTGTAGGGTTATGGACCAAGCTAATTCATAACTCTACGAGCTGATAATTTTTTCCTTGCATTCTAAGAAGCTTAGATTTATCTCCACAATACTTGGGCCAGCTCATTTACCAACCTAGCCTACATTCCATATTACTCGAGATTTATTCCCAATGAATCCACATTGTTGGGCTAACCGCCATATGACTCAGTGGGTTCTACGCAACCAACCAAGGCTTATAATATACATTAATCCATTTAATTAGTTTAAACCAACAAAAAATTGCAACTAAGAGGATCATTTATATCTCGGGAGGCCCATGTGGGATCAACAACATATACAGTTGGCCATGTCATATGCCTCTAGCCATGTTATATGCCTCTGGCCATCCCACATAGCAGTTTAAACTTGGCATGACCATTCGAACAGACTAGCCCATAGTGGAACCACCACATACATGGCCAACACAACACAACAAAAGTCAATGTGGTGAGAAAATCAATGCCTAGCATAGCCAGAGTCATGAATTCATAGGGTGGGTTAGCCCACTTTAAACCTCAATGCACTCCATATCCCTATGAATGTGGGATCTACCCCACATTGGGTAAACTATGCGGGAGAATTGGTTGGGGAGGATTGAACCCCCAATCACCCATGCACCAAAATACTAGCTCACTGATTGAGTTACATAGCTCGGTGAGCTATAAAACAATCCCACTAACATATAAATCAGACTTTTTGACAGGTCTGTGTATGGGACATAATAGACCAGTTTGTAGAAAACATTATTTTTGAGGCACTTACACTCAAAATCAGATCTTGGAGTGAACTAGAGATTTGTTTATAATTCTAATACACTCATGATGGTATAATTATTTTCACATTTTGGAGATTTTTTGATGTTTTTTTATACTTCAAAAGTCACAGGAAGCAAAAATCCTAAGGGAAACACATCTACACTTTTGATTCGGGAAGGATAAAGACAAGTAATGAGCTCCAACAGGGTCTTTCAAAGGTCTAATAACACCATATTATAGGTTTTGATATGTTATTTACTAATTGTAAGGGATAATTGTACTTGTAATTCAAACAATTTAAATGGATCAGTTCTAAATGAACCCGACCACGTAGGAATTCCAAACCCCGTAAGCAATCCTTATGTCGTATTTCTAATTTTATTTTTCATTTTTCTGATTATTTATAGTAATTAAATTTTTCATATGATTTTGGATGCATAAATAATCAGTATTTGATAGTTTTATGAAAATTAGTGAGATCGGGAAAAATAGAATTTTTTGGCTTTGATCGAATGGTGAACTTCGGATAAATTAAAATTTAGTTTTGAATCGGTCACAAAAGTTAAAATATCTGAGGAAACAATTTAAAAATTAAAATGTTTGCTTGTGTTTTCAAATCAAGTTTTGGTATCAGAGATGGTTTAACTCGATAATTGATTTCAGTTGAAACTTATTTAACGGTGTGATTACTTCAGTTTATATAGTTGGTTCAATGTGGTTGAACAACATATAGGTATATTATGGGAAATATGTCTAAATAGGAAAATATCAAGGAAATTGAGGCTTACAATCACCAAATCCATGAAGAGAACTCTCTCTTAAGATCAATATATTACTCCTTAGAAGAGGAGAATGCTCGACTGAAATTAGAATTACAAACCAAGGATGAGCTCTTGGTAAGATTGCATATCGGTGAGCAGATAAAGGAAATACCCTTAACTTAAGATGCAAAAACAATGACTAGTGAATTCTCTGTAAGTATGTCACCACCAAATTCCTCTTCCCATTCAAATTCCAATTCAGGTAATAATGTTTTTGGTGGTTTTGAAAGATGCACTAAAGGCATTGGATCTTGTTGGTGTGTGTGGCTGTCCAGTCATCGTCCACATCACCTAGGTGAGTCATCTCACCTTGAGAGAGTCATAGGTCTTAGGAAGTCAAATGAAAAGTGCCAGATTCTGTCATAGAATTTGACATTGTCATTTGCATCAATGCGTCATAGGAGTTACATTCCTTATTTGGAATTGTAACTCCTCTTCTAGTGGTGTCATATACGTCAGTCAACGTCATATGCGTCAGTGGCATCATTGAGTTCTTTCCATGTTTAGGCATGGGGGTTACACAACACCCCTATTTGTACTTCATATTTTTTGATTATAAGCATGAGCAGACCCATTCTTCTTACTTGCAATCTTCGTTCCATTGTTTCGAATCTTGCATATTGCGTTGGCTTGACGTTACCATCGGAGTGCAACTTCGTTGTGGTGCATTTCTTTTCGACATCGGTTCTCAGAAATCCCTCTTTCATGGTATCAGAGCTAGTTTCGGTAAACGTGCACTCTTCATTTCTCAGTTGTTTATTACTTCTAGTTTCTTCTCATTTCCTTGTGTGCAAGTTTTTTTTTCGATTATCATTTTGGAATTATTGCTCACCTCATATTGAGGTTTCAGCAGTTGCAAGTTAAGGTATTTGGTTGGTTTACTTATCAGCTGAGTTCATATTTGGATATTTCTAGATCTTTATGGCTGTTATTTCTGGGTTGTTTGTGTGTTTCTTACTGGTTGTGATCAGATTCAGTGCCTGCAGGGTAAAAGAAGAGCTCATTTTTTGGCGTGGACCTATGATTACTGGTTAGAATCATTTTTTTTTCTTAACCGGTGTATACTCAAACTATTTCAAGCTTTTTCCTCATCGTTGTGGTTCCTTGTTGTCTCGAAGTTACCTCTACCTGGTCTCAAAACATTTTTGTGAGCCTGCTGAAAACCTCTCATGTTTGTTCCTGGTCTCTCATGTTTTTTGCAACATACTCACGTTTTTCCCTGGTCTTTCACATTTTTTGCAAAACCTCTCACATTTTTTCCTGGTCTCTCACATTTTTTGCAAAATACTCACGTTTTTGCCTGGTCTCTCACGTTTTTTGCAAAACTTCTCACGTTTTTGCCTGGTCTCTCACATTTTTTGCAAAACATCTCACATTTTTATAGTGTTCCCCACATTCAAACATGTTCCAAGCATTTATTTTGGCTATTCTGAGTGTTTTCTCCTTGTCCAGGCTCACAACCTTTTTGCATTGTCCTAAGGCATTTTTCTCTCCTTTCCTATTTTTTTACACGTTGTTCGGGCTTTTTGGACTGTTAAGGCATTTTCTCCTTCAGCTGGCATTTTGGACTATTTTGGTGTTTTTTTACAGTGGACAGTCACTGCATTATCTATTTTTACCTGCCTTTCATCCCCACGTGGCCTTCTCGTCCGCTGCCAGGTAATATCTCTCTAAAAATACATTTTTTTATTCACTTTTCTTAAAAAAAACGTGTTTGCATTCTTTTTACCTTATCACTCTTCTAAAAAACATGTTGTTTCATTTCTTTTAAAAGGTATAAGGTAAAAAAAATAACATTTTATTGGCATTGTAAGTTTTTTGGCTTGTTTTATTAACCTTCTGTCGAGTGCCGAAGATGAAGGGTGAGGTCCGGGATTGGCAGGTGGCTAATCCCCCCTCGCAATACAAATAAACCCTATCTCAAATTCCATGCCATTTCCAATGGGCATACATATGACACCTTTTGCATGCATTTAGGGTGCTTTTTAAATTTGTTTTCAGGCTTATTGGCTTTTTCTCATCAGTTTCGGGAATTGGTTTTTGCTATAACTTTTGACTCGTTGCTCGGTTTTGAGCACTTCTTTATTCAAAGTTGCATGTTTTTTTTCACTCTAGATGATGGGATCATTAGCATTGTAAATGCACTATTTTTATAAACTACCGCATTCTAGGGGGTGTCTTTGTATTGCTTAATTCAACTCATTTTTTCTTGAGCTTTGTTCTATTCCTTTTTTTGTGGACTTGTGAGCGCGTCTGCCACAGTCTTATGACAAAGGGATTCTTTCATGTGATGTGAGACATTATTTCTCACAAAGCTCTTTCTTCCCCCTCCTGCTTCTCTCTTTCTATGCTTACTTGCAGTGTCGATCTATTGCGCCCTACGAACCTTGATTGTTGTCTCCACCATTGTACGTTATTACGCTAAATGTAAGGTGAGTGACAAACTATTTCTTGAAACACAGTCACATCTAGTTGTAATCAACGTACTGAATTATAAAGTGCCATAAAAGGGGGGGGTTAATCTTGTGTTCCTTAGATGCTCCTCTCATCATGGACATTGAATTTCATCGCTCCGTTGTTCAACTAGGACTAGGAAACTACCTACAATGGAAGAGTGGGATACTCGATCATTGTATTATGTACAATTTGTTACTACATCTTCTTGGGTTAGCACCTGAACCTAATGACCGTATTCATCACAAAAATTGGTTGAACGAGAATGATATGACATACGAGCTTCTTTGTCTTACTATACTAGAGGACCTTCAACATCGATTAGAATTCACTGAGTTTGTGCACAGAGCTTGGATCTTCATTCGGAATTTTCATGGAGACTTTGATCTTCCTTCATCTGGTTATGGATATTCTAATGATCTTGCATCCATGGAGGAAAGTGAGTTCACTGATACTTTTTCTTACAAAGGGCAGCCCACCCATATTTCTATGCATGCTCCTTCAGAACTTAGTATTTCTCCTATCATAGTTTCTAGTGACTCTCCTCCACAAGAATATTCAGTTGAATTCTCACCTATGCACCATGTTGCCTTGGATCTTTGGTTTTCCCCATCACGAGCATCTACTGATTCCATTGATTCTATCCTAGAGATTCTTCCATCCCCTGTTGCTTCCAGAGACTTTGAGATTACTTCTTCAAAGGGTTCTTATAATCCTCCACAACAGGAAATTGATTTCCTTGACTCAGACTTAGATGATATGCTTGAGGATATCGACATCATAGTGTAGCATCTTCTTCAACCTACTGCCTCTTATGAGATCAGAGTTTCCATCCCACTAGCTTCCACTGACTCTCCACCGCAGCAGGTTCATTTGCCCCTTTAGGGCTCTCTTGATGATATATCTATATTTGCAGACTCTCACCTTATGGAGATTGATAGGATTTTCACCACTTCTCTTGATATATTATCTCCTTCTCATATTGGGCCACCTTCTGGCACTCTCCTTGTTCCTCCTCCTTTTGATCACAAACCTTTGGTCCCTTCAGATTCATTAGGATTCCATCAGAAATAATCTTCCGAGGGAGCTGGATAGCGCTCCTTTTTTTCTCTTCTCCTCTTCTTCTTTCCAGAAAGATGTTGTTTGTACATGGGCACCTTATCAGGCCTTTAGTTTCTAGGGCCCATTGACACATCCTTCTTAGTTGTCTAGGAGGTCTTCCTTTTCTATTCTAGCTTACCTTGTCCTCTTCCGCGACTTCGATGAAGGGGGGTGTTGGTGTGTGTGACTATCCAGTCATCGTCCACATCACCTAGGTGAGTCATCTCACCTTGCAAGAGTCATAGGTCTTAGGAATTCAAATGACAAGTGTCAGATTCTGTCATAGAATCTGACATTGTCATTTGCGTCAATGCGTCATAGGAGTTACATTCTTTATTTGGAATTGTAACTCCTCTTCTAGTGGCGTCATATGTGTCAGTCAATGTCATATATGTAAATGGTGTCTTTGAGTTCTTTCCATGTTTAGGTATGGGGGTTACATAGCACCTCTATTTATACTTCCTATTTTTTGATCTATGAGCATGAACAGACCCATTCTTCTTACTTGCAATCTTCTTTCCATTATTTCAAATCTTGCGTATTGTGTTGGCTTGACATTACCATCAGAGTGCAACTTCACTGTGGTGCATCACTTTTCAACATTGGTTCTCGCGAATCCCTCTTTCAAATCTACACTATTAAATAAAATGGGATTTAATGGGAATGGCCTTGGTAAGAATAACTAAGGAATAGATAACCCAATACATGTTGAGGATCATCCTCATTATGCATGTTTGGGTTCTTCTAGTGTAGGAATAGAAATTGGACAATCCTCCAAGCACATTGAAAGAAGATGAACTTTTGACAAGAAAGTGTATACCCCACTATCACAACAAAATGGAAATGGTACGAAAAAATAGAGAAGAGGTAACGAGATTCCACCTCCACTTTCTTACCATAATCATAAGCATTGGAAAATTTGTAAAACTCCTAAGGATCCACGTTTTCCTTTTTAAAAAATTGGTTTTAATATGCAAAAAAATGATGAATGCTTTTCCATGAGATTTTTGTGGACTAAGTAATCATTATGTTGCCTTTTGTTTGAAGAGAAAGTATTTCTTGCAGAAGTGGTTTCTTGATGAGCTTAATGTGAAAAACCAATCTCGTAACATTCGAGCTATAAATGGTAAAAATGTTTCATCACCCCAAAATAAGGATAATAGGAACTATTGCACTCATTGTCACATGAGTGGACACACGGTTGAAAACTGCTAGAAACTTCACCCATTAAGCCATCCGATGTATGGTAATAAAAATTTGGTATACAAGGTAAAAGAAGTTTTTAATCCACGAGTTAAAAAGGAATCAACCTTAGATCTATCCACAGATAAACCACAGATGAGTCCATTTTATTTCAATCTGGAAAATAACAATGCATGTGATTTAGATAGATTTACATTCTCATAGTTATAATTGATGAATAACATGCATTGTTTTCAAATAATTTTTTGGGATTCTGATGTATGTTGAAAGTAAAAAAAATCCCATATTTTTATTTTCTTTGAAATTGGAAAAATGGTGCCACCTATAAAGAAGATCTAAGGGACATGTTAATCATAGTCAAATTATACTTCTTACTTGTTAAGGATGAAAAAACCATTTCTATTTTTAGCAGTAGAGTATGCAGATTCATTGGGCATGGGTATAATTTCTATTTTTGGAAATTTTCATTTCAGTATCTGTTGTTAAATGGCATTGTGTAAATTTGGACACTTTTTTGGTTTTGTAAATAATATACAAACTTATTGTGACTACACAAGGTATTTGTACATACATGAAGACCCTTATCTTTGGGAATTTATTTGTAACTACCCTATGTTGTTACAATTGGTATGTACATTTATTGAACTAACAAAATGGTTTGCAGGTGTGCCTAGTGATCATTTACAACAGATGGTAGTTTACCATTGTGGGTAAGCATATAATTTGTTTCTATCTTTTTTTTTATTTCAGTTATTAGGATGGATATTATATTTACAAATTCATGTTATTAGTCTTGAATATAGTTATTATTGGTGTGGATGGCCTAAATATTCTAGATTGTGATATTTGTAATGTTTTACAATTTCACATGGACAATGGACACTAGCTATTTTCAGAATTTTTGTTCTCTTGGATACTGATCTATTTTGGTGGAATTGTATTTTTAGTGATTGGTCATATCACAAAGTATCAGTTGAACACTTTATTTATGTTGTTGAATGGGTGTTATTATCTGATATATTTTTTTGTGATGGCATCATAATGGGATTTGACCATTCATAGTTGTTTGCAGAAGTTGATAGGGTCGTTGGGTATCAGTTGGACACTTGTTTTCTATTCTTGAAAGGGTGTTATCATCTTATCAAATTTTTGTGACTAGCTAATCAACTATTTGCATTAATTTAACCCATAATACTATTTTTGGTTCTTGTATGTGATTGTGAAACACAAGATGAGTTAGTAAGAATTGTGGGTGGAAAACAACTTTTTGTGGACAAAAGGAATTCCTAGTTGGTAGGATCGATATGGAGAAAATTTTGATGTGTAGATGTTCCCTAAACCTCCTTAAATCATGAGTAATAAAAAGAGAATCTCAAGAGCTTTCCGATGAAACTAAGAATGTTAAAAATGGATTTTGGATGCAACAATTATCATAGGTCAAAGATGGTTAAAATAATGGGTCAAACTTGGTCAATTGGCTAATATGGGGTTAACACATGGTAGAAGTGAAAAAATGGGAAAATGTGAAAAAAAATTTCAATTACCAGTCTTCGTCACACGTAAATGGACGGGTGGGCCTTGTTATTTACTGGCTGGGGGCCTTCAGCTAGGATTAACAATCTTTTGGAGGGGTTCCTTTTCCGCCTTTACTTCATATTTATAATGTTGCAATTTTTATTATATATGCCTCATAGTGCTATTACATTACCAATATGGGATTCTTGCAAGTTTTGAATTGCATTGCATGGTTATGAACTGAGCTAATTCACAACTCGGTGAGTTGATCATTGTTTCCTTGCATTATAAGTAGCTCAGATTTATCTCCACAATACTTGAGCCAACTCATTTGCAAACTCTACCTACATTCCATATTACTTGGGCTTTATTCTCAACGAATCCACATTGTTGGTTCGACCACCATATAACTCAATGGGTTTTATGTAACCAACCAACGCTTACACTATACATTAAGCCATTTAATCGGTTTAAACCAACACACTATTGTAGCTGGGAAGATCAATTATATCTCGAGAGGCCCACATGGGCTCAAAAACATATAGATTTGGCCACGTCATAGCCTCTATCCATCACACATAGTAGTATAAACTCAGTATGTCCATTTGAACATACCATCCCATACCTAAACCACCATGTATGTGGGAAAAACAACAAAACCACACTCAATGTGGAGGGAAAAACAATGTCTGGCATGACCGTAGCCACAACTTCATAGGGCGGATAAGCCCATTTTAGACCTCAATGCACTCCATATCCCTATGAATGTGGTATTTACCCCACATTGGGTAAAATACGTGGGAGAAGTGGTTGGAGAGGATTAAACCCCCAACCACCCAGGCACCAAAATCCTAGCTCACTGATTGAGCTACATAGCTTGGAGAGCTATAAAAAAAGCTCATTGGCATATAAACCAGACTTTTTCACAAGTATTTGTATGTGACATAATAGACCAGTTTGCAAAAAACATTATTTTTGAGGCACTTACACTCAAAACCATAGCACAGAGTGAACTATAGATTTGTTAATAATTATGATACACTTGTGACAATATAATTATTTTATTGTTTTGGAGATTTTGTGATGTTGTTTTATGTTATAGAAGTTACGGGAAGGAAAAAATCATAAGGGAGACACATTTGCAAGTGATTCAGGAAGTTGAAAGACAAGTACTAAGCTCCACCAGGGTCTTTCAAAGGTCTGATAACATAGTATTGCAGGTTTTGATCCTTTTTTTGTTAATTCTAAGTGATACTTGTACTTTCAATTTGAACAATTTTAATGGATCAATTCTAAATGAACCTAGGGAAGTAGGAATTTCAAACCTTGTAAACAATCCCTATGTCGTATTTCTGATTTTCATTTTCAGATTTTTGATTATTTGCAGTAATTCAATTGATGCATAAATAATCAATATTTGATAATTTTATGAAAATTGGTGAAATCGGGAAAAAATTAATTTTATGGCTTTGATCAAACAGTGAATTTTGGATAAATTAAAATTTAGTTTCAAATCAATCATAAATTAGATTAAAAAACATAGTATCGATCAATTTTGGAGTAATTTAATCTAGAAAATTGATTAATTTAAAAGTTCTAAGGAAACAATTTAAAAATTAAAATTATTACTTGTGTTTTCAGATCAATTTTTAAAAGAAAATCTAGTTTTTAGCTCGTTTCAGCCTCTCTCTCTTGTCTGGTTGTGTTTACTCTCCCCTGCATTAGATCTTGAGTTAATTTGGAATTTTTTTAAGCTAGGTTGCCTTTGGTTTAGCTTCTTAGCTTGTTCTTTGACTCAACAAATTATCTTTTCCTTTTTTTGCATTGCTTTCTTTTTAAGATGGGTTTTTTAGTTTGCTTGCAAGATTTACTTGACATTACTCTTATAGTCAATATGGTTGTGTTATTTTTTCTCCTCTCTGTAAGTTTTATCTTGCATCTAGGTTGAGTTGATTCATTTTATGCATTCTTTTTTTGGTGTATGACCTACGTTAAGCTTTGCATTCGAGCTGGTCGTTTGGGTTTGGTTCGCATTGCCAATTTTGTATTTAACCATGCAATTCGAGTTGGCTACATGTCTGGGATGCCATTTGCAAATATTTCATTATGGATCATTTTTCCTTCTATGTTTCTCTATTTTCTATTTTTTTTCATTCGCACTCAATTTTTTTCCTTGTTGTTTGTGGTTTAAACCTTGTCTGGTCACCATTTTCAACATGTTTGATCTTCCCTGATTGGGATGTCTATTTTTTCTCACCTTGCCTTTAATTGGTTTTACTCTATATTTTTGGAGGCTCTGCACTTGGTTATGTGTTGCATCAGGATGTTCTTCTCTTGCATGGGTTTTTTTTACGTTGCATTCCTTGTGCTACTTTTCATTATTTTTGGCTTCTTTTCTTTGGTTCGAGTTGTTGGCTATTGCATCCATGTATGAGCCATGTTGTTTTAAGCCAATTTTTTGCATCATTGAGTCATGTCGTTCTTCTTTGCATTAGGTCTAATTTGTGCATTCATTCAGCCTTACCCTGTCACTCTACATTCACTCAACCTTACCCTGAGTTAATTCACGAATCCCTGTCATGTCGTTAAGTGCTTCCTCCTACAACCTGTCCCTTCTTTATCATTACAGATCTCATGTGCCTGAGCATTTCTCCCCAAACCTCATTCACCCATATCCTTTCCCATCTCTCCATGCACCTTACATTTTTGTCATATGCACTGGTCTCCTTCCTCTAACTCATGCTTCCATTTTTTCTCTTCAAGCCCATCGTTGATTAATTCAGTTGACCCAACCTTTTTCATTTACCATTTTTCTTATTTTTTAAAACATTTTATGGTTATGCAGTGTTTTTTTTTAATATTAAAGTTGGGATAGTTTTAAAGTGAATTGGTTTTTTTTAAGTGATGTTTATAATTTATTAAGAGTGTGGTTTATAACATTGGTTGTGGCTTATTGTGGGGTGGTATTAAAAAGGGTGGTTTGTTTTAAAAATACGAGTATGTGTTTAATAGGTGGGATTGTTATATTTAAAGTGGGGTCTTATTTTTGTAAGGTTTTAAATTAATTTAGGATCTAATAAATCTTAAAGTAGATTATTTTATTTAATCTCCTTTGTAGGGCATTAATATTTGATTAAGCTTTAATTAATTTTGTAAAATATTCTTTTTAATTGGTTCGTTGTATTTTTTTATCATTTATCTATCGTTATAGACATTTTTTTTCCTTTAACTCGTAAATTAGGCTTATTGGAAAATTAAAAGTATGATTTTTTAGTGTTATTGGGATTTTGTACTACTAATTACTTGTTGAGTGTATAGTGTCCATCTTATCTTTTTTCTTCCTTTTGGGATACTCTGTTACATCCTAGAAGCCTCTTGGACTCTTTTGTAGTCCTATTTTCCACATTTTAATCACTCTTCTTCAATTGTGGGTTAGTGATCATTTCTGCCACAATATTGCGGCAATAGATCTTCCTTCCCTTCTTTCTTTTTTTTTCTTTTTCACTTATTTCGTTGTGCACAATTGAACATATTATGTTCTCCACAATTGTGTGATATTTTGTTAATTACAAGGTGAGTAACCAACCATATCAAGTTGGATGAACACTTGGGTGTAATCAATGCACTACTTATAAAGTGCCACAATTAAGGGGGTGTTCATTTTGTGTGGTTCGTTTCTTTCTACTATTCTCTTTGCTTAATTTTATCTGAAATGGATCTTAATTTTATTCCTTTTCTTACCCCATTTAACTATCACAAATGGAAATATGTTTTATCTCTCGCTTTGAGAAAACAAAAATTGTATCATATAACTATGGGATTGCAAACTGAACCTACAAAAGATACAAAGAAATAAAATTGTTTTGAAAAATGTGATGAATCCTTTGTCCTTTTGTGTCTTTTTATATCATTGGAACTAAACTTTCATATTAACACAACTACATCACCCAAGGAAGTTTGGGATGCATTAGAAAAATGTTTAGGGAAACATGATGAAATGAAAGGGCATGAACTAGAAAATGAGTTGATTAGTCTCAGACCTAGAATTTTTTACACTCTCCAAGAATTTTTCACCAAACTCAAATCTTTAAGATTACAACTAATATTTTTTAGAATTGACAAGAAAGACTCATAGCTCATACTTTACGTCCTTGCAAAACTTGGTCTATAATATTTAGTTTTCATCTCTAGCTTTCATGCTACTAAATGATAACTTGGTGCAAGTTGGACTATGCCTTCCTTTGATGAGTTTGTCACTGATTTGACTAGAGAATAGGATAAGAAAATTCATATGGGTTCTCTTAGATCCAAAAAATCACATTCTCTCATTGTTGATAATGAAAAACATGGGGTTTCAAAAGAGAAGAAACATAACAATAAGGATCATGAGATTAAAAAAGACCAATCCACCACCAAATCAATCGTTTACCCTTCATCTTATATTTGTAAAAATCCTAAATAACAAATCAAATGTGGCTTTTGTAGTGGTAGGCATGAAGAAGAATTTTTTTTTAAAGAATAAGACTGACTTCCTCACAAGTTTTCCTAAGAAGAAGAAGATAGGAGTTCCCGATTCTCTCAAGCCATCTTCATCATTAACTCATGAAAGTTATAAGGAAAAATAAAATGGAAAGGGTAAAGGAAAAGAATCAATGAAGAAGAAAACAAAAGCATGATTTTTAGTTGTAGTTGTGTCACCTAATCCTACATGGGTGATTGATTCAGGTGCATCTCATCATATGACCTCATTTTACATTGAATTTTCTTCATTAGATCCATGTGACATGTCTTCTATTCAGCTTGGTGATGACACTTCTACACTAATTTTTAGGAGAGGGTCTATTGAAGTGAATGGTGGAACTTAAAAAAATGTGCTTAGTGTTCCTTCACTTTCAACTAATCTCCTTTTACTATATCATATCACTCACCTTACTCGGGGCATGTGGGTTGATTTCACTTTGGATTTTATTTATGTGAGAGATCTTTAGAGTGAAATTATTATTTCAGTTGGTACAATTGATCATAACACTCAACTTTACTCTTTTTCTCACTTTATTACTCCTTCGGATTCTTTATCGGATTCACCTAGACTTGATGATATTTATGAGCTCACTTTTGATGATGATGAATTTTATTCTACCTTGGTTAATTTACATAGTGATTGGGACCCACCTCCACCATAAACTTATCATCTACTAGATATTGAGGAGTTATTTCTTGATCCACCTACTTCTAGTTCTCTATAGAATTTTCAGGGAGGACTCATCATACTTTGGGCACTCTTCTATATAGTTACAGCATATTCCACCTTCTTTCTTCATCGTTTCTTCAGATTCATTATCCATTCATGAAGTAGATAGAATTTCCACCTCACATATGGAGCATCATTCCTTGGATAGGAACCACACCTTGTCACTTTGGGGATCTTCTTCACTTAATACAGGGTGGTCTTCGACACATTCTTCATATCTTCTCTTCTTCTAGAAAGATTGTAGTTTGTACATGAGTACCTTATTAGTACTTTAGTTGTTGGGACTCATTTGACACATCTTTCTTAGGTTGTTTAGGAGTGTCTTTTATCTCTTATATGTGGATGTTTTCCCTTAGGGATTTTTCCTCCATTACTTGAGATCATTCTTTTACACAGGTACCTCATCAGACCTAGTTGTAAGGACCCGTTTCCCTTCTCCTCTTATTTTTTTCAAAAAGATTTTTGTTTGTACATGGGCACCTTATCAGCCTTAGTATCCGGGCCCCATTGACATATCTTTCTTAGTTTTCTAGGGGAGTTATCTTTTAGTTCATACTTTTCATGACTTCTACCTAATCAGGGGATCAATTTTACTGACAAATGTTCTCTAAACTTCCCTAAACCATGCCAGTGCAGTAGATCCTTCAAAGATATTTCCGATGACTATAAGAACGTGAAAAAAAATACTCTCAGCTCAAGATATGTCCAGTCAAAGTTTGGTCAACAGGAAAGTCAACTATGGTCAACATGTCAATAATGGACCAATAGCACTACGACACCTGGCTTGTCACCACAAGTTTGAATTCACCCGATTTTCCTATTGAGGATTAAAAATTGGTCTTTATTGCCATATTTTATCACAAGAATGTCACATTATGGTAATGGTCAAATTTTATATTACTTTGGTAATTATTCACCATGTATTGCCATGTCACTATATAGTTCCAAGTCACATGTTTAGAATTGAACGAGTTTTATTATTATCTTGCTCGATATTATTTCCACTTAGATATCAATTTTGTTTAGGATATTCTTATCTCTGAAAATATTGGGTGAGTTAACATTGCAATGACATATATCTTGGCCAAGGATGGGCCACTTTACACACTATTGGGAGGATTTATTAAGGTAAGGGTGGATTAAATAAGCCACACGACTTGGCTAATGTATTGGCCATTCTAGCGACCCCAAAGCCCAAATATTGGGTGAAATAATGAACATCCAACTCACCATGTATAGGTGGAAAAAAAAAATGGATGAGACGTGGCCGAAGCCACATGGGAATAGGGTTCCCGAGCCCATTTTAATGCAAATCCCCTCCTTCGCGGTGAGAATGTGGGACATTACACCCACAATGCAACAAAACACCACGTCAAAATGTAGATTATTGGGTTTTGAACCCATGAACTCCACTCTCAAATTATTATGCACCCAACCAACACGGCTACAAGCTCAGATGAGATGAAACAAAGCTCAGTGTTATTTAAACAATACTCAGGTAGAGACTGTGTTAAGGAGGGTAAAAGGTAGTTTGCATTCATGATAAGTTTTGAGGCACTTCCACTCAAAACCAGATCTCGAGTTATATGTGAAAGTTTCTCAGAATTTCGAGACAATCATGATGGTGTGATCATTTATCTAATTTGGAGCTTTTGTGGTGGATTTATTTTCTGTTAAAGTCACATAAATGCGTAGAACCAAAGGTAGACACTACTTTAAGGGGATCATGAAGGTGAAGGACAGAGTTTGAGCTCCATTAACATTCTTCAAAGGTCTGAAACATAGTTTTGAAGGTTTTTGATTCATTATTTGTTAATGTAAAGGTTATTGTATTTACATATTTAACATTATTAATGGATCGGTTCACCACGAACCCGTGGACATAGGAATTCCAAACCCCATAAACAATTTGGTGTTGTCTTCTAATTTTTATTTTTAGTTTCTGATTATTTGTAATAATTTAAGTTCATAAAAATAATGTGGATGTAATGGTAATCAATATTTAACAACTTTGAAAATCGACTAAAATCAAGAAACAATGAATTTGGGCTTTGATCAAACAATGAATGTTGAATAAAATGGAATTTAGATTTGAGTTTGAAAATAGTCCTAAATCAAAATTTGATCAATTTTTGGAGTATAAAAGACTTCAAGTTAATTAAAAATTAACAATCCTTGAAAACGTTTAAAAGTGGAAAAAATAAAACACCCATTTTCGGATCACTACCTCAGCTTGAATGAAGGGTGGGTGTTGGTGTATATGAATTGTTTCATCATCATTCGATGTTTTTTCCACCATATATGGTTAGTCATATCACTTAGTGAAAATAGGTCATAGTGAGAATAGGCCAATAGGGTTAGTTAGGGTTGTGTTTATGTGTCATTCACTGGAGTTATAAAACATTCCTATATGTACCTCTCTTTTTTTATCTATGAGCATACCAAACACATTGATGTCTTTCTGTACTTGATTCTCATTTTTTGATTCGATCTCTTGCTTACTATGTGGAGTGTTCATGACACCATTAGAAGTGCATACTTGCTCAATGTACACGAGGTTCCATATTGATCCTCATAGAAAAATATGATAGGTGTTGCCCCTCTACCCTTCCCTGTATTGCGACAAGGAGGATGTCTAGGGAACAACCCCCAGACCCCACAAGGGGTGCTACCCCCAAATCCCCTCTCCCTGATCCTATTTTCAGTACATTTTGTGAACAAAACCTCACCTTTGTGTATGAAATAAGTATCAATGGATGATTTTATATTGAATTTTTCATTTGAGGTAGAAAGTCTTTATACATATATGAATTATATATTATTTTTTAATTTGATTAAATTAATATTTAATTACTAAAAATATTATTATATGCATATGTTGGCTAGATTTTCTTCATAGTTGAAAACCTAGGCAGTCATGAGATAATCTCCCTCATTTACCGGTGAGGCTCCCGTGTAAGATTTTCCAGTTAAATTTGCTAGCATCTATTTGTTGGTATTACTTTAACCATATAGCTCATGAACCATAGCTATATAGTTTTGCAGAAAGTAAGCAATTGTTAAAGAAAGGAAATATCTGATGATGAAGAAAATAGCAAAAAACAGGAAAGAAAGAGGGAAGATGTGTAACCCAATCAATAGATTACAGAGTTGATTGCATGCACATAGATAGAACGAATAGATATTAACATACATAACTATAAGCAAAGGGAACTTTAAAATATAGATCTAGAATAAGACAAAGTTTATGAATAGATATAAGATAGAAAGTTAGAAACAAAAAGCATTGTTAACACAAAGTTCTCCGGAAATATACTCCTTTCTATTCCTCTGCTTCAAATAGCTATCAGGGGTTTCAACACAAAGTCTAGAACAAAAGAATGCCACTTACAAATTCTCATCATTAACCTAAAGATTCTTCCTCTACTTATAGAATGTAGAAGGGAAATTACAAATAGGATCATTTTAGTGAACTGGCACATGTGGAAGTTATAAAGGAAACAACTGGCAATCTCCCTCCTAGAATTCCTCTTTGTATGACATGCATGATTTGCAACAGAAAATAGAACCTTCTATTTTGTATGTCTGCCACCTATTTCCAAGTAGTTGACTTCTTCAAGTAATGGTTTTTAAACCAATCACTTAAGTTTTATAATTTAATTAATCACTCAATTACTTTATCATAGAAAAGAAGAAGAAAGAGGAATAGAAATTAGAAGAAAGCTGTAACACTTCCAGTTTTGTTCTTTTTCCATATTCTGCATGCAGTTGACTCTTTTGCCTTTGATTCTCACCAAACTAGGTTTGGAAGTAGCTGATTGTGATTTTTCTTATGGGTGTTTCCGCTGACATGTCTTCCCTCTTATCCTTGAAGCTTTGGTAGTTATTTTCCAGTACATGCATCAGTGCAATGTTTTCCGTAAATAATTCAGGTAAAACTCATCACCTTTTATTATTTTAATCAGGCATGAGCAATTAAAATTTTTGGAAAGCACTCCGGGTGAAGGAAAGTATAAGTAAATTCAATGGAGGCTTAAAATGGAAGATTGGGAGCACATGCAAAAGATCCTAGAAGGAATTCTCCAAGTAGTGACTTCTACATGGGCTGCGTCAAAAACAAGTGGATGAATTTTTTCCAGAAGCCTTTACAATTGGAATGATTTGTGCAGGTCTGAAAATTAAATCGGTGATAGGTGCATGGTCTATGTCTGTATCATTGAATTCAAAAAATATGGAAGCTATGCATGATTCCACAGAGTCTACCCTTTCATCCTACTTTGCCATGGATGGAGCAATCTTTGTCTGAGCAACTCTTTTTCTTTTTATTCAGCCAAAATTCTTTACAATTGGTGCAGATCTGGGAATTTTTTTCAGATTCATAAGATATATTCAATGTATATGACATTGATTTAAGCTCCCCTTTACTTATGTAAGCACCTATAATCAATATACCTATAATTAATTTAGACAAATATGGAATCGAGAGCATGAACACTTGATTTTTATCGCAAAAATCTGCATATAGAGCTCACTGCCCTAAAATTTGAGGCTTTGCTTGCATGCAAAGAAAGCACAAATAGTTTAAACTTCACCTGGGCACTTGTAACAATATGAAAATAATTACACAAGCATAAAACAAGCTCTTCCAATCCTAGGCGCCAAACTTTGAAGCTTCTCGATAGTGAAAAACACTTTTTTGAGCAAAAATCCTCTTCCTTTGGGCACCAAAACTATCCGGGATGCACTCCTTTGCTAAAAGAATTAATTAATCCATAATAATGGCATCCCCTACTTATATAACCTTCAACATTCTATTTTTAATAATTATCCCTCCTATTCCTAGCAATTTATTAATAAATAATCATGTTTATTCCTTCATCTTGGGCGCCCAAATTTGCATGCTCATGGTTGCCATTAAATAAATAAATTTAATTTATTTTTATCCCTCATCTTCCTGTATTCTTTGAATTCTCCACATGCGTTGACTCTTCCTCACCCTTGAGCACCAAAATTAGGAATAAGAACTATTAATTAATGCAATTAAAATCATTCTTTAATTCCAAAAGGGGTCACATTTTTTAGCATGGCTGATTTCTTTGTTTAAAAGTCATTTTTTAATGGGATTATTAGCCCTGCACTGCAACTCCAAAAATCCCATCATCCACTTAATTTGTTTTACTTCCATAATGGGAATTTTTACCCGACAAGGTAGGTAAGAAATTCCCATCAATGCCTTAAGTGATTTTTCTTTATTTTATAATGGGAATTTTCACCCTGCAAGGTAGGTAAGAAATTCTTGCCTGCCTGCTGCCTCTAATTTTCCCATTATAACTTAAGTGACTTTTCCTTCATGGGAAAAAGTAACCTACAAGGCAAGTATAAAATTCTCACCTTCTTGCTGCTACCAAAAAACCCACTGCAGCTTAAATCCATCCATTCCCAAAAAATATGACTTTCCTAGGAGAGGCTTTTTCTTGCATGACTTCATCTTTTTACATAGAAGCTAGATTTCTGAGGCTGACTCCTTCTAGCATGGTAGTCGTAGATGATCTCTAGATACTCCAGGTGATAAAACAGACTGTATTGGTGAAGGAATTGGCCTAGGGGAATTTCACAGAGAAAAACACACAAAAAATAATAAAAACAAAAAACGTTGCCAGAAGTCACATACAAAGCTCAGGATTCATTACTAGTGAAAACCCTACTGGTATATGTTAATATAGGCATGCAGAACCTCAACAGGGTTAAACCAGAGCACAATTTATTTCAAATGAGAGTTTAAATAATTAAATAAAAATTTCTCGTAAACAAAACTTGGCGAAAGGATAAAATGAGTTTTGATATTTAGGTATTTATTGAATTTGGATCATATGATTCACTAGGAATATCCTAACATAATACAAACATCTTATGGAATAGAAACACAAAAAGACCCATTATTTTAAAAAGAATGATTTTTTTTCAAATGGGTAGTCCCAGATTTTAGGATGAAATCTTCGGACACTAGTTGGCTCCGTCTATGGACATCTTTACCTCTTTTAAAATGAAAGGAGTGAAGATGAGATCCTAGCATCTCTGGTTTCTTGTCTTGTCCATTGGGCTCAGGGTCAAGGAAACAAAAACAACACAACATAGAAAAACAAAGAAAAATAGACAGTTTTATTTATATACATACAGGTTTCACCCTGTATCTTAGTTCCTAAACTCTTTCAGATGTTTCCCACTGAAAGGAAGTTGTAACTCAATTGCATCCCAATAGGAAATGGAGAAAGTATCCATTTCGACAACTCTCTTAATCATGAAGGGCCCTTTCTAGAGTGAATCATATTTTTTGTGCATGCCCTTCAGTTCATGTCTCTTATCCCACCAGAGTACGCAGTCTCTGATCTCGAACTTTATTTCTCTGGCCTTCTTGTAAAATACCTTGGGAAAGTCCTTATCAATTTCATTTGGTGGTGGCCCATCCTTTCTTTTCTCTGTGGTGAGTAAGTCTTCATCAACTTCCTCTGTTCCCAGATTCACTAGCTGCACTTTTGAGGAATAACTATCACCATATTCTTTGTTCTTCTTCAGGTATTGATCATGCTTGTTGAAAGTATCCACTAAGGAAACTAAACCCTTGGGGATTTTGTTACCTTTTGGTTGGATTATTCCACTATTTTCATCATAACCTGGATCAGTTTTACCTTGACTATTTTTCATGGTGATGATTTACTCCCTTCAACATACACTCTACCAAAGATGTCTTGTTTCAAACATTCCGATGTTTGTTTGTCATCATTGAAATTTTGCCACTCTTTAACATTATTAGAAACTTTGGGGCGGTAGACCATCTCCACTTTATATCTTCCTTGTTTGAATATAGATGGTGGTCTATCCAGATTTAATAGTGCAGTTGTGACCACCAAAGGGTCTTCCTTGGAGTTCTGATTGGTTGGGATGAAGTTGATAGAGAAGGCTTCAAAATCCAGTGTGGCAGAAATCACTTTATGTCTGTAATGCTTCAGCTCATCTCTTTTGACTTGATTTTTCCCTTGAACTTACGTTACTAGAAGTTCAACATCTCGTTTGGCTTTGAGGAGTCTTACTCCTTTATTTCTAGCTTGTTCAATTCTTAATAGCAAGGCTTCATACTCCATCATATCATTGGTGTTGTCAAACATCAGCTTGTGGGAGTATGAGAATATCTCATGATCTAGAGATATTAGTAGAACACTGGCTCCTAGTCCAAAAGAAAAACAGATGCCTTTAAACTCTAGATTCCAAACTTTTTCAGATCCTTCTGGTTTTGGCTCTAGTTGAAGTTTTGGTTCTAGAACATCTTTATCCATTTCCAATAAACAGACCCCATGGTCAGATTCCTGAAAAATAATCTAAGATCTAGGATCCTCATATTTTGTCACCATGTACTTAGAATTATTTTAAGGCTCTAGCTTCTGATTAATCCCCTTGATAGGAATATGAGCACAGGACCAGTCCATCTTTAATTCTGCTCCCAACTCTTTGTAGAAGTTTCTACTCAATAACATCCCATAGGAGACAGGAATATCTACAACTAAGATTGTCATATTTAATCTTTTGTCAAGAAAAGCTATCATAATAGCTTGTGCATATTTGATTTGTCTGATTAAAGGGACTTGTATCTCCATGGAGTAACACATTTTTATGGTCTTTGTCAAGGTAAGCCCAAGAGCATTTACAACTTTAGTTGGCATGACATTGTCAAAAGCACATGAATCTAAAATGTAGTTTCTTAACTTGAAACCATTAAGCAATAGGGAAACATAGAATGGTTCCACTCTTTCAGAAGATGGTGAGGATTTAACAACTGGAGTGTTGTTCTGGGGAGGAGTATCTTTGGGCTTAGGAAAAAGGCCTTTTGATGTATTGGATTATCTTGGTGATTGTACATATTTGACTAGCCTATTTAACTACTCAGGAAAGCCTCTCAAGTATTCATCTTCTGACATTTAAACTCTAGTTTTCTTTGCATGGTCAATAAAGTCAAAAGAAGGAATAGATTCAGATACCTAAGCTTCTTTCTATGGTTGAGAAGAAGAACTCACGTTCTTATTTCTGGGAGTTAAAGAATAAAAAAAAGGGCTACCCCTTCTTTTTTCATCAGTTAATGCCTCATCTTAATGAGTTTGTGATCTTGTAAATACTGCATATGTATGACCATGATCATCTTCATGAAGTTTCTCATCATCATGTTCAGATTTTTAGTTTAGGTAATTAATGTTGGAGTTTCCAGTAGGACCTAAAAAATCACCATTCTCGAGCTAATCAGTGCCATCTTCCTGATCTTCTTCACTCATCTCCACATTGTTTCTGGGAGCATCTTCAATCGTGAATCTTTGGGAACCAGCAATGTGGTTCTAGTTGTTATTGTTGTTGAAATTCTGAGTAGGAGCAATACTTTTTTCCTAAGCCATTTGATCCATTTGTTTCTTTATCTACATCATCTCATTTGCTAACTTTTGTAATAGTGAATCAAAGGTAGTAGTTGAGGATGAACTTTCAACTCTAGAAGTACTAATCTTTATCTTTCCAACCATGATGAGGTCATCTTTAATTTTAACCACCATGTTTTGGGCTGCTAACAAGTCATCATGACGTGCTCTTCATATTTAATAGCTTACTTCAGGGAGTAAAGTGTTGAAAAAGAATACATTTTGATTCTCGTCATTCAGAGAAACAGAAGCCAGAATTTTGTAAAGTAATATTTGGAATTTTGCAATAAAATCCTGCATGTTCTCATGTGGTTCCTTCTTCAGTTGATTCACTTGGGTTATAAATGTACTGGAATATTCAGCTGCTTTGAATCTTTTCAAAAATGCATCTCTCATAGTGGCCAAGTTGGTTATGGTTTCAGGAGCTATCTGGTAGAACCATTCTCCAGCCAAGTCATGAAAAGTCTCTATGAAGAGTCTGATAGATACATCTTCATGTTCGACTGCAAGCACTCCATAGGATATGAAAAATGTAGCCAAGTGGTCATCTAGATTTTGCTTTCCATCTCCAAATAATTTCAGAAAATTATTTCTTGTCCCTTTAGATAGATCATGCATAGGATGAGTCATATTCAGTGGCCCCAAAGCTACTCCACATGCAACAGGTACTATTTGGTTTTGATTCTAATTCTACATGATGAATGGGGCATGTATTCTATAAGAGTAGACTTGATGGATAATTCTAGCTACAATATTATGTTGAAGATGATCCAGATCTAGATGGATGTGTACTCTTCTTCCTGGTGAGAGACTTGATCTGTGGCTTCTAACTTGAGGAGGATGATTAAAATTGAATTGCTCCTACAATCTGTAGAAAAGATCAATCCTTCCTTGTGCCTTCATAGATCAAGTGAAAGGATGTTCAGCTAGGTTGAGAGTTGAATGGGAAAACACTCTGATCTACAAGAGATAAACTTTCATCTGCAAAATAGTTGTTCCCCAGCCGAGTCGCCAAAAACTGTTGGCTAGATTTTCTGTATAGTTGAAAACCTAGGCAGCCATGAGATAAATCTCCCTCATTTACCAGTGAGGCTCCTATGTAAGATTTTTCAGTTAAATTTGTTAGTATCTATTTGATAGTATTACTTTAACCATATAACTCATGAACCATAGCTATATAGTTTTGTAGCAAGTAAGCAAATGTTAAAGAAAGGAAATATCTAATGAAGAAGAAAATAGCAGAAAATAGGAAAGAAAGAGGTAAGATGTGCAACCCAATCAATAGATTACAGAGTTGATTGAATACACATAGATAGAACAGATAGATATTAACATACATATTTATAAGAAAAGGGAACTTTCAGATCTAGATCTAGAATAATGAAAAGTTTATGAATAGATCTGAGACAAAATGTTAGAAAAAAAATGTACCGTTGACACACAGTTCTCTGGAAATATACTCCTTTCTATTCTTTTGATTCAAATAGGTATAAGGGGTTTCAACACAAATTCTGGAACACAATAATGCCACATACAAATTCTCATCATTAACCCAAAGGTTCTTCCTCTACTTATATAATGTAGAAGGGAAATTTCAAATAGGAAGCTTTTCGTGAACTAGCACATGTGGAAGTTGTAAAGAAAACAACTTGTAATCTCCCTCCAAGAATTCGTCTTTACATGAAATACATTATTTGCAACTGAAAATAGAACCTTCTATTTTGCATGTCTGCCACCTATTTCCAAGTAGTTGACTTCTTCAAGTAATGGATTTTAAACCAATCACTTAAGTTTAATAATTTAATTAATCGCTCAATTACTTTATCGGAGAAAAAAAGAAGAAAGCTACAACACTTCTAGTTGTTTCTTTTTTCCATATTCTGCATGCAATTGACTCTTTTGCCTTTGATTCTCACCAAATTGGGTCTGGAAGTAGCTGACTATGATTTTGATTATGGGTGTTGTTGCTGACATGTCTTCCCTCTTGTCCTTGAAGCTTTTGTAGTCATTCTCTAGTACATGCATCAGTGCAATGTTTGTTGTAAATAATTCAAGCAAAAATCATCACCTTTTATTTTTTTAACTACGCATGAGCAATTAAAAATTATGGAAAGCACTCTAGGTGAAGAAAATTATAGGTAAATTCAATGGAGCCTTCAACTGGAAGATTGGGAGCACATGCACAAGATCCTAGAAGGAATTCTCCATGTACTGACTTATACATGGAATGCGTCAGAAACAAGAGGATGATTTTTTTTCGGAAGTCTTTACAATTGGATCGATTTGTGTAGATCTGACAATTAAATCGGTGATAGGTGTATGGTATGTGTCTGTATCATTGACTACAACAAATATGGAAGCTATGCATGATTCCACAGAGCCTACCCTTTCATCCTTCTTTTCCATGGTTGGAGCAATATTTGTTTGAGCAACTCTTTTTCTTTTTATTCAGCCAAAATTCTTTACAATTGGTGTAGATCTAGGAATTTATTCAGATTCAGAAGATATATTCAATGTATCTGACATTGATTTAAGCTCCCTTTCACTTATATAAGCACCTGTAATGAATACCTACAATTAATTCAGACAAAGATGGAATCCAAAGCATGAACACTTGATTTTTATCACAAAAAATCTACATATAGAGCCCAATGCCCTAAAATTTAAGGCTTTTCTTGCATGCATAGCAAGCATAAATATTTTCAACTTCACCTCGGAACCTGTACCAATATGCAGATAATTACATAAGCATAAAACAATCTCTACTAATCCTAGACACCAAACTTTGAAGCTTTCCAGTAGTGAAAAATAGTTTTTTGAGCAAAAATCCTCCTCCTTTTGGTGCCAAAATTTTCTGAGATGCACTCCTTTTCTAAAAGAATTAATTAATCCATCATTATGGCAGCCCCTGCTTATATAACCTTCAACATTCTATTTTTAATAATTTCCTCTCCTATTCCTAACAATTAATTAATAAATAGTCATGCTTATTGTTTTATCTTGGGCACCCAAATTTGCATGCTCATGGCTACCATTAAATAAATTAATTTAATCTATTTTTAGCACTCATCTTCCAATCTTCTTTGACTTCTCCACATGTGTTGACTATTCCTCACCCTTGAAATCATTCTTTAACTCCAAAAGGGGTCACATTTTTTAGCATGGCTGATTTCTTTGTTTAAAAGTCAATTTTAATGGGATTATTCACCTTGCACTGTAGCTCCAAAAATCCCATCATCCACTTAAGTTGTTTGACTTCCATAATGGGAATTTATACCCTACAAGGAAGGTAATAAATTCCCATCAATGCCTAAAGTGATTTTTCTTTATTTTATAATGGGAATTTTCACCCTACAAGGCAGGTAAAAAATTTCCGCCTGCCTGCTGCCTCTAATTTTCCCATCGTAACTTAAGTCACTTTTCCTTCATGGGAAAAAGTACCCTGCAAGGCAGGTACAAAATTCTCACTGTATCTTAAATCCATTCATTCCCAAAACATGTGACTTGCCTAGGAGAGGCTTTTTCATGCATGACTTCATCTTTTTACATCGGAGATGGCTTCCTAAGGATGATTTCTTCTAGCATGGAGGCTGTAGATGATCTCTAGATACTCCAGGAAATAAAACAAACTGTACTGGTGAAGGAATTGACCTAGGGGAATTTCACAAAGAAAAACACGCAAAAAATAATAAAAACAAAAAATGTTGACAAAAGTCACAGACAAAGCCCAAGATTCATTCCTGGTGAAAACCCTACTGGTATACTGAATATAGGCATGCAAAACCTCAACGGGATTAAATTGGAGCACAATTTACTTCAAACGGGGCTTTAAATAATTAAATAAAAATTTCCCGCAGACAAAACTTGGCGAAAGGATAAAACAAGTTTCGGCATCTGGGTATTTTTTGAAATTGGCTCATATGATTCACTGGGAATAGCCTAACATAATACAGACATCTTCTAGAAATAAAAACACAAAAAGACCTATTATTTTAAAATGAATGAAATTTTTTCAAATGGGTAGTGCCAAATTTCAGGGTGAAATCTGGGGACACCAGCATATCAAATGACACTTGGGGGTGCCTTTGTGTTTATATTGGAGATGTCCAATAGTGATTGCATCTAATATTTTTTTGCAAGATTAATATGTTGAAATTATTCAACATATTGGTAATATAACATGTTTAGTTGTTAAGAATATTATTATTTAAGTTGTTATAGAACTTGTAGTTTAATATATCATTGGAATTTTTATAGATGGTTAGAAGTGAAATCAATAAACTTTAATATGCTTATGTCTATATGTATATTATGACTCTAACCATGTTGTTTTTTGTGTTGGATATCAAATATGTTGGAAATGTGTTCAAGTTTTTTGGTACATGTTTCATTACATGGAACAATAAAAAGCAACCAACAATCTATTTATTTTACTAATGAAAAGTATATAAGTACAATGGAAGTAGAAAAACAAGTCATGTGGCTAAAGAGGTTGTTGAAAGATATGGACATGGAAGTTAAAGGAAGTACTCCTCTTCTATGTGATAGTTAAAGTTTTTTTCTCTTACCAATGGTCTCTATTTATTTCACTGAGGCAAAGTATATAAGTGCAATTGAAGCAGAAAAACAAGCCATGTGGCTAAAGAGGTTGTTGAAATATATGGACATCTATTTGTAAAGGATGTCCTTATGTTATAAAGCATGTGGCTAAAGAGAATGAAGCATATTGATATCCATATGTACTTTATCTGAGAGAATTCTCTCTACGGTGATATAGATTCCCAGTACTACTCACATAAAGATCAAGTGGCTAAAGAGAATGAAGCATATTGATATCCATATGTACTTTATCTGAGAGAATTCTCTCTACGGTGATATAGATCCCCAGTACTACTCACCTAAAGATCCAAGTTCCAAATATATTCACAAATCCATTGTGTGTTGTAAAGTTTCACAAGTTTTGTTCAATTATTATCCTTTCATAGTTTCCATTGAGGGGTAGTTTGCATGAAAATATCACCTTCTAATGGTCAGCTAGTTGATATATCCTTCTCCTCTATACTTCTGCTCCAATTGTAAAGCATTGTAAAAATATCCCTATGATCTTTGTAAACTTGTCACTTTAATTTTATGGTTTACATTCCAGTGTGTTGCATCTATTTGTAAAGGAGGTCCTTATGTTATAAAAGGATCCTAGAGATGATGGTTGAAATATTTTCAATGAGATACTATGATATGTAGTCTCACAAATCATGCTTTAGCCTAAATCATTCAATACTGATTTATGAATTCTAAATCCTTTTGTAACAAAACGCAAGTTACTCATGATGAAGGTTTATAAATACTTCAAATGTGATATGCTAGCCTAAAACTTCACTATGGTTTATGGATTTGTAAATATTGTTCTATAAATAGGTAATGTTGGCATATGGTTCCCTATTTAATATTAAGGGGGGGTGTTAGAATGTAATATTAATTGCCTATAAATCTTAGTTTATAATTAAATAATTTAGAAAAGTTCTAATCTTAATTATTTAATATAAAATTAGTTGTTTATGTTTAAATGGGTATTAATTAATCAATTTTTATTAAATTAGGGTGTTGTTTATTTATACCCAATCACTTGATAATTTTTGTGACCTGTGGGGTCAAATAAATATTGCTATAGGTCATATTGGTTATTCACTTTAGGTGAATAAGGAGAGAAGTGAGGGAAGGAGATTTACTAGACTGTAATTCATTCTAGGTTAATGGAAATATCTTTATTTCATGGTTTTTACCCCACGTGGGTTTTCCATGTTAAATATTACCTCTTTGTAATTTATTTTACTATATTTTATTCCATGTTTAAATGTGTTATAATGTTTGGTTATTGAATATCTAATATACTAGTTTATACCTTCAGTCGTGACATATTTTTCCTATGAGGTATTAAAATATAACCATTATAGCACATGAATCATTAGTTTTATTATAATTGTGGTTCATTTAACCTATAAATATATAACAATGATGATTATTAGTAGGATGTTATTTTCCCAATCAAGACCCCAAGTATGGGCATGTAATATCAAAGTTATAATTAATGTAATTAAGATCTTGCAATATTTTTAATAAGATAATCCATAAAAATAAATGTAGAAATGTAGTAAATGCAACAATTCTAGATTACTAAAAGATTATTTTTAATCTTTAAAAAAACTTAAAAAAAGTAGTAATGGAGATTAAGGATAGATCTGTAGCATATTCATCCAAGATAGGATATGGATATGTGACAATGATCTAAAACTGGGAAAGGATTTCGTGTAGATTTTTATAAGGATGTATGTAAAAATTTGAGATCCTATAAATGAGTGGATAATAGGTTCATCTAATGAATTCATCATATGGATTCCAAATTCATTTTTTATACTATGACCTATAGCATAATTATGGAACCTAATGTAAGTATGTCTTTGGATACGAGATCTATGCCTAGATTCACATTAATGTAATTATGTAACTGTAAATATATTCTTATTATATTGAAACCCTCAGTCTCCTCTTCAACCTAAAAGGGGTTAGTTTGAATTGAGTTGGGATTCCTCAATACCCACATGATGAGTGAGTGTTTCCTACATAACACTACTCTAGATAGGATTTATGCCCATGTAATTATCCCTTTTGGTAGGTTTATGAGAACACACGAAAAGGATAAAGCATAAAATCTTAATTAGGCCTTCAATACTTGACAATGATGGTTGTGTAGATAATATAAAACACACCTTTTACATAAGCTATCCTAGGATAAAAACAAATAAACAATATAAAACTACACTAATCTCTAAAAATAAAATAATCTCACAAAAGTACATCAAATATATAAAATAACACAAATTTGGTGTCAAAAGTCACATAACCACCCATTTAATGATCCTCACCCACTCACATTTAATATTAACCACTTCATCTACCCATTAACACTTTCTATGCACAATGGACCTTGATCATCTCACCCCTATATGTATATTTCACTAATATCCATCACAATCTTCTATGCGCTCAAAAAAAAAAAAAACACTCTCCCCCTCATTCCACCTCTAAATCTATTTACACACGAGCCCAAACTATATTATTTGATTTCTTTGCTCACATAAGTTTGTGTTGTTGGTTATTGGAGAGGTGAAATTGGATCTTAAAGCATTGTTGAAGCCTGTATCACAACAATTTTGGAAAATTTCCAACATAAATCTCAGTCACGGCTAAAATATCTTGTATGCTCCACATGATTTTATGGAAATCATGACTACATCTGATATAAAACTAATTCATGTATACAATTTATTTTCATTTATCATTTTTTTTCATAAGATTTTTTTTATCACCTTGAAAGGGTTAGGGGATCTAACTAAGGTAGGTGTTTTCCAAAATAACCCCCAAGCTATTTTCACAACTTAAAAATCCATTTTCACTTTCATGTAAAAGTCATGGGGAAAATATCATGTTTACATCCTTGTTCCCCTCTTGTTAAGCCTCATAGTCTAAGGAGTTAGTAATTTTGAGAAAAACAGGGTAGCATTGATTTTTGGAGGAACATGAAGAATTTTTCGTGAGTTCCTCCCATTCCCCGCATCTCCACCTAGTCCACTTGCAAAGGAAAATAAGGAAAATTGGAATTCATTGGAACTACCAAAACAATTCTCATGTTGTAGATGTTCTCTTCTTCGCCACATGCTCAAAAGATCTGACTACACCGAAAGAGGTAAGGGGAGGAGGTTGGATTGGATAATTTGGATCTGCAAGGAACCATCAAAATATTCTCTCATTCTGTCACTTCCTTGGAAGTCAGTTTTGACAAAAAATACACATAGTAAGGCAAACGGATGAGGGCAATTCATCATATAAATCAGGTTGTGTGGACACCTTTCAAAAAATTTAATTGTTTTGAGTGTTCACCAATCGGACGCAAATTCTAATAAAGGGGACATGTTACTTGTTATCTTCAAATCACTGCACCCTCCAAATGGCCAGAATGTGAACAAAACATTCATTGTGGTTGGGTAACATGGGATCACCTCTTAATCTATGACACTTGGGCTCTAGGTGAACCCCTGAAGAAGGTCAGATTCCTCTTCCTAAACATAGTGCTATACTTCTCCTAGTGTAATAAAATGGTTATCTAGATCTATGCTAACATTTTCATGGGATTTAGAGAGAGAGACTTACAGGAAATAAAATTATACTAGGGATGGTGATGCACCAAATAAAGGGTATTGCTAGACTTTGGGAAAGGTTGTTTTGGAGAGGATTTTGTACACCACAAGCCAAATTCACCTACATCAAATTAGAAAGGGTAAATAAAATACCACAACTAAGAAGTGTTCCTTCCCTTTGTTAAACTCAAATCAACTCAATAAACAATCTTTCGATCTTCTAGTGAAGAAGAATGGAATTGAGAAGGGTGAATAAGCACCACGACTCAACCACATGCAAAAATCCACCACTTGATAAGCATAGAACTCCAAGAACCTACAATGGAAAGTTAAACTTGGACAATGTATCTATAAGCACGAGAAAGGCACAAATAAATATGTGGAATGATGAAAATAACTAATGCTAGTCACAAAACATACACTTTTATTACTTCAACATTGTGCATAATGCATCATTATATTCAGAAGAGGCAATGATTGCCATTATAGTCTTAGAAAGGAGGCTTGAGAGTTTCCCAATCTACAAATCTAATTTGCATAAGAGAGAGGATTATTAAAAAATATGCACTTGTCTAATTGTCCAACGTCCAACTTGTGTCACATGTCTAATTTCTGCAACCAATGTGTAACCTCTTGGAATGAACTTCCAACTACATTTAGAGAATAATTATGTGAGAGAGAAGAGGAAAATTCATAAATTCCTTCCTCTAATGAAGGTATATTATGGTTCATTTATTACAAAGTTGGTTAAATAAAATATTTTATTAATAATAATAAATATTTTTATTCAAATATTTTAATGAAAATATTAATTTAGTATTTAATGAAGTTGGACCCCCAAAAAATGGTTTGCATTGAAGAAAACGGGGGGGGGGGGGTATCGATGAGAATATGGCAAAATAGCTCAACTCAGCGGTTGGCTCTCCAAGCCAACTCACTGAGTTGGGCTCGAGCTTGCTCTCCATTACCACGAATGAGTTATCTCCCCATGAATGTGTCAAGCTCCCAAGACACGAGCTCTTCACATATGCCGAAGAGATCCTTCATGATGTGGGATTCTTGACTCGGCGAGCTCTGCATGAAATTCCTCCAATGTTGAGTTATTTCCATCATGGGCTTGTCCGACTCGTTCTTGTCACCCAATCGATCAAGCTAACTTGGTTCGTGTAGTTGATGAATCGATCCTGCCATGTATTCAGCCACCAATCTCAAATCTACATGCATTAAGCTCTCACAATGCTCACCTCCATGTTTATTGAGCTCCATTTTGTTCAACTTGGCAAGCTTCACATGAAATCCACCAAGTTTTCCATGCATCAAGAAGAGCCTCCCTCATCACGAGCTATATCCACCATGCTCTCCGATAGAGCCATCAAGCGAGTTCCTTGATTGATAGTGACTTGGTCATGGAGCTATGCCTCAATCCAACCAAGCTACCGTAATCACAAGCCCAACCAACTCATTGGTGCGAGGCTGCTTAATTGACTTGGTTTTATATTGAGTGACCTCCTCACATTGATCTGAGCCACCCTCGAGGTGAGTCAAACATGAGATTGATATCAACACAGAGCCACCTCTTTTTGATCAACCTCACTTGGCTCATATTGATTGTCGAGTCCGTTGATTCCTCCATCACTGAGCTCCCACTCAACCGAGCTCTAACTATGACCACACTGCTCAGCCATGACTTGGCTGACCGAGCTCTGTCTCCATGAGCTCCCACCAATTGACTCACTCTATTCTTCATGGCCTCCTTGCGTTGAGTGTTGAGACCCCTTTCACATCGATCTCCCAAAACACGATATCTTCATTGACTAACTTTCTCATCGTTCCTTACATTGTCAATCCACTTAAGATTCTTCGTACGCCTATGAAAGATATCTTGTAATGACTGACACGAGTTTATATCTGAACCAATATTTTCTCACATACATCGAGCTATCCATGCCTCGATCCACCACTGATGGTATCAACCAAACTTCTCTTCAATAGTGACCCATCATGTAATTTGAAATTTCTGCCATTAACAAGATTCTATGCAACTATAACTTGGCTTGTATATGTCGATGTCAATCATCAAAGTATTCCATATGGATCTCTTACATTTCTAGTGCCACCTCGATCACTCGTGACTTGGTAAAATGCCTTAAGAATATCCATCTAACTCGTCAGCCACCTTGTCCGGGTGGTTTCCTAACAACTCAGTGGCATTTGTAGCCTTTAGTTTCCCTCCTTATGGATTGGTCATCCTACTGATAAAATATCCCATGTCATCCCTTGACCATTTATGGACTGGTCATCCTACCGATAAAATATCCCATGTCATCCCGTGACCATTTATTGATCATCAAATGGTTAGCTAGCTCCGACTCCTCTGTCACACGGAACTCCTTTGTTGGATTGCCATCAAGGTTTCCCCCACCACTTGGAAATTATTTCATGGGAACCCACGGATCATCTTTCCATTATCACATGGCTTGTTCATTACCAAAGGCTACATTTGTGGCATTTAAACCCTCAAAACCCACCTTGACTTAGCTCCCATCGAAATATACAACTGAACTTTGTAACTGAGCTCATTCCCATGTTTCTCGTGCTTCTTACCACTGAAATTCATTTGTTGCACTAAATCTTAACTTGGAAAGGTCCAATGAACTCCAAAAAATGAGCACCATGCATATGTTGATGAGCTCAATGTAATCCATTCACCTATCTCCTTCCATTTAGTTCTGATGAGCTATATTCCAAACCAACATCGAGCTCTTGTAACTGAGCTATTCTGTCATGATCACCATACATTGAACTGATTTTTGAGTTGGCTACCAAGTTGACACCGAGTTATCTATTAACTTGACCCCAAGCTCTAACTGAGTTGAGCTCAACTTGATGCTATTCAATTCTAGGTGAGCTTGCCTATGCAATTTATTAATTATTTTAATCGTTTATCTCCATGATGACTGAAATTGCGTCCCTGATACCAATGTCTTGATTTGATCATAATAGGACCCTGTTGTCCAATTTTTCCATGTGTGTGAAATTGGATACAAATTTTGGAAACCTCTAGGGGATGATTTCCTAATAATCATGATTCTAGTAGCCTTAATTCATCCATTCGGCATGGAGTCAATATTAGATTCCAAAGATGATTTGATCTTCTGTGATACATGACCTTGAAATCTTCAGTAATAATAGATAGGAAATATACCGAAATAGACAAATACTCAACATTATTGAAATGTTGGACATCTTTTGAAACCTTGGACCTTATTCTTCTTGAAATCTTCCAATAATGATACAATGTGCAAAATCAACACAAAACACAACAACAAGGAAAGAAAAAGAAAAACAACACATAATAATGTGCATAAGCACTTGGAGGAAAACACCTAACTAAATTATATAGGGGGTGAAATGATCTCAAATGCAAGATTTGAGATGTATCTCATTAACATGAATGGGCAGTTATTCTCCATTGATCCTGGAAAGATGAAATGAATTCACCTCTTTGCAATTCGTGATGATGTATGGCCCACTTCAGAGAGCTTTAAACTTGGCATGTTTTCCTAGTTTGGCTCTATCTTCATCCCATTTGAGAATCAAATATCCCTCTTAAAATGCCTTTTAGATGCCTTCTTGTCAAAATATTTCTTAACCTAAGCCTGATGTTGCTCTAAAGTCTTCATAGCCTTGTTTCATACTTCTTCCAACTCCATGAGTTCAGCAAACCCTGACTATCAGAGGATCATTCTCCATAACTTCAAGTTTATGAGCTAACTCTAAAGAAGGTAACTACAAGGAGAGCGGAAGTTTTTCTTCTCTTCCATATACAAGTATGAAAGGATAATTTTCTAATGGCCCTTTTAGGTTTGATCTGATCTGACCATAAAGTAGTTTTAAGTTGTGTGTGCCAAGTCCCCCTGTTAGTCTCCATTGTGCATTTGATAATCCTTATGAGGTTTTTGTTGCTAGACTCAACCAATCTATTTCCTTACAGATAGTATTGGACAAATTTTTGAGATAATCTCAATTCTTAACAGACCATTCACTCAAATTCAGACCAAGAAAATCCATTGCATTATTTGAAATGATTTTAAATAGAAAACTGAACCTTGTCATTATACCTTCTAAGAAATCAAGAAATACCTTCTCATTGCTCTCCTTCATTGTTACTACCTCTATCCATCGAGTAAAATAGTCTGATGTAGTAAGGACTCATTTAAGTCCCTAACTAGATGGAGTATTAATCATTCTAATGAAATCCAAACCCTCATTGTTCCATTGTTTTCATTACGTTTTGAATGACGAACAAATAAGGGTAAGGGCCAAGGAGGAATACCTGTTTATGTTGATCAGTTGATGGTTGTTGTGTGCATGTTCTGAACTTCTTGATCTGGTACTGATTGTAAGATATTCCTTTTGGCTAGGAGGAACTACCTGTAATAGAAAACAAGACCACAAAAGAGGAATTAAATGATATATGACAAGTGGACTGCCTAGCGTATGCTAGATCCAGGAAGTGTGATACTCCCTAGATGGCTGTCAATCCAATTTTTAAAACAAATTAATGTGAGAAATAAGTAAATTCCTACTGTAGTATGATATGATTTAGGTATCTTCATTCAAGTACAATAAGAAAATCTAATATTACATAGCTAGGTTATAGTCAGATCTGAAGGGTAGGTGGTTTTCAGGGTGTTTAGAACTGGCCAGGGTCAGGTTCTGGGTTGTTTAGGTCAGTTGGTATGAGAGGTTGTTAAGTTCTATTCTAGGTCCAGGATATGAAACATAGAGATCGATGTCGGTCTTGTACGACCGACGATGGTTTATGAAGAACCAATGATGGTTATGGGTAACCGGCATCGGTAAGGTCAGGGTGTAAGAGAATCAAAGAAAATTGATTGCAGGGTTTGATCTGGGATATGATAAGGAGGGTAGGGTGGATCAAGAGGTTGATAGGGGTATCAGGTATACTCAAGAATGAACAGCATAGGTGAGAATGGGTGATTTGGTGATGTGGGTAAAGGAAATATTTGAGTTATAAGCTAGAAAGAGATGGAGGAATGAGCATGCAAAGTATAAATTGATGAAAGAAATAATAGAAGCTCACTACACTAAAGTAGACAATGCTGGTAGAAATGTACTTACTGTGATGCAGACTTGATGGCTGAATGGTAATGGCAGTTGATCAGATGAATGGTGTTTGGTATCATAGCAGTGGCTCCCAGAATTATTCACATGAGTGTAATGCTTTAATATCTATCCTAGTGATGGCTCTAGATATCTGGATACGTGAAAGGATGTTGGTTTTGATCTTACATGCAGCTCTGATATCCCCCCTCTTACTCTCAGAATCTACCAACCCAAAAATAAGGTTGCTTAGGTGAATAAATGGTAACCGACGATGGTTTTGGGTTGACCGGCATGTCTGTTTAGGGTTGACCGACATCGGTTAAGATGAGATTCCCTAGGTTTACTAAAATGGGTATTCCCTAGGTTTACTAAAATGGGTAGATCTTTCTGATTTATTTTGGCCTAGTTCATTTATTCTCATTGATTAGAATGAAATCTTCCCTTCTAATGAGTGGGAATGTGGTTAGAGATATTTTAGGAATTGATTTTAGGGTTAGACCAAATCTTAGCTCATTAAGGCAAGTAAGACTTAGTTATTGTTAGTTATGGAAACATGCCAAGAATAGGTCTAGGGTGAGGTGGGCTGGGTGAGGTGTCTAGGTGAGGT
The DNA here is from genome assembly GCA_019776745.2 of Taxus chinensis. Lineage (NCBI taxonomy): Eukaryota > Viridiplantae > Streptophyta > Pinopsida > Cupressales > Taxaceae > Taxus > Taxus chinensis. The sequence continues at coordinate 813,157,457 of CM034151.1, read as the reverse complement.
GGTGGGGTAGGAATTAAGATAATTAGATAATAAATATTGTGAGGATATATATTAATTTAATTTAATTAATAGTGATGTGGGGTGGAAGGGGCCATGATTAGATGAGTATGTTTGAGGTGGTTATTTGACAAGGGACCAAGGGGAGTGTGACCCAATTTTGGTGTCTACATTTTTCCCCTTTTTGTTGCGTAGCTTGTATTGGTAAGCAGACACTGACAAAAATAATATGTGGTTGCCCCATGCGTGGTGAAGGTGATCACCCTCAAACTAGGAACGGATGAGGTAGAAGACTAAATCTATGAGTGGTTTGATAAAGATGGATGTGATGAAGAGGAAGGTAGATAGTGGGGGTAATGGGGTAAAGGTCCAATCGGGTAATCAAGGTAATGGGCTAGGGTCAAAGGAAGCAACAGTCAAACACACACACACGTATAAAAATGTGGCATGGTACCAGGTTTAAGAGCATGTAAATGCTACATCATCTAAGGTTGATAGGTTTATCCAAAAAAGGTTGAGGTGATTTTGGTATCCAAGGTATAGGATACGGTGTGGAAGCACTTTGCAGGTAAGGTGCAGGAACATTTAGGTATGTTTCGATACACCAAAGGTACACCAAAGGTAAGGTCAGGATAAATGACACGGGTAACAATAGGCAAAGTAAGGTCATTAGGTCAAACAACATGGGTAAGTAGTGTCACAAGGTATAGTGAGCACATGAGGTCATAGGTCAGTAATAATGTTCCAGGTCCATGTAGCTAGGTCACTGGCATGGGTAGGGCCGAGGTATGGGTAAAATAACAAATTCCCAAAATGTAATTAAGGACAAGTATAGGTAAGGTAGGATGGAGGTTGGTTGCAATAAGGGTGGGTAAGGTCAAACGGTGGCTGGTTTTGTTAAGTGTTAGTCAGAAATGGGGAAAGGGTATGGGCAAGAGTATGTCAGGTAACCGATGTTGGTCATACGTAACCGGTGATGGTCTAGGTAAGTCGATCATGGTTTATTAGGGAAAATGGCTGATGTCGGTTTGGGTATAACCATCCACAGTGTGCTAAGGCACAAGACCAATGTCAGTTTAGGTATAACAGATGTCGGTTCAAGTCGACGTGGGTATATAAAAAGAAAAAAATACATATAATATGGATTCATTTGTATGTTTTGGATTTTTTGAAAATGACAGAGCACTGAAAAAGTTGTGCTTTGTCAGGAGGAAAGGAAGAGGGATGATATCCTACTAAGGTGGAGAGATCTGGTTGGTTAGAGGAGCCAGGTAGATAGGTCCACGAGCACAGGGGGATCGATTATGATTGGGTGGAGGTCAGGAGGATTAAATTTGGTGATTAGACATGGCAAAGGTGGGAGAAGGTTTAGGGTGGACCACCGGCATAGTGGCCAGATATGCCACCATGCCAACGACAGTGAGATGAGGTAGGATTCTATCTGATCCTATATTTTTTTATTGAAAATAGGCTATTTAAATGGGGTTGGGTGGAAATTTGGGTGTAAGTTTATTACTAGGAAAAAAAAAAGGAAGGAAATGAGGGGTGGGAGAGGGTCCAATGTACGTTAAATAGGATTGGGAAGAAAGGTAGGATAGGTTTGGGTAGTTAGAGTGGAGTATTAGGGTAGATTTTGAGTGGTTGGGAAAAATGGGGTAGGGAGGGGTTGGACATGTTAGGATTTGCGACAGTGACCGATGCGCGGTCAAGTGTTGGCTGACTTTAGTGGTATTTGGCCAGCATCAAGTCAAGTAATGGGTGACCGATGCCGGTTACACATGAGTGATAACAGTTCATTATTGACCAGTGTCAGCTGACTTTATGGGAAAATAGAGCCAGTAGAGAGCAAGGGTAAGAGGTAAGGATATAGTTCGAGAGATGTAAGGGTAGGTTTCATGAGAGGAAAATAGGGGAGTAGGTATAAATGGCATGAATATATTGGTCTAGCAAGGGGGTAAGTGGTTGGGGTGGGTACGATAAGAAGTGAGGGTTGGATATGAGGTGTATGAGGTAAGGGGTGTGTTCAAAATGGTAAGGTTATATAGATAGTTATGGGCTTATGGGTGGTTACAGAGAGTTAGCCTTTGTTGTACTTTCCTACTCCATTATTGGGTGTATGAGCACATTTTATGTGTGCATCCAGTCAATATGCCCTAGGTCGATGCATTCATAGTCGGGTTTTTTTCGAGTGGGATTCATACGATGGGTACCTGCGATTGGGGAGCTCCAAGAAGCTAGAGCTACACACAATGTAGCCTATTACAGGTGATTGCTAGAGGGGTTGTATGGCATGGAACATCATCTGGAGGATCCCTATGTGGGTTTTCCATCATATGGGTAGATGAGAAAGGAGCTATAAGAGCTACATCTGCTCCGGTGGATAGAGGGGCAATGTGCAGGAGAGCATGAGATGATACCTGTGGACAGGGTTAGATGGTATTTTTGGCTGCTTCAGGATATACCGCCACCTTTCCCATAATATAGGGGGGATGACATGTGAGAGGTCTCTTGCCTCTACCATAGCTAAAAATTTCAACAAGGAAGGAGGAGTAGGTGAGAGACCAGACGATTGATGATGTCGGGGTTACAGATAGATATAGGTAGTGGTGGGCTGCACATTTACAAGAGTAGTACCACCAAGGCCGGGATAGCCAGATTTAGCCACCATCATAGTGCAAAGGAACATCCTACAGGGACAAGTGGTGACCCTAATTACATAGTTGTGTATAGTGTAGGGGTAGTTGACAGACTCATAGGCACAAGTTGCTATTTTGCAGGCACAGGTGGCCACTCTACAAAACCAGGTAGTGCAGGGACATGTACCCACATAGGGTGGAGATGGATATGGGGTACAAGTGGCCACCCTACAAGCATAGACTATAGGTTTATATGGCTAGTTGGCCATTACACAGGTGCAAGTTATGGCCCTTTAGGCCTAGATATAGGTAAGAGCGGGACAGAGGTCTCTCAGGACAGGCACAGGCATAAGGACAAGGTCCCTTTGTATGGGTACTAGTGAGACATGGTCCTGAGAGACAGGTACAGGGGCCGAGGCTGATGGCATTACCATAAGAAAATACCTATAGTGTAGGTTGAGAGATTCCTTAGGCAATTTATGGTATTATTAGGATATTTTGATGGCCGCAGGGATAGATTTTATATCTTATGTGGAGTATAGAGCACAACAGGCCTCGAGTGAGAGGACTAGGTCTCGTACACAGTGTAGAGAGCACAAGGGGCCATCGAGCCCTGAGATAGGGTCAGGGTGAGGCCACTAGTTCATGGAGGCTAGCTCTAGGTGAGGGACCATCAGAGGACAAATCGGGGTGAGGTGGAGATAGATTGGTAGGGCACCCCACTGGAGGGGAGACAAAGGAGACTGATGAGATAGGGATGGATATCAGGTTCGGTGATGATTAGTCATCATTGATGATTAGTGTATCTATGTTTTTGACATATTTTTGATATGTGTACTAGCCTGCGTGTTGAAGATGATGAGGATGTAGATGAGAGTTTTTTTTATTTTTGATCGTATACCAACCTACGCATGCTGAAGATGGTGAGGCTCTATATGAGATATTTTGAGAGATTGTGATTATTTTTTGTATGTATATGATAAAATGATGAATTGATTGAAACTTTCTTTGCAGGCTACAAAGTTAACGGAGATTATTGGGTGACAGCATTTCAAGGATAGAATTGACTTTAGCAAGATTGAATTCTATGCCACGTTAAGAAATTATGAAACCTAGGATTTTTTTAGAAAGTACCGCAAAGATGCAGTTCTTTGGTTAAAGATGAACACAATACTTGATGAGGTGGTCAAATATGACTTTAAGAAGGGGCAGGTGTTTGGTTCAATGCTTGGATTTGGAAAGTAGATCATTGACATAATATTATAATATATGATGCATGATGTCATGGAAGATGTAACTCATGGCTCGTTGATATGTAGCACCGGAATTTTTGAGGCCAAAGGGCATGAATTGATAGCAGAAATTCCCCCAAGGGGTGATGAAGGTAGTTTTGTGTTGATCCTCAAGAGCAAGAAATATTTGATTGTAGCCCAAGAAATTGTCCATGAGCGATAAAATTTCATGGCTAGTGGTGACATCAACTAGTTTTTTAATGCCTGGTAGTGAGAAATCATCTTTGGGACAGGTGAGGTTGAGGTCACAAAAATCTATACAAATGCAGAGTCCCCTTGTCACTTTTGTGATGGGAACAATGCTAGAAATCCATTGGGGATAATCAATGGGTAGAATGAAGGAAATCAATAGGATGCATTGAATCTCTTCTTTTACTAGAAGAGCAATGCGAGGATGTATTTTCTGTAACTTTTGTTTGATGGGTTTGGCATCAAGAATGGTTACGATATTGTGAACCATGATTTTTGGGTCAATATCGGGCAGGGATCGGCATAAGACCAAGGAAAATATATTGCTATGATCTCGTAGGAAAGAGGTGAAGGCTTCCTTTTCAGTAGCATCTAAGTATTGGCCGATCTTTAGAATGTGCAGGTTGTCTTGAGTATTAATGTTGATTTTGATGGTAGATTTGTTCAACATGGTTTGCATCTTAGAGGGTAACGACTGATGAATATAAGAGTCTTCTGCACCAAGGTAGGTGAGGATGGACTCATCATCCTAACATTAAATGACATTAATTGAAGGCATATCATCATTGATCATGTTAGGATATCAGGAATGGGAGAGAAGAGGGATCCTCACCATCCTGTTGATAGGTTAGCGGTCCCAAGGAAATGGTGTTTTCACAAAAAAAAAGTTAGGAGGAAATGATTCAGGATCTATGGACTTCGTGGGTGAAGATGGTAATGTGGGTGAATGAGAGGGGGAATATTTCTCATCCTGGATAAGGTCGACACAAACCTTATTAGAGGATGGAGCGTTAAAACCAATTCCACTACAGTCATTGTGTTTATGAGAGGTACTGGAAATGATAGTATGGCAACCTTGTTCATAAAAATTGAAGCCAAATCCTTTCCATGTGCACCGATGGAGGAAAGTGTGAGCAAAGTGGTGGTTAGTGAGGGAGTGTGGGTCAGATGAAAATGGTTGGGTTTGGGATGGAGGTTCAAATTTATATGTGTCCATATCAAGTCCCCCATATGTTAGGTTAGTGCAAAGGTGGGGAGGGCCATAAGGGAAAATGTCACCGATGTGGATTTCATAGCTGGGGTGAGGAAGGTATCAATATTGTATAGGTGGTATTCCCCCAAAGTGAGGCATTGAAAAACATCTTCTAAGGGATCAGTAGTTGGTATGTGGGTGGTGGGTATCGATGGCTCATCTAGATGAAGTGGAAACAGGGGTGCCAGTGGTAGAAGCTATAGTTGCAATGGAGATAACAAGGTTAGATGCAACAGAAGTAGTGGAAATTTTGGTGGATGGGCTTGTGGGTGAATGTGAATTGGTGACAGTGGTAGATGCCTTGATCAGCACAAGCACATCATTGGGCCAATATATCATGTTATAGGTCTTGAAAGGTGAGGGTTCGGTAAGGATGGTGTAATTATGTCCCTCGTGTTCAAATTTGAGGTATCGATGTAAAGTTGAAGGGACACAACCCATAGCATGGATCCAAGGTCAGCCAAACAACAAGTTATACTGGAACTCCCCTTCTAGGACATAGAAAAGTTACAAGGATGGTGCAGGGACCTCCACAGACATGGAGAATAATGGTACCTAGAGTAGAGGTCATGGCATCATTGAAGGAATGCATCAGGGTTACCATGCATGCAATTGGTAGGTATTTTCATTTGGTTGTACACATGGGAGGAGATGATATTAATACTAGCACCACCATCGATCATAATGTGTCGTATGTGTATATTATTGATAAAGATGTAGATTAAGAGAGTGGCGTCAGGATCATTTGAATGGAAGGGAGTGATCTCTTCATCTGAAAAGTTGAGGGTGGCCACTTTGGCGAGTGGGTGGAGGTGTAGAGGAAGGCAAAGACCTAGTGAGAGAGTCTACATGGTGAGGGGTAATGATGGAGGCTACGAGTGTGGGGTCATTTGGTAAGACTTCAATAGATTGAAGGACCTCCATGAGGGCTTAACGATGTGACTTTGAGGTTTGGATGAGGTCGTATAAAGACATTTTGAGGGGGGATTGGTGTAGTTGTTTTAGCATTGTGTGATGTGTGACCATGTCGGAAATAGGATATGCAGGACCTCGAATGATGACTTTGGGTATGGGTGCGGATGGTATGTTGGGTATAGGGTTGGTTGATGGGCCAATTGTATTTTTCCTTGCCCTTGTCTTTCTAAGCATGGGTGGCAATGTTGATCATGGTAATTTGAGGGGAGGTGGATGAAGAGGGTGTGTCATGGAAGGTATAGTGGCATGAGGGACAAAACCCTAGTGGGGGATACGATCCTTGTGAAATGAGTAGGGCACATTGACATTTGGGTGGTGGTTTGGTGAACTCTCTTATATGAACCATGTTAATCTCGAATCTTGGGGATGGATCAAAGAGTTGTGGGGGTGGATATTGTTGTCTCTGAGTAGGTAACAGGAGAAGATATGTGGAAATTGGTGAAGGTGAAATGGGGTCTTCATTAAGAAGATCATGGTCATCAAAATTTTCTTCCGTAGGGCATAATTGGACTAGGGAATTTTTCAAGGCCTTATAGTTCTCTACATTGTGTCCTGACACACAATGGTAGGCACAAATTTTGGTTTCATCAAACCCCTTTGGTTTGGGTTTGAGTGGGTCATAAGGTCTAAGAGGTGGTAATGTGATGATAGAAGTTTCAAGGAGATTGGTTAGGATTTTGGCGTAGAACCCTGCTAGTGGATCACAATGGGAGGTGAATGTGGGTTTGGGTATAAATACAGCTAATTGTGGAGGGAGATTCTTTACAAGAGGGGGAGTATGTTGGGCACTAGTTTGGTGTGTTGTGTGGTCTTAGGTGTTGGTCATATATACTTGGGTAGGGGCAAGGTAGAAGAACTGGAGATGGAAGGTTTGGTTGGTTTAACTACCTTATTGGAGGGTAGCAGTATTTTTAGCTTTAGGTTGCATCTTTTAGGTAGAGGTGATACGGGCGTATACGATATGTGGAGGGAAAAGGATGGTGGTGGAAGAGGATGGGTTACCCGCGGGGGTAACTGAGGTGTTGTGGAGGTAGGTGGTGTGGGTTGGGTAGGAGGCTTGAGGGAAAGGGAAGAAAATGTCATGGGTATCAAAGAATTTATTGACGGTAGTGGAGGTATGGGTGATAAGAAGGTTAAGGGTGAGGGTAGAAGTTGTGTGGGTTGCTTGGGTATATTAGAGGTCTGTGACAAGGAAATGGGTTGTTTTGCATTCTTGGTTTACTAGTGGATGGGGGTTTCTTGGTCAAGGTCAAGGGGTGACGTCCTAGGATGGATGTAAGGGGTGAAGGTGATAAGGGTGTGGTAGGAAAGGTTGAGGTATGAGGTCTAGGAGATTAGATCTTCTTTTTAGGGGCCGGTGTAAGTTTAGTGTTAGTTTTGGAAGTTGTGGCTAAATCTAATTTGATGGGTGGGTGAGTAAGGCATAGTTGTCGGTATGACCCATAAGGTAGTGATAGGTTTAGGTAAGGGAGATGATATAGGCATGGGTTTGGGTGTAGATGTCATGTTGGGCTATGGGAAGAGGTGTGATTTGGGCCATGAGTGGTGTCATGGAAGGTATTGCAATAGTTGTGGTTGTGTTTGGTTTGGTTGTGCAAAAAACCTTTGGATAGATAGTGGAGGTGTCAGTGAGTGACAACTGCATTTGTGTTGAGATAGGAAGTAGAAGGATTCCCTAAAGTAAGGCTCTATCAACATAATATAGGTGATCGGCCAAGTGTGAAAATGGTGTTGTTGTAAGCGGGACCGACGTGGATCGAGTGGGAATCCCCATAAAATGTGTTTGGGATATAGGGAAATGGCTAGCCTTGGACTCTGTGGGTAAGAGAGACGAAAGAAGGTCAAAAGGATCTTGAAGGTCCGATGGTGAAGGGTGATCAAAAGACAGTGGTAGTTTGATAGGATCCTCTATGGGTAGAGGAGAGGATGTGCCAGCCAAAGTGGACTCTCCTTGTGTTGGTGTAGGTGGTGGACCTGCATCTTCTATGAGTAGGAGAGGTGCCACTGACAACTACTCAGAATTTTGAGGGGTCAAAGGTGGCATGCTGATTATAGGCTCTTCCACAGGTGAAGGGGAAAATGAAGGGGGTTCCTCTGTGGGTAGAGGAGTATATGAAATAGATTCTGGTGCAGGTAGGGGAGTGCAGGCTAATATTTCATCTATGGAAGGAACATGAGGCAATCGGGAAGCAACTGGTATGTCATCGAAAATAGCATGGACCTCGCAGACATTACTATCATTGTTTGAGGTATCACTAACATGATTGGAAGATGGGGCATGATTAGGGAATGGCTATTTAAAGATATGTAGGTTTTGGTTAGTAGGTGCATTTGGGCTATCCAAGACTAGATCTCCATTATCTAACATTTATTGGACAATAATCTTGTAAGTGATGCAGTTATTGTCGTTATGACCTTTGACAAGATGATAGTTACAAAATTTATGTTCCTTATACCACACGGGGCATGGGGTGCTCAGGGTCAAAACTAGTATGTGGTTTTATAGGTTGAAGGGTAATGCCACCAGCCTTAACAAGCTTTTCCAAAATAGAAGAGTAAGATTCTCCTATCAAAGTGTACTTTTGTTATTCTCATCCTAATTGGAAATATTGGACAAGGGAGAGATTAGAAGGAGGTTTGGTTGGGTTTGATTGATGAGGGGGGCCAGCCTTGAGAATTATGGCATTGGTAAACCCTTTGGGTTTTGAACAGTTGTTTTGGGGTTTTTAAGATGAAGAAGCATCATTTGATTTGAATGTGATGTTCTCGTTACAAAGTTAAATCTTATTTTCTTCAATAACAAGAATTTGTAACTTTCATGCCATGGTGAATGCCTCGTCAAAAGTGTGAAAGGTTTGCACCTACAGGGTTGGTGAGATGCATCTAGCACAAGCCTGAGTAAATAGATCTATGAGTTCATTTTGAGTTAATTGAAATGTGAGCTAGTTAATTAGGTTGCGTCAGTGAGCGACGAATTTAGTGATAGACTCATCTTCATACTATCATGTGTAATAAATATCAGTCATGGTAACCTTCTTAACAATGTTGATGGAGAAGTGATCTAGGAAGGCTTGGGCTACTTTATTAAACAAGTAGATGGAGTGTCTTGGTAGCCCATTGTACTAGTCCAATACAGGTCCTGTTAGGGACATTGGGAAATTCCACAGAAGTAAAGTTTCATCATGGGAAACCAAGTAACACCCATGTTTAAAGGATTGCAAATGTTGTTGTGGGTCTTCTTTGGTATTGAAGTGGTTGAATTTTGGCATTTCCCCATGTACAGGGTATGGTCGAATAGGAATGGATAGGTGAATAGGCTCATTACAAATTTCATCATAGGTGAGGGAATTTCATGAGCCAAAAACTGATGCTTCTATTGTTTGTATCTTTTCCATCATTAACTTGATGAGGTCATTGGTAGGTTATGGTGGAAGGGATCCTCCTGTGGCGTAAGGAGGCTAGTATTGAACCTAGGATGGGGGGTGGTATTCCATTGTATGGTGATGTTGAATAGGGAGGTTGAGAATACAGGACCGATATAGAGGGTATACATCCAGAATGGGTGAAACACGAGATAGAGGGTTTTTGATAGTATGTGTATGTGGGTGGGATGGTCATCTTGACTCTAGTAATGATTGGTGGTAGTGTTTGTGGGATGGAGAGGACATGATTCCAGAATGGAGTAGGGGTGACTGACACCATGGGAAGTTGTGTTGCAATGGGTATTTATGAGACAATGGGTGCAGACTGGGCTATGGCCTGGGTGGTTGACAAGGGGACAACTGATACGACAGGTGCGAGTGATACTATAGACACACTGGTCATGGCAAGTATGGGGCATAGCTATGAAACTACCAGGGGTGAAGTAGGTGAGGGTAACATTATATTATTAGGGCTGATGTAGAAGCAGGAATAAGGGCATGAGAGATGGATACATGCATGTCGTCTATCAACTGACTTGAGGAGTCTCGGGTGGTAGAGTGGGAAAGGTAGAACTATAAGGCCACGGGATTCTGATCAAGGAGTTGTTTAAATTATTCATCACCTGCAGTAATGGTGGTAGGTAAGGTTGGATCCATGGGTGATAGGATGGAAGGTGGTGAGGGATTAGGTGGGAGTGGTTGATAACTAGCATGGAATATAAGGGCATTGGTCTGGCTGTGAGTCAACACCATGTGAACAAGTGCTGACCTGGTAACACTATATTCTATAGATTACACAGAAAATAGTATAAATAGAAAATCATGGGGTCCAGAAGGTGAATATGGCCAGTGTCTAGATTTTGAAAATCAAACACAAGAAACCAACGATGGTTAGGTTGATCGGTGATGGTTGAGGACAAACCAATAATGGTTACTGAAACCAATACTGGTCACTATGGAAGAAAACCAATCTCAAAGAATGAAACAGGAATGTTGGATGTGTACTGGGAAAACTGTGTATGACAATAGGTATCAACAGGGGAGAAATATGATGATGCCCTGAGGGCCTAAAATAGAACAGAAGGAGTGATGAAGGCTATTCCAGGTAAAATAACTAGAAATCTAGAAGCTGACACCAGTTAGGGTTTAACCGACGATGGTCAGATGTGAGCCGGCGACGGTCACTGGAGTGACGTCGATGACTGTGAAATTATAAACAAATGAAAAAATTGGGTTTTGTGAATTAAATTAAGTGAAGAATAAAACTTAGAAACCTAAGAATGAGGAGATGGGGTCCTGACACACTCAGAAAAAGTTAAAATACTCCAACTACAATGGTGGAGTGTGCAAGGAAGAAGAAAAATGGAGATTTGTAGTCTCACAACTCAAAACACAAGTCAAGAAGAACACTAAGAAAAAGTACGATCCTAATAGTGATTTTCTTATGTTTGTTTAGCTTATGCTATTTAGAACTAACTATGTGTATTCATAAAAGAATTTTTTGGTTAGGAAGGAATCTTACGAAGAAGGATATCTAAAAGGAGAGGTTTCAAGTATGTTATGGTAGGGGTGGGCCATCCTTTAAGATGATGACTCGACAGAGGCAACGAGCTGGGGAGTACCTGCCAATCTGATCATGTGATCACAGACAGATGTTCCCGAGTAAGATGTTGTTTAAGAAAGATGTTTATATTTCAAAGTTTGTGTAAGTTTGGTAAGACAGAGAGAGAGAGAGAGAATGTGCTTTCTAAGATTATTTGTGTCAATAATCAATTGGGCATGACTTCCAGCATATAGGTTGCCCCTCATTTTAATGTGAGATAAATGTAGCAAATTATAATTTAATGCAACCAATTTTCATCCCAAATCAAAATATTATGTTCGATGACAAAAATGGTGAATAGGTGAGGGTATTCTCTTTCACTAAATGCAAAAAATTAGGAAGAATGGTTCTTTTTAAATGCACAAAAAAAAATGTATTCTTACAGAAATTAGAAAGAAGAGAAGATTACCAAGGAAAAAGATTAATGCGTGAGCTTTTTGAAGGGAAACAAACACAAAATTTTTTCCTAGGAATGAATAAAATGCAATAGAACCCCTGATGGGTCTCACCGGGCATGCCAAAATGTTTCACCATTTTCTTTACATTTTGAATGACAAAATAGATAAGGGTAAGGGCCAAGGAGAAATACCTGTTTATGCTTATCGGTTGATGGTTGTTGCACACATTCTGACTTCTTAATCCGGTGCTGATTGTAAGAGCTTCCTTTTGGATAGGAGTAACTACCTGTAATAGAAAAAAAGACCACAAAAGAGGAGTTAAATGATAAATGAAAGTGGACTACCTACCGTATGCTAGATACAAGAAGTGTGATACTCCCTAGATGGCTGTAAATCCACTATTTAAAAAAAAAATGTGATAAATAAGTAAATTCCTACTGTAGTTGATATGATCTAGGTATCTCATTCAAACACAATAAGAAAATCTAATATTACAGGCTAGGTTATAGTCTTATCTAAAGGGTAGGTGGTTTTCAGGGTGTTAGAACTAGTCAGGGTCAGGTTCTGGGTTGTTTGGGTCACTTGGTATAAGGTTGTTAAGTTTCTATTTTGGGTTAGGATATGACACACAGAGACTGATGTCGGTCTTATATGACCAATGATGGTTTATGAATAACCGAAGACGGTTATGGGTAACCAGACATCGATAAGGTCAGGGTGTAAGAGAATCAAAGAAAACTGATTGCAGGGTTTGATCTGGGATATGATAAGGAGGGTAGGGTGGATAAAGAGGTTGATAGGGGTATCATGTGTACTCAAGAATGAACAATAGGTGAGAATGGGTGATTTGGCGATGTGGGTAAAGGAAATATTTGAGTTATATGCTAGAAAGATATGGAGGAATGAGCATGCAAAGTATAAATTGATGAAAGAAATAACATAAGCTCACTACACTAAAGTAGACAATGTTGGTAGAAATGTACTTACTGTGATACAGACTTGATGGCTAAATGGTAATGGCAGTTGATCAGACGAATGGTGTTTGGTATCATAGCAGTGCCTCCTAGAATGATTTTGTGAGTGTAATTCTTTAATATCTGTCCTGGTGATGGCTCTGGATATCTAGATACGTGAAAGTATTTTGGTTTTTTTTGCATGCAGCTCTGATCTCCCCCCTCTTTCTCTCAGAATCTGCCAACCCAAAAACAAGGTTTCTTAGGTGAATAAATGGTAACCGATGATAGTTTTGGGTTGACCGACATCGGTTCAAGGTTGACTAGCATCGGTTAAGATGGAACATTTCCTAGGTTTACTAAAATGGGTAGATATTTCTGATTTTATTTTGGCCCAGTTCATTTATTCTCACGGATTAGAATGGAAGCTTCCCTTCTAATGAGCAAGAATGTGGTTAGAGAGATTTTAGGAATTTATTTTAGGGTTAGACCAAATCTTAGCTCAGTAAGGCAAGTAAGACTTAGTTTTTGTTAGTTATGGAAACATGCCAAGAATAGGTCTAGGGTGAGGTGGTTGGGCGAGTTGTCTAGGTGAGGTAGTGGGGTAGGAATTAAGATAATTAAATAATAACTATTGTGAGGATATATATTAATTTAATTAATTTAATAGTGATGTGGGGTAGAAGGGACCATGGTTAGATGAGTATGTTTGAGGTGGTTATTTGACAAGGGACCAAGGGGAGTGTGACCCAATTTTGGTGTCTACACCCATTGAATAAAGGGTTGGTCCACTTGAATTGGATGTAGTGGAAGATATGCCAACATCTTCTTACCAGTGAAAAAGGCACATTATTTGCACTTCCTTACCCAAACATGGGCCTCTTTGAACAAATCTAGCCAATATTATCTAGCTCACATGATCTTAGTAGTTGTTGTTCATGAAGAATAATGTCCTCCAGATAGGCCATTGTGAAACTCTTCTAGTATTTTACTTACATGTTCCAGTCCCACACACCGAAGAAGAGCACTATTCAAATCCCTTTGAAAGAGAACATTATCTACCAAAAAATATTGAATAGACTAAAGATGGAAAGTCCATCTTTGATTTTTATCCATGTTCACAAGATATACTCCTGATAAAAGGAAACTCTTCATTTTGGATAGTCAGTCAACCTAATCATCACCTTCATTAGTTTTTAGGAGAATCATGTCCTCGTCACCTTTGGATTCCATGTCTACAGCAAGTTGTTGATGCAAACCTTTACCTCTGACAAGTTTTGTAACTTTTATATGTACGTCATATTCCATCACCTTCGTGATCCATACAACACACTTTTAGTTCATATCTTTGTTCAAAAAAAATTCCTTGACACCTGGATGAGACACTATCAAATGAATTTTTTTATTGAACAACATGTGCTTGACTCTCTTCAAAGATCGAATAACTACAAAGACTTGTTTTTTAATGAATGAATATTTGTGTTCATAGTATTTGAGGGATTGACTAAAGAAAGAAATTGGTTGCTCCATCAGATCATCATTTTTCTAGGAGAGGATACCTAAAATACTCTCTTGACCTGAAAAATCATAAAGAATAAAATATTTATCAAACTTGGGGTTCACCAGCATGGGATCTTAAGAAATGTCCATTTTGATGGCTTCAAAACTCTCTTTCCATTCATTTTTCCATGAGAATAGCATATTTTTCTTCACCATTTCTGTCAGTGGTTTATCTAATATTGTGAATTGAGGGATGAATCTCTGCATGTAATTTATGGTTCCTAGAAAACTCTGGAGACCCTTCTTGTGAATTGGAAGAGATAAGGGCATAATCGAAACTAATCCTGGCTAGATCGATTGACAATCCTTCTACTAAAACAACATTCCCCAACAACTTCCCCTCGTGCACTATAAAAATACATTTCTTAGGATTAATTGAAACTCCAAACTCTCTACATCTTCAGAAAACCTTCCTTAGATGCATGATGTGGTCTTCTGCATGCTTAGAGTATACAATTATATCATCAAGGTAAACCAAGATGATGTCATTGATTAGTCCCTTAAATACCATGTCCATGGCTCTTTAGAAAGTAACCCCAACATTAGACAATCTAAATGGCATTTTTTTGTAAGCATACGTGCCCCACTTGGTAGTGAAAGTTGTCTTGAATTGATTGGATTTTCTTGGACCATAATTTGATTATAACCCGAATATCCATCGAGAAAAGAAAATATTTGAGCTCTTGTAACCATTTGAAGGATTTTCTCCATTAATGGAAGAGAATGATAGTCTTTCATTGAGGCACAATTCAAATCCCTATATTCCACACATAACTGAATCTCTCCATTCTTATTCCTTGTGGGGACCAGATTGGCTACCCAAGAGGAATTCTTGATAGGAAAAATTATACAAGCCTCAATGAGTTTGGTTAGCTCCTTTCTCATTAGTTGCTCCATTTTGGGATTAATTGGCCTCTATTTTTGGTGAACTGGATTGGCATTAGGATCCAGTTTGATGGTATATTGTGCTAGACCTAGATCAAATCCATGAAAATATTTATAATTCCATGCAAAAAAATCATTATATTCTTGACAAATTTTTACAAAATCCTTTTTCTCTTCTGGGGTACACACTTTTCCAATCTTCAGAAACTTTTCATTTGCTACCTCGACTTCCTCAAAGTATTCTTCTTTGATCGCCATGTTAGAGCTTTGTCTTTTGGTTTGATCATTTGAATTGAAAATGGATTCCAGAGTAACTAAACCTTTTGGTAGCTTGTTTCTTTTCAATTGTATGATTTGATCACTATATGATTCTTGCATCTTATCTTGATTTTTCACAAAAAAATCTGCCTCTTCTTGTAGAAAAAGGACAATTTGTTTTTCACTATCAAGCACTTGCAAAATTTTCAAATTATCAGGAATTGCAAGTTGAACCACCGTTTTTGATAGATTTCCTCCCTTCTTTCATGATATCAATAGGTATGTTGTATTGCGAGCCAATTGTAGCAAACCTATCAGCATCTTGATTTTGATTTCTAGGAACCACTTAAATTCCAAAAACTTCAAAATCTTCAATCAAATACCAAAATCAGTTCTTGTATGATCTTAAAAGATCATTTTTGGATGTACTATGTGTCACCACTTAATGGAATACTAACTCACTGTCTCCAAAAATAGTCAGGGCTTTGATTCCCTTCTTTTGGGCTAGGTGAATTCCTTACACAAGGGCTTCGTATTCCACAACATTGTTAGTGAAACTAAATTACAACTAAAAATATGAGAATTACTTATCTCCTTCTTGAGAAATTAACATAACACTAGCACCAGATCCATTCTTACTCCTCGAGCCATCGAAGAACAATTTACAAAATCCTTCATAATTATTTTGTGTTTTGACAAGTTGTGGTATGATCATACCTTCTTTATGAATGCAGTATGTACCCAATCATGTCTCCTCCAAAAGAATCAAATCAGATTCTTCCTTTGCCAATAAATCAGCATAGGGATCATGCTGATGATCTCCAATCACATCATCCAACATAGTATCAGGAACTTCTTCCACAAGAGTGGTTAGTTCATGATCGTTATCATCTTCTTCTTGGTCATGGATGGTATAATTCCCATTTATGGGACTAGCAGTGTAGGGCTCCACATGATTATGTAAAATTGGGTCCACCCTTATAGTCACTTTAGTTCCGTATCAAGTCCTAAGGATCATATGCAACCAATTAGCTAGACAAGTAACCGCCCATTTTGGAAGTGAAATCTTGTGATAGGAAAATGGGGAAGAGAGGAGGAAGATCGATGACCAATATGTCTTCTGTGAACGAAAAACTGGGACATGTATGGATAGTAAATTGGAGTCCTTTGATGACTCCGAAGGTATGAACTGTTGTACCATCCAAATGAACAACTCCTCTAGATATTGGAGTATATTATATTCCTAACACGTCTGTAATTTTCCTAGGCATAACTGAGCTATTGGCACAAGAATCAATCATGTAATTATGTACCAAATGATCACCAATGATCATGGAAATATAGAATGGTGGTGGTTTGTTTTCCTTGGGAATAATTTTCCCTTCTGGTTGACAAAAATTCATAGTATTTACTGCTCCATGAGCTAATGATTCATCGTTTTTACCAAAATTGTATAGATCCACTTGCAACAAGTTTCTTTGAGAAGGAATTGAGAGTGCGTCCCACATAGTAACACTCAAGTTGGCATTCTTCATTTTTTCTACAATACTGAAAGGAATTTTATCCTACATTTCCGACATTTATTTGCGCATTGGGATCCTTCTTTGGAAAATATTTTTTAGGCATCATGATGCCTGAAACAACCTCTTTTCTTACAGCTTAGCTAGCATATGTTTCTAGTAGTTTCTTTCCTGCAAATCTTTATCAACTGACGCTTGTGGCTCGGGTATTGAAGTTGATACTTGATCAGATTTGCAAGAATGAGATTCCATTTCTCCCTTTTTGGAATGATTGTTTTCCGCCACTAATGGGGAATCTATTTTCAACCCGTAAAAATCTTTTGTTTGCCAATTTAGCAAAGTGGTTTCTTTAGGTGCTTGTAGTTGATCTATTATTTCCTTCATAGATTAATTTTCTATTGGCTTTAGAGGGGCAGATACGACTTTGAACCATAAGGGCCTAGATAATAAATCCATTGGGGAAAATATTTTTATTGTGGGGTTGAGAACAAGGATAACACCATTCATAGTCTTGAACTAGATTATTCTGGACATGCACAAGGGCTCTAGAAGAGCTATCAGCAAGAATATTTCTAAATTTTATAGGCCTGACATTCACAGCTTGACCTGTAGTTTGATTTTGAGTCTGATTGTTCCCTTGAAAAGGAGGATGGTTAGCCTAATACTATAGATTTTGTGGATGGTATGGATGATTATATTGAAATTTTTTTCTCTTGAGTGCAACGAGATCATTCCAAAAATTTTACAGTAGTGACTTGACTTCAAATAGATCATTTTAAGGGGTGGGGGTAAACTAAGTTGATTTCTTGGAGGTTTCTAGAATAGTAGAAATGGTAGGCTGATTGTTCATAAGATCCAAAGACAATGACATTAGCGGTCATGGAGCTATCTTTCCATCATGGATTAAGGAATTCTCCACTCTTATGGAAACTTCATAGGCATCAGATAGTGTAGTCCCTCCCATAGACTGGATCATGATAGCTACATCGCTATTCAGGGCTTACAAATAGTACAAGAATGTATTATTTGGAGAAGGATTTATGAGTGCCGGAATCCTATTTCAAGTTCTTTAGAATCAGAAGTTGAAATCATTCATGTATTCTTAGGGAGATCTCTTTATGGTAGTGATTTGTTCCAAGAGTGACAGGATGATCACTCTTGTCTTCAAACTATTTACAAAAATTTTCTCCTAACTCATCCCAAGTGGTTATAATACAAACACTTGACCCTCGAAACCATTGAAGTGATTTTCCCTTGAAAGAAGTAGCAAGAATTCTAATCACAATGTTGTCCTCCATGATATTATGTACTGAAACAAATGTTGGCTACATCAATAATATGCTCCATTGGAGTAACCTGAGCCTCCTCTGTGTAGAACGGTAAACTTTTGAGTACTGCAATAGGTATAGGGTCATGTTGAGCCAACAAAAGAGGACTACTTATATTGAAAGGGGGGAAAAATTGGTTCCTCACCATAGAAATGAGAGGTTGATTGTTTTTGGGTGGAGGAAACCTTCCGTAAGGAGGATTTGAATGACCGCTATAAGGTGATGCTGCAATAGGTGATGTTGAGATGCCTCTTCTACTTCTCCTTGGAGGAGACAAGGATAGTTTGATATGCTAATAATTTCCTTGCTTTGAAAAATATCTTGTCTAAGTTATTCGCATAAGCTAGCGCACTGCAATTTGAAATCCAGAGATATAAAGTTGTCAAGTTACTTTGATTTTTATCAAGTGAGAAGATAAGTACACAACTCTTCGTCCCACCGGGTTTGATAAAAATTGTTATTGCTAAATCATAGCAACCTTCAAATGGTTAGAATGTGAACAGGACGTTTAGTGTGATTCGTTAACATGGGATCACCTCTTAAGCTATGGGACTTGGGCTCAAGGTGAAACTCTAGAGAAGGATGGATTCCTCTTCTTAAACTAAGTGGTATACTACTCCTAGTGTAATAAAATGGTTATCTAGACGTATGCTAACATTTTCATGGGATTTAGAGAGAGAGACTTGCAGGAAATAAAATTATATTAGGGATAGTGATGCACTGAATAAAGGTTATTGCTATACTTTGGGAAAGGTTTTTTTAGAGAGGATGTTGTACACCACAAGCCAAATTCACCTAGTGCAACTTAGAAAGGGTAAACAAAATACCACAATTAAGAAGTGTGTGTTCCCTTTATTAAACTCAACTGGACAAACAATCTTTCCATCTTCTAGTGAAGAAGAATGAAACTAAGAAGGGTGAATAAGCACCAAACCTCAACCGCGTGCAAAAATCCACCACTTGAAAAGCACATAACTCCAAGAACCTGCAATGGAAAGTTAAACTTGCATAGTGTATCTGTAAACATGAGAAAGGCACAAAGAAATATGTAGAATGATGAAAATGACTAATGGTAGTCACAAAACATACACTTTTTTTACTTCAACATTGTGCACAATACATCATTATATTTAGAAGAGGTAATAGTTTTCATTATAGTCTTAGAAAGGAGGCTTGAGATTTCCCCAATCTACAAATCTAACTTGCAGAAGAGAGGGGATTCTTCAAAAATATGCACTTGTCTAATTGTCCAACGTCTAATTTGTGTCACACGTCTAAGTTATGTAACCAATGTGTAACCCCTTAGAATGAACTTCAACGTACATTTATAGAAGAATTGTGTGAGAGATAAGAGGAAAAGTAATAAATTTCTTCCTCAAATGAAGGTATATGATGGTTCATTTATTACAAATTTGGTTAAACCATTAAGAATATTCCATCATGTACCATTAAGGACCGGTTGACGTAATCTTCTTATTTAATTAAAGGAATATTTAAATAAAATATTTCATTAATAATGATACATATTATTACTAAAATATTTTAATAAAAATCTTAATTTAATATTCAATGAAGTAGGACCCCCAAAAACTAGTTTTCATTAAAGAAAAAGGGGGGTGTCCATGAGAATAGGGAAAACTAGCTCAACTTGGTGGTTGGCTCACCAAGCCAACTCACTGAGTTGGGCTTGATCTCCTCCATTGAGCTTGATCTCCACCATCATGATTTAGCTCTATCTACCCATGAACGTGTCGAGATCCCAAGACATGAGCTCTTCGCATATGCTGACGAGCTCCTTCATGGCGCATGATTCTTCACTCGGTGAGCTCCGCATGAAATTCCTCTAATGCCGATTTATTTCCATCATGGGCTCGGATGACTCATGCTTGTCACATGATCAACCAAGAAAACTCAGTCTGTGTATTTGATGAATCGAGATCCTCATATATTCATCCACTGATATCAAATCTAGTTGCGTCGAGCTCTCGCAATTCCCACCTCCATGTTTTCTGAACACCAGTCTCTCTGAATTAGTGAGCTTCGCATGAAAATTACTGAGTTCCACATGAGATCCACCAATTTTTCCATGCATCAATTAGATTCACCCTCATCATGAGCCATATCCACCATTTTCTCCAACGGATTCATCAAGCAAGTTCCTTGATTGATAGTGACTCGATCGTAGAGTTATGCCTCAAATCCAACTAAGCTACCTTAGTCACAAGCCTAACCAACTTCTCGGTATGAGGTCACTTAATTGAATTGGCTCTGTATTGACTGGCCTCCCCTCATATATTTGAGTCACCCTTATCATGAGCCTAACATGAGCTCGCTCTCAACACAGAGCCACCTCCTGTCAACCAAGCTCACTCGGGTCATCTTGAGTACCAAGTCTATCAAATCCTCCAACACTGAGCTCCCATTCAACCAAGCTCAAAATATGACCACACTGCTCATTTATGACTTGGATGATTGAGCTCTATCTCCATGAGCTCCCACTAACGGAATCTTTCTATTCTTCATGGCCTCATAGCATCAAGTACTCGAGACCCCTTTCATGTCGGGCTTCCTAAGACATGAGCTCTTCATTAACTGACTTTCTTACCATTCCTTGCAATGTCCATCCACTTAATATTATTTATAAACCTATGGATGAGATCCTACAATGAATGACATGAGTTTGTATCTCAACCAATATATTCTCAGATATGTCGAGCTATCCATACATCGATCCGCCACTGATGGCATCGAATGAACTTTTCTTCAACAGTAACCCATCTTGTAATTTGAACTTTCCGCAATTAACAAGCTTCTCTGAAACTTTAACTTGGCTTGTATCTACCAACATTGATCATTAAATTGTTCCATATGGATCTCTTACATTTATAGTGCCACCTCAACCACTCATGACTTGGTTAAAGGCCTTAATAATCTCCATCTAACATCATCACCCACCTTGTCCAGAGGTGGTTTCCTAGCAACTCGGTAGCATTTGTAGACTTTATTCTCCCACCTTAACCTACCATCACCAAGTTATTATGGATGGGTCATCAAGCTGAGAAAATCTCCCATGTCATCCCTTGACCATCTATTGATCATCAAACAGTTAGTCATCTCAAACTCCTCTATCACGCAGAACTCCTTCGTTGGATTTCCATCAATTTTTACCCCACCACTTGGAAATTGTTTCATGGGAATCTATGGATCATCTCGTCATCATGACATGGATTGTTCATTTCCAAAGTCCACATTTTCATAATTTAAACCCTCAGAACCCTCTTTGATTGATCTCCCATCAAACTCTGCAACCAAGCTCTTTAACTGAGCTCACTCCCATGTTTCACGAGCTTCTCACCACTTATCTTTGTTTATTATGTTGACTCTTGACATGGCAAGCTCCAAAAAACTCCACCAAATGAGAAACATGCATATGCCAATGAGCTCAATGTCAGCCATGCGTCGAGTTTCTTCCCTCAAGTTTTGATGAGCTATATTCCACATTGACACCGAGCTCTCATCGAGATCTTTCAATCGAGTTATTCTTCCATGATCACCTTGCATTGAGCTGATTTCCGAGATGGCTATCTACCTTCTTTTTGGATGTTTGTAAGTTTTGTGGAGACTGGTTGCGAACTCATTATGGGTTTCTCTCCCTTATTTTCATCATTGAGTTACTTAGAACTGAAACAAGTTAGTTGTTGATTGGTTTTAATTTGTGTATATGGATAATATCTTTTGTTAGAGAAATAACTATCAAGTAGGACTGTTGAATGACTTGTTTCTATTTTTTTGAGTGATTCATTAATTTTTACCCAATTCTAGGCTATTGTTGTATCTCTAGTAAGATTTGGTTGATCTTAAGTGGGATTTCCACATTTGATTAAGCACTTGATGTGTGTTACTCCTAGGGAAGACTGTTTTGTATCTTTTTTTTCATCCTTGCATATGAGTAATGATAAATTTTCCTCTGATGACTTTGGATGGTCGAAGGAACTTCAATATCACTCCCTTTCTTTATTTTTGGTGAGCAGTGGAAGTATTTTAATTGGAAATAGTTGTTGATCTCTCTTAGAGTTGCTAAGATTTTTCAACCTTTTTGTTTGGTCTTAGTGTTATATTGAACGTAAGAAAATAGTTTTGAGTTATTGATATTTCCAAGGGAAGGTATTGAGTATGGTGTAGATTTTGAAATTTAACCATTCTTCCCCTTTATAGATTTGATAGTGGTTGGTTCAAAATTATGTGTGGCTCTGAATGGTAGCTCATCCTTCTTTTGACTTATGATTTCTATAAAGTGTAGTTTTTTAGGACTACAGAGTGTTAGTTATGACTGTTTCTTTGATTTGAACTTGAAATGAACTCACTTAGGTCTTTTAGATTACATCTACCATGAGCTATCTTGTTTGTTTCTAAGTGATTAAGTCTTCCTTACCAGAAACATTGAGACATAATCTTAATCAATCCAATTTAGCCTCTGTGTTGAGCTTGTTATATTTATGTTTTTCCTAATAGAATATAGTTTTGTTTTGTCTAATTATTCCTTCTTGTATTGATTTGGATATTCAATTGAAATATAAAAACAACATGCATATTCTAAAAAACTATTTGGTATATCAGGTATTACTTCTTGAAAATTTAGAACAGACTGAGCAAAGGAACTTAAATTGGAACTTGGCTATAAGGTAATATTTAGATTGGGGAAATATGATCTATCACCCTTCTATACTACTACTATTTGGATTCTATCATGTTGTGATAAGTTCATATGAATGTGGAATCAGGAGTAACTATGATGATTTAAATAGTCATTGCTTATCCATTACTTATTGTATCTTTGATCATCTCTCCCTCTCTTTCTTGGTTGTAATCTTATAGGAAAAATCATTTATGTTTTCATTTTTGTGTTTTTAGAACTATTTCATTAAAAAAAGGGTTCTTTTTATGAAACAATTAGATAAAGGCACAATGTTTTAATGTTATAGTTCTTATCATGCTTAGTTCAAATGAACTGACTCATGTGAACAATTGTTCAGATGGATTTCATAAAATATGAAAGGAGAAAGACATATTTAACGTTATAAATGTTTTACTAAAATAAATTGTATCTTTATTATGATGATTATGTGGCATCATTACTTGAGATGTACTTTTTCAGAAAATAAAGATGTAATAAAACTAGTTTTATATTGTTGTTATGACACTTTGTAATGTCTGAAATATTTTGTAATCAGTGACTGGATCACTCTTTTGATGAATAAATATTTTGTTGATTGTTCAATATTATTTTATCGTAATAGCTTATTTGGCATAGATTGAGGGGTATTATTAAGTAATATCATAAATGAAGGAGGGAAATATATATATTTTAGATTTATGGAATTTGGAAACTTAACAGTTCTTATATTTGTAAAGCTATGAGTTTTTGAATTTGAAATCTTAGTTGGTTATTATCACATAAAAGAGATGCAAATAATAAGTTGAAAATCTTAAATAGATCCTTAGAACAATGGAAAGGAATCATGATTGAATTATATAGACATACATATGTATGAACTCTTGATTTATTTGATATATATGTAATCTATTTTCATATTTGGACATTAGTCCTTGATATAGGGGAAAAGGATATTTTCCTTGAAATAAATCATAGAGACTTAACTAAGATCTTGGTAAAGTTTTATAAATATAACAAGTGAATGTTTGAGTGTGTTCTTCCTTAGGAAGATTTCTTTAATAAAATTATGGAATGCTTCAAAAGGAATTAAAAAGGGATTTAGACTTCATCTTCATATAATCTAAAATAAAGGTTTATAATGAACTTTTAAAAGCTAAGACTGAATAAAAGAAAGGACCTAATGAACACACCTTCATAACTTTAAGATTAATCATGTCATTATGTGATAACAGTTGTCTCATTTATAGACAAACTTAAACATGTAATAAAATGGTTAGAAAGCATATTTTACTTGCATACCTACCTCACATGTGAATTTGACTTGTAACCTTATAGGTTAAAGGATGCTAGTTGAATCTTTAAGCGTTGTTGTAACTAATATTTAAGTCAATGATTAGATGAGTTATTAATATTTAATATAAGGTATGTTGTTATAGTTGAGGAAACTGGTTCGATGCTGGTACACATCAACTACAACGTAGTACCTTCATAATGATAGGAGTCACTATGAGGATACTATGATGCAATTGATATGTCTCAACACTCTGTGTAGTTTGTTTAACTTGATTGACATAAGTGTAAGAATGAATCATGGTTCTACCCTATACAGGGATAAGAACATGATCTAGTGTCAAGGTCAACTCATGTTGACTTTGGATAACTAGACACACTCAATTGACTTAATTTAATTGAGTATGTCTATGTACCCTTAGTCACCACGAGTAGTCTTCTACACTAGGGCATGTTGTTAACCTTGTCTAGTGTGAAACCTTGAATCATATTAGATTGAAAGAAGTCAGGAAAGACCACTCTAGATGAAAAAACAAGTGTGGTAAGGGAATTATTCCATTTGATGAGTATTTCGTTTAGGAACGTAAACATGATAAACATGTTTAAATGCTTTGGCAAAAGTATCGAAAGCTATTGGTTGCGTTGTCCTATGTGACCTAGTCTAAGATGCTGTATTTTAGATGAATATCGGTAACATATATTCAGATAGGCCTCTTAGACAAAACAATTGGGTTACCCTAAAAAGGTAAAAGAAACCAAGTATAATTATTATACACACTAATGAGTTAACATGAGATATCAATTTAATACCAAGTCATGAAATGAGAGATTGATGTTTCACCGAGTCATTTACAGTTGTATATGGTTTTATGTTATGGGATGGATTGGAATTAGAATGTGTGTTCTAAATAATGTTCAGTTAGAATAGAGAACATTCTGTATGGTAATTTTTTTTCCTTGTTTCTAAAGTCTTAAAATGGGAATGTTACATTGAGGGGGTTTCTCTCCCATGCTTGCCAAGATGGGGTAGCATAGATTGCTCAGCTCTCACGCCCTCCACGTAAACCTTAAATAATTCCTGTAACATCTATATCCATAAATCCATCACTACAACAAGTTCATGTTGTCTCACCAACTCAATTTCTTGAGATTCATTGTAATTGAGCCACCTCTCTTATCTCTCTACTTCTGTCATAGAATCTGCCATCTCTCACCATACCATCTTCCATGCCCTATGCCTAGTGGGAGTTTAGCTAGCCATAGGGAATGCTTTTAAACTATAAGTTATGATCAAGATCTATGGATAAAGGTAAAGTACACAAGCAATATCCTTTGGGTTCTCGCAATAACTTGAAATCAGTAACCTCCAGGAAAGAATAAGTGGAGATTGTGTACTCCAATGTGTAACTAGTCAACACACCTCTCCACCAATGATCAACCACATGAGTCCAAACCAGATCAACATCATGAAGCCTCTGATAATATTTTTGATTCTATACATGAGGTAGATAGAACCAAATTCTCCTTAGTGCATACACTAATAGCCACCCGTACAACTCTACCGGGAAACAACAAAATAAGGTTTCATAGAGCTCATGATATAGATGTTCCTCTACCAATTTACATGTATAAAACTCTGGTCCAGTGTTGAATCTATGAGAAAAATAATCCTCCATGTTTTTAATCCAAGTTTCCACGCTGTCCAAGGTCAGGTGTTCTACCATTCCTCACCATTATTGCAACAGCTTCAAAATAGGTCTTGATAACATAACCAAAATGTAGTCACCTTTCTTAAACACTTAATATACTAGGTGTGACAACCTATCACCCAACTTAACCAGGTACTCACTCGAGGTACACACAGGAACCGATTCCCTCCTTTATATGATCTTTGTGAGAATTTTATTCAACATTAGAGGAGCAATACATAGATATAACTACATGCATACTAAGAAAGAAACAAGGGAACTAGATCTTAACATAATTACATCATGATAGAGATAAGAACATTACAATAAAAGAGTGGAATCAAATTTGAACCATGAGCATCACCAAGAACATAAGGGTTTGGATCCATAAGAATAACAGAGAATATACAAGTCAAGATTTATGACTCAGACATTCAGAACATTCTCATTGTATTAATTTATCAATATGACAATAGCCAAAATTACATTAGAGAGTCCATGAATAGAGATTAAAACAACAATAGAGTCCCCATCTATACTCTACAATAGCTTCATTACAGAGGTTACACCCATGCTTACCTTATCTCTCACTCTCCATACACACATATGTTATTTCTCCTTCCTGTTACACACCTCTCTCTCCATGTCAAAAATGATACATAAGAAGGATAGATGGAATTTCCTCTAACCACCGCATCATTACCTAAGAACATGCCAATTGTCATAATGTGTTTCCCTAATTGAGCATCCTTAACATACAAGTGCCAAGTAATCCATAACAAAATCATCTCCTTATTCTGCTATGATAACTATAATGATGCCCCTGGAATATGCTTTCCTTGAGCTATAAGTCTTCAAAACTAAATCTGGTCTTCTTTCCTTTTGTTCTTTTATCATGGCTTTACTTGTAGTTCAAAAAGAGACTAAGTCCTGAACCTAATATTCCTAGGTGTGAGCCTTCAAACATTCCAAAAAATTCACCTTTGCACATGCCTTCACGCCCTTCTTTTTCACGTCACAACCCTTCATGCCACAGGTACTTGGTTATTTTAGGGGCTCAAAAAACCTTTACAAATGAATGAGTTTGCAAATATATAAAGAAAGGGGGAGAGAAAGAGGAGATAAATAGAAAGGGCACGCCATTTTTGAACTCAACAACCACCTGAGGATAAAATTATATCATTTTTGTAGTACAAAGTATGGGCACCCTTTCTTCCTTTAATTTTTTCACCACTAGAGCTACATGACAAGGCATGGGCACCATTAAACATTAAATTCTGGTGGTTGAAGTGGTTAAATTCTTGTAGATGTAAAAAACTACTCTTTTCATCTCAAAATAGTGTCTTTTCACTTTTCACCCTAAAAATTAATCAAATCCTATATTTCTTAATTGCCAAAATGAATCAGTTGAAGGGATGGTTCCAACACCACCAATTTTGTGCAATTTGGAGCTCTAAGTTTGAAGTTCTAGCCAAAAACAAAATCTCATTCAACCTAGGAAGAGTTTTAGAGAAAAAGTGGAACAAGGGAGCATTCCTTGTGGACCTTAAAAGGAAAATTTAATGATTTTTCCCCTGTACGGAGATGCAGATAGTTGAGGGAATGAAGGAATGGTGGAATAGTTCTTCAAGTGTTAGTTAGAGCCAATTTTTCTGACTTCCATTGCTTGATGGACATGGAGGAGTTTCAGGGAAGAGGAGGCACATGAGAATGGTGATTATGCAAGTGGGAGCATAACCTTTGAAACATTAGAATAGTTTCCATTGTTCCCACAATTTCAAATTAACCCAATTAAACCTTTCCCACCTTGTCATCATTTGCGGCTAATAAAAAACAATTAAAACCCAAGAACTATTCCATGTGAGGATTTTGGGCCCAAATTTTCCACTTCGTAGTACTTTTATCTAGTTTTACACACATAAAAAAATTAGACAACAGGGTCTTATTATGATCAAATCAATACATTGGTCTCAGGGACCCACTTCCGGTCATTGCGGAGATAAACAATTAAAATAATTAATAAATTGTCATAGGTGAGATCACCTAAAATTGAATGGCACCAAGTTGAGCTCAACTCATTTACAGCTTGAGGTTGAGTTGATAGATAACTCGTTGGTCCTGCAAGCATCCTCCCATTAACAAGGGTTAAACATCCATCAATAATTTAGGAAAACTTTCCCAAATCAAAGATGTGTTAAAGAGCTCAAAATCCCAAAGTGGGTTTACAATGAAATAAAAGTAAACACGAAATAGAGTAGAACTAAAAACATTGAACTAATCTTATACCAGTTCAACTTCATTCGAACATACTTCATTTCTTTCAAGGTTAAACAAAGGAGTGAAGATAATACATTTCAATCTCAAGGTAAGCATTTATTTTCTACTAACCTGAATGGTAACAGTAGAGAGATTTAATAAGAACTCAAAGATTCCAATAGTTCCTATTTGGGGAAAGAACCAAATCGTAAGTAAACCCCAGATCTAAATGACTGTATACCCACAGTACAATGTAGTCCCAATAACAAGTGAATCAAATAAATAATGGTTCACTACTTCCATCATCAAGTAACACGACAAAATGACGAACACATGATGATGTCATAATGAAGGACCCTTCAAGCAAGTCTCTAGTGATAACAATATTTAGATCATGCAAGCTAAATCTATGGATTTCAACAAAACCAAACTATTATTATGGTGTATACAACCTTCAACATATGTTTCCATTCAATCATATAACTAATACATACTCATTTCAATAACAAGAAGGTTCAAATACAAGAATTTTGCATAACAGAACAATCAACACTTGCAGATTTTGTTTTCCCACACAACAAAGAAGAACCAGTTTGCATCTAGAGGAACAAAAAAAACACCATTGAAGCAAGAATAAATATCATAAAATCATAAGGTTTCAGTTAGACCAAAGTTGTTTTTATGAAACATTTAAATAAAATCAGAAGACACAATGGATAGGGCCTATCATGCCTGATAAAGCTCCTGCCTTCACTTTCTCACTGTAAATCTTAAAGCAGAGCTTCAACAACTTATTCCTTTCCACAAAATTTCCAACAAAACTCCTCAGAACCTTATTTTCCTCCCTCTAATAGCTTCATAATGATGCTTTCATCACTATCACTGCTATGAAATATAAAACAAACATTCAAGGATTCAAAATGAGGGTTCGAAGAGAAAACCGCATGTAGAGCTTAAGCTCACAAAACCAAATCGTCAAAAAAAAAAACTGAAACCATTATTCTTTCCAACTTCCGTTCTTCCTAGGTGGTTTCTTTGCCATTACCAAAAATAGTAAATGTCAAATAGGACTAAAAATCCTTCCACTTCTCCCTCCACCGCTAAATTTCATTTGGCTAAATCTAAATTTATATTTCCATGTACCTATCACTTTGGCAGAGGTGCCAACTCAACCCTTTATCTTCTTTTCATGCAGTCACAAAATTTGTCTTAAATAGAAGTTTTAATTCCACTAGATCATCATAAATACCTTTAGGTTGGTGTCACCGACCTACTTAGCATGTCATCCCATCCACCCCCTTTAGGTTAGAAAAACTTCAGGTTAGGTTACACCGTAGTTTAAGAACTAACTTAGGTCCTTAGGTTAAAGTATAAAGTTTAGTATTAGGTTTTTTTCCCCTTTTTATTAACATTCAAGTTAATAAAAGAAATTAGTAATTTAGGATACTATTTCAACTTAGGAACATAGATTAATTAGGTCCCTTTAGCAATAGCTATAAATTGTATCATACATCTTACCAAGGAAGAATCAGGATACCATCCAAGATCACTTACGAAGTAGGGAGCAGCAGAGATGACTCGTGACTCCAAGACAACCAGAATTTAGAGATCTCATGATCCTTCCAACTCGGTCAAGATGACCACATTTTCATGAAATTGAAAGCATATCTTGGATCACTCAAATTGATCTAAGATATAGCTATCCTGTAGCAGAGGTTATGAAGACTGAAGCACAAGTTTGAGTGTAACAAAACTATAAATTAGTTTAACTAAATAAATTTCTTATCTCCACATGCAGTGAATTATTTAGTATAAGAAGGAATGAAATACTTCATTTTTAATTCATCGTAAACATGGAAAAACGTTATCTATTCTAGTAGATAACATATTATCTATAACAAACATGATTATTTATCCACAAGAGTACACCGTCTTCAGAAAAGAGTCACTTATCAACATTTGCAACTTTTAATATAGAAGACCTCATAGATATTAACCATGTTAGAGGTGTTACACTCAACTTCTGGTGATATCTCTTCATATGAAGAAAGGAGGAGAGTCGTAGGTGTGCATCTTAGCCCATCTAGTGACCAAACCCTGGCGCTTAGTTTTCTAGTTTTTAAGACAAGTATTTCTAGTCCAGTTGGGTGTTAGTGAGAAAGTAGCATCAAGTAGATATCATTTTACATTACACCCATATATGGACGCGCAGATGTTTCCAGTGTTTGGAGGTATTTTTTCTAGCACATCATTTGGGAAAGGTGTGGGTACACAAATTATGGGCATCACATTTGGGAGTGGCATGGGAAGTAAGTCTGAGAGTGGTTCAGTATTATAGACTGTTGGCACACAACTTAGCAGAGCAGTGGGGACATAGAGTGTAAATCCTTCAGGAACCTTACCTCCTATACGGTAGGGGGATCTATTGGATCCATAGGAATTTTAGCTAGTGGATTTGGGTGGTGGAGGCCACACAAGAGGAAATCAAGGTTCAAGGTCTGGTGAACAAGGACCTCAACCACCTCAGCATGTGTTTTATGAGATGTCTCTACATTTTCTAGATTACAAGGGAGTTAAGGATGCTACACATCATGTACACAAATTTGAGTTACTATGGCACATGAAGGGAATCACTTCCCTAGAGTGGAAGGAAAGTCAATTTATAACTATTTTGTAAGGGCGCACACATATATGATACTAAAATTATGACCCTTATCAAACAGAAGTGGATTATACTATGTTGCATGATGCCTTTTTAGTAGAATTTCACATTCCTTAAGTTGAAAAAAAAGAACATCATTACATTAAAGGATATTCAACAAGGTATGGCAAAGAGTTTTCAGGAGTATGATACGTGTTTTAAGACTCTTCTATCAAAAGTGTCTTGTGATATCCATCTGTCTCAGTATTCCCACTGGTTTTTTGGGTGATTGATCATGCCCTTCAGAAGAACACTCTCCCATAATACTTTCATAGATCCACGTGAGGCCTTGGAGGTTTCCTTGCATGCCAAGGCCATCTCAAGCATTAACACTGGAGTGAGCCCATTTCTAGAATCATATATTGTTGCCATTACAAAATAGCTAAAACAATTGTCTACAAATTCAGCACATGAGACTCGCAGTGGACTTTGGTGTATGACCTATTAATTAGAAGGAAATACAAAATATAGTTTTCCTAAAAAGTTGGTGTATGTCATGGCATTAGACTATGATATCTGTCATGGGGATCATGATCCAAGTATATTCTCATTGCTCTAGCACACACTCCATAAGAACATGTAGTGTTACTATAAGATTTGTACATCTACCACCCATGATACTAAGGATTTTATATTAATAGACCAGATCCATGATGTCATTGATACAGGTGAGGCTACATGCATGAAGGAAATTCCAAAGCAAACACCTGTTATTACAAGAGAGGAGGTACTCTATGGGAAGTACCCTGATCCTACCTATTAAAGAGAGGTGTATCAAGAGACTATGGAGGTGATTAGGAGTCTGCAAGAAGAGATTGAGTGTTTGAAGGATTATTCGTAGAAGTTAGAGAAAACTAAGAATGTTGAAACTCCTCATAGGGACGTAGTTGATATCAAGGAGGTGTGTAGGATATTGTGCCAGGAGAACATCATTCCCCTACTAGGAGAATGGTTGAGAGAAAAAGTACCGCACACTGGAGGTGGGCACAAGAGGAAGATATTACATAATAACTTACCCCCTCATAGTCTAGACTATGAAAAGGAGATCACAATGAATGCAGTAGTGGATGGATGGCTTTTGAGTAATATTTTGATTGATACGGGAGTAGAATTTAATGTCCTCATAATAGATGCATGAAATCAGATGGGGAGACCACCATTGCACTAATATTCAAATGTGTTGTACATGGAAAATAGGATTAAGGCTACTCCCCTTGGATTGTTGAAGAACGCTTCCATAACTATCCAGGGATTCAATTTCACTGTGGTTTTTAAAGTATTGGAACTTGCCAAGGGAGATAGCTTCCTAGCATTACTTGGGTGCCCTTGATGCTATGCAAATAATGTTTACATGTGCTTCAATAAAGGCTACATTAGTTTTGAGAACAAGGAGGAGTGCGTAATCATTCCATTGACTAATGGATGGTCTACGCCTTATGTGTAACCATTGCGTGAAGAAGACTTAAACAAGATATACGTGTGCACCATCAGGGACATGGAGTTCATTCATGTTAGAATTTAGTGGATTCTAATTATTATGAATTTAATCAACCAATGCATTTAAATATTAACATAAACCATAAATCATTAAATTTTAAACACTATGCAATGTAATAAATAAAATTACATAACATATTAATTAAGTAATATATACCAAAAGTAAGAACACAGTGACACAATGTTTATAGTGGAAAACCTCAAATAGGGTAAAAACACTGTGAAATAATCTTTTACTTTCCAAGAACCAAACTTACATCCAGTAATTTTCACCTCCTCCTTTCAACCCTAATCACAAGGGTAAAATAATATTCACCTTTGATATTTCATTCAAACATATTAAATGAAGAGCTATAGTCCTTTTTATATTATGTGATCAGGTATGTCTCATGACCCATCTTTTCAACCTTATCGGTTGACACATATACCTAGGTTTATAATACTTAATATTAGAAATATAATCATTTCATGATATTAAATATTTAACCAAAAGTATATACCAAGGTTATCATATTTAATAA
This sequence comes from Taxus chinensis, assembly GCA_019776745.2. Taxonomy (NCBI): domain Eukaryota; kingdom Viridiplantae; phylum Streptophyta; class Pinopsida; order Cupressales; family Taxaceae; genus Taxus; species Taxus chinensis. The sequence continues at coordinate 813,124,780 of CM034151.1, read as the reverse complement.
TAAAAATGTAAATATTTTTTCATATTATTAAATATTAACATACATACATACATACATACATATATATATATATATATATATATATATATATATATATATATATATATATATATATATATATATATATATATATATATATATATATTAGTAATGGACCCATATACATTAAGGGTTGGCTAGAGCACTTAATCATTATGTTCCAACACTCCCCCTTAATGTTAAGTGGGATAACATAACATATGTCAATAGATTACCTGCCCATGGTACACTACAGGATTAACAATCCTTAAACCATAAAGGTTTAAGGCTAGTATATCGGTTGAAGGAATTATTACACCTTCATCATACTAAAGTTACCTTTTGGTAAAAAAGGATTTGGAATCCCAAAGATCATCCCATGATCAATGGCTAAATATTATTTGTGATTTTTACATATTCTCATGGGTTCTCATAAAAGGTTATTGAACCCAAGCATATAGGAGCCATTTTTAACCAAAGACCTCCTTAACAATATGCTTGTACTAGATGTTTACCAGTAAACTCAATAATACAAAAGGGTTTACTAAAGACCACCTTTAAGATATTTCTACACTTTATTCTAAACAAGAAGCAAATGAGGTATACATACCTGAAGGTCTTTTTACACTTTCCCGAAGGTATTTTTACACTTGCCTAAAGGTCTTTTACAAATTCCCGAAGGTCTTTTTAAAAAAACTGAGTTCCATTAGGAGGTGACATTATCATGATCACTCCCCCTCAATGGAAACTCTGATAATCCAAGCTTTTCACAAAAGTGATAAAACTTTGCAGCACTCAGAGGATTTGTGAAGATATCAGCTACCTGCTCTTCAGTCGGCACAAACTTGAGATCTATCTCACTACTTAACACCTTCTCATAGATGAAGTGTATATGTATCTCAATGTGCTTTGTCCTCTGATTCTATAATAGATTATGTGCAAGATATATGGATCTTTTTTTTTCACAGAAAAAATAAGCATTGCTTGTATCCTTCATCTTTATCTCATCGAATAACCTCTTTAGCCATAGAGCCTCTTTTTCAACTTCCATTTCACTTCTATACTCAGCTTCTGTTGAAGAGATAGGAACATTTGGAAACTTTTTGCTGCACCAAGTAATGGCACCTGCATCAAATTTAAACACATATCCAGAAGTAGATTTTCTATCCAATACATCACCAACATGATCAAAATCACAAAATCCATTTAAGTTAGCATTTTCATTCTTAGTATAATGCAACAAATAACTGATTTTTCCTTCGATATATCTAGGAATCATTTTTCCAATATTCTAATGATCTCTATAAGGTTCATGTTTGTGCAAATCAGCAGCACCCCTAGATGTTTTCTCAGATTTCTATGTTTGATAATGGGAATCCAGTGTGACTGCACAACAAGGAATCTTTTCCCCAAGTTTGGGACTTACAAAAATGGGAAAAAAATCTCCAAATTAAAGGCTAGTTCCTCTACTCCTCTAATTAGATGTATGCATGAAAATTGCAGAGGTTTAACTTAAAATCCTACTCTAATTCTGCCAAGGAGACAAGGATAGAAGAGAGAAAAGAAAATAAAAATAAACTAACAAGGTGATACACCAAAGGAGTGGTGAACATATATTTCTACAAATTGACACAGATTATAAAAATGGAACAAAAATCATGCACAAATTGCTAAAATTGTAATGAAGGATTAGGATAGAGAAAACAACACAAGAGAGGATTGAAAATTCATTCATAGAGCTTGCATTGTCATTTCCATTTTTAATACAGTGCATTACAATAGCAAGGAGGTAGAAAACATGTTGTAAGCCTAAAAGAGGTCTTATATTTCACAAATTCACTTGCCAGAGAGAAGGAGGGAGCCTGCATATCATAAAAAATGTCCAACCCGTTACAAATGAGCCAAATATGGCTTTTAACAATGAAAACCTGAGCTCAGGAAGGAGAAACGTAGGAAAAATGAAAGGAATCATTCAACCACCAACCAGATCCATCAAAATAGCATGGGTACCCTTAAAATTTCATTCCCCAAGATTTTTGACCATGCTAGAGAAGAATGCAAGCCATACTACATTAAAAATGGTGGTTGAATGTCGGTTTTGCTCTTTTCCCCATAACAAAGGCATTTTTTCATTTTTCTCTCACTAAAATCCACCAAAAAAAATTAAGATTCCATTGTGTAGAGGACTTCAATAGCTTTCAATGACACCAAAATCGAGAAAAACTGAGCTTTGGATCGAAAGATATGCCCCTCTAAAGATTTAGGGAAAAACTAGGGCGAAAATTGGGTCAGCGGGCCGAAACCCAAAAAATTTCCCCCCTTTTTTGAATTTGGGAAAAATTCCCCAAAAAGCTCCATGCCCCGCCACTCCACTACCATGTGGCATATTCCCATTGGTCCACGGGCTCAAATGGCCATTTTACGCATTTTTTGAATTTTGGAAAAAAATCCAAAATTCCTCTGCACCCTACCGCTACGGGACATCTGTCACACTTTGATTTGGCTTGGGGCTTCATCAATTTTTTTTCCTCTACAGGCCTACAGGAAAAAATTCTCCCTTGCACCATTTAAAAACTTTGGCAAAATTTCCAAATTCTTCCCACACCCCCGACCTCCGCTGCGAACAAGACACGTGGCATCTTCTTATTAGCCCATGGGGTTTAAAACAAAACTTCCATTTCCTCCTTGGCAGGTTTGAAGGCCAATTTTTTCCTTTTCGTCCTTTGATATTTTGGTAAAAAAACCAAAATTCACTCCGCCCCTCCGACCCCCACCAGCCTTATGGACACGTGGCAGCCTCCTATTGGTCCGCAGGCCTTTGGGACAAATTTTTTCTTTGCGCCCCCAGCAAGTCCTTTGGAAAAATTTTCAACTTTCCCCCACCAGTCTGACCTCTACCGCCACATGGCACATTTCTATTGGTTATGGGCTTGCCCAGGGAAAATTTCCCTCAAAAACTCCATCAAGCCATAACTTGTAAAATACAAGGAGTTAGAAGGAAAATTTTACCTTTCTGGAAAGGTGATAAAATTCTCTATCTGATGAATCCATTTCCAGATAATTTCGAGTTCCTAAAAAGTAAAAATAAAAATTTACTGAGGCACAAGGAAGGAAGGAATGAAAGAAAGTTGGCCAAATAAGTAGGGGGCTTATTTAGATAACAATTTTGGTGACTCAGGGGGCTCATCTGCCTGTTGGATGAATGATCAATGGCCTTTAAAGCATCTATTGGGCATGGAGTCATGAACTTAACTGTTTGGTACTCTCAACTCATTAGAAAATTTCTAGAAGGAAGATTGTGAGAGTAGAACATCACTTGATCTGGAACATGGCCTGCAAAGACACATCCTTGGGATAAAAAATCTTGTGCCAAAGCACTCAGGGAAATGTAAAACTAAGCTACAACAAAAAAAATGTGCATAAGCACTTGGAGGAATGAAAATCTAAGCTAATATGTACAAGGCGAGGATTTTCCCTTCTAGTAGAAATGCTTTAGATGGATTCCATTAACTGGAATCTGTATTTCTTCACCATCCAATGTAGATAATTGGAAGGCATTTCTCGGTCTACATTTTTTGACCATGTAGGGGCCACTCCAAATGGACATCAAACTTTGAATACCTTCCTGGTTTTTCTCGGTCTGCATCTCATTTCAACACTAAATCTCCAACTTGGAAGGTTCTAGCCTTAGCTTTCCTATCAAAGGTTCTCTTGATCAAGGCTTGGCCCTTCTCCATTGTTTGGGTTGCATGCTCTCTGATTTCTTGGAGTTCCATCAATTCTGCATATCTAACCTCCATGGGTTCAAAATCCAACAATTCCAATTGCTTCATGAGTTCCAACATTGGCAACTCAAGTGACATAGGTAAGATTGCCTCTCTTCTATAAACAAGTCTAAATGGAGAGTTACCGGTGGATCTCTTAGGAGTTATCCTATCAGGCCATAAGGCTAATTTAAATTTAGTGTGTCAAGTCCTCTGATTTTCATCAAGAGTCCTCTTGATGATCTTTAATAGGTTCTTGTTGGTAGACTCAGCTTGACCATTACCTTCAGGGTAATAATTTGATGAAGTGCTCAGATAGATTCCATTCTTAACAACCCATTAAGCTACCTTTGATATTATGAATTCCAATGCATTATCTGATATTATAGTGGTAGGTTTTTCCCAATCTGGTTACTATCCCCTCATAGAAGTCTAGAATGCTAGATTCATTTGCCTCTTTGAGTGCCACTGCCTAAATCCATTTGGTGAAGTAGTCTATTGCTGTTAGAATCCACTTATGTCCTTGGCTTGAGTTTGGGTTAATGACTCCAATGAAGTCCAAACCCCATTGCATGAATGGCTGGTCAACTAAAATTGGGGTGCAATGGAAGGGCTGCTAATCTTTTCTTGCCTGTGAAGAATGCACAATTTTTGCACCTCTTGATCCATGCATAACAATCACTAAACACCTTGGGCCAATAATATCCAACCTTCATAATCTTGAGGGTTGTCACTCTTGGAGAAAAATGACCCCCAACTGATTCCATCATGGAACTCTTCTAACATTTTATTAATTTGATTTGTCTCAATGCATCTCAGCAGCACTCCATTTATATCCTTTTTTAACAAGATACCATCAACAAGTGCATATGGAATAGCCTATAATCTAAAGTGTCTTCTCTTGGTTTTTTTCATCTCTGGAGGGCATAGGCCTATTTGTAAGAATTGCACTATGTCTTGGGTGTAGCAAGGAGTGAGCATACCACCATTCTCTTCTTGAACACCTCTTTGTTATTGGTTATCTTTGCAATGCCAAAACAACATCATTTCCAGTGCTTGCTTCCATTGATTTGCTCAAGACCATCTGCTCACACAATCCCTTTCCTTAGACCAGCTTGGTGACTTTGATCTTAATGTCATACTCCATGACACGAGTAATCCACCCTGCACATTTTTCATTTAGGTCTTTGTTGAGGAGGAAGTCCTTAAATCCCACATGAGAAACCAACAGTTGAACCTTGTTGTTTGAAACTAGATGCTTAAATTTCTACAAGCTCCTAATCACTACAAGAACATTATTCTCAATGATGGAATACCTCACTTCATAGTCCTCCAAGATTTGGCTAAAGAAGGCAATTGGCTGCTCTGCATTTTCTTTGTTCTGCTTATACTAAAATTACAAAAATTGTATCATCACTGCCAAATGCATAAAGGATAAAATCTTTAGAGAAATCTGGGTTAATGAGAGTTGGAGCTTGTGAGATAGCGTCCTTGATTACCTCAAAACTCACCTTAGCTTCAGTCTGTCCATTTTAAAGCCATACTTTTCTTCAACATCATAGTTATTGGCTTGACAAGGGCAGCAAAGTCTGGAACAAACCTTCGAACAAAATTGATTCTTCCCAAGAAACTTTGAAAGGGCCTTCTTGTGACTTTGTAAGGGTAGTGATTTTATTGCTTCAACCCTCTCTGGATCAATTGCTAATCCCTCTTTGGAAACAATGTGGCCTAGGAGCTTTCCTTCATGAGCTAGGAAAATACATTTTTTAGGATTCAAGGATACCCTAAATCTTCTACATCTTTAGAACACTTGTCTCAAATGAAAGAGATGACCTACTGCACTTTTAGAAAACACAGTAATATCATCTAGGTATATCAGCACTATTTTATTGATCAATCCCTTGAACACCATATCCATTTCCCTCTAGAAGGTAGCTCCAGCATTAGATAGCCCAAATGGAATTTTCCTATATGCATAGGTTCCCCATTTGGTGGTGAAGGCTGTTTTGAACTGATCATCCTCCTTTACCATCATTTGATTATACCCTGAATAACCATCTAGAAATGAACACCTCTCACAGCTAGCAACAACTTGCAAAATCTCCTCCATAGAAGGAAGTGGGTAATGATCCTTGAGGGATGCTCTATTCAAATCTCTAAAGTCTACACACAATCTGATTTCTCCACTCTTCTTTCTAACTGGAACCAAGTTTGCAACCCAGCTTGAATGCTTGATGGGAAATATGATACTTGCCTCTATTAACTTATTCAATTCCTTCTTCATGAGAGGATCCATGTGTGGATTGATCGGTCTTTGTTTTTACCTGATGGGTTTAGCACTTAGATCTAACTCAATTATGTGATGAGCTAGCTTGGGATTGAAACCCGTCAAGTATTCATATCTCCAATAAAATATATTTGGGAACTCTTGGCAAAATTGTATGAAATCATACCTTTCTTGCTTTATTGTCACTTAATCAATTTGAAGTGATTTTCCTTCTCCCACTAAGTTGGGCACTGAATCTTCTCCCTTGACTTGGATGTTTACTTTATCCTTCCTAAATTGATCATTAGGATTAAAGATGGACTCCAAATTGACAAGTCCTTTTGGTAGTTTGTTGGTTCTTAGCTATACCACTTGATTACCATAGTGTTGTTTTAACTTTTCCTAATTGTTGGCTGAGAACTCAGCTTCTTCTTGCAAGAAATTAATGATTTGTTGGTCACTTTCAAACACCTGCCAACTTACATTATTGTTTAGAACTGATGGCCTTACAATCATGTGAATGCTTGGCTGCACTTTATCTTCCTTGATACTCTCCACAACATCAAAGGCTGCTCTAACTACTGCAAGCCTATCAGCAGCTTGGTTTTCTTTCCTAGGGATGGAGTTGATGTCAAAGCCTTCAAAATCCTCAATGAGGTCCCACACCCTATTCTTATAACTCTTGAGTAGGTCATTTTTGGAAGCATGTTGTCTTTTAACTTGATTAACAATTAGCTCACTGTCACCAAATACTTGTAAGTTTTTGATACCTCTCTTTCTTGACCAATGTGATCCTTTTATCAAAGTTTCATATTCAGAAGTGTTGTTAGAACATGTAAACTGAAATCTAAAAACTGAATAATACTTAATGCCTTGAGGTGAAACAAGCATAGCTCCCCCCTACACCTTGTCTACTTCTTGATCCATCAAAGAATAGCTACCATACCTCATTGTCATCTTTATGGTCTGGCTTGGTGGTGCTAGGAATAGGCTGATTTTCTTCATGCATGTAATAAACTCCTAGTTCAGATTCCTCTATTTCCTTATAGGGATCAAAATCATGTACCTTGCTTTCCCATTCATCAAGAGTCAAATATGGGATGCTTCCCACTTTGGTGTCAGCTTCATCTGTGCTTGGATAATCCTCTTGATCAAATGTTGAACAGTTGGCATTGATTGGGCTTGGAGTATGAGGCTCAATGTGAAATTTTATAATAGGTTCAGACCTGATTGTGGCCTTAGTTCCATATCTATTCTGAAACAACATGTGTGACCAATCAGTAGATAAATAGCCTCCAATTCTAGCTATGAAATCTCTTGACAAACATAGGCTAAAAAGTGGTGGTAAATCTATCACTGACAAATCTTGCAAAACAGTGACATTGGGGCATGCGTGCAAAGTGAGGCTCAAATCTTTAATTACCCCCACTATTGTTATTGCTATCCCATCTAGTTGCACCACCCCTTTGGATATGACTTCATATTGGAGGCCCAGCTGATCAGCTATTTGCTTGGGCATCATAGAACTACTTTGCCCCAGAATCAATCATACAATTGTGTACTAGTTTATCCCCAATGATAAATGAAACATAGAATGGTGGGGTTTTCAAAACTTTAACCTTGTTGTCCTCCAAGATTCCCCTCAGGCTGAGCAACATTTGTGAGTACCTTCTCTTACACATGAGCCTGCTGATTTGAAGTTGACTAATTCTCCTTGGCAACTTGTAGTAAATCCCTTTGGCCTGGGATGGATAGTGATTCCCAAAAATATATTCACATTTGTCTTCTTCATTTGTTCAATGATGTTAAATGTGGATGAACTATCTATTTGCTACCCCTTAGCATACACACTATTTTCTTGTACATGGGCTACAATAGCTGGCATTTGAGCTAGCCTAGAAGGTGGTTTGGGTTGTCCTTACACATTTGGAACTGCATTTTGCTTGCCAACACTTTGTGGAGTGATGGAAGGTTATGGATCACCTAGATCCAATGACTGCCCTTCACCAATATTCCTCTTCTTTGATTGTGTGTTACCTGCTACATTCTGAGAAATTGTTTGATTCATACCACAAAAATCTTCAACCTGCCAATTCATAAGTGCAGTCTCATTTAGAGTTGTATTTTGCTAAGATGTTTCTTATTATTAGTTTGTTTCTTGACTCACCTCACTCTCTATGCCAGTTGTTGTCACCATCAAATCTTGGTTCAAAGAACCATTGAAGCACATAGACTGGTTGTGAGGTTCATTGCATGGGAAACACCAATCATACTCTTGAGCTATATTATTTTACACTGGTAGAGGTAGATGCAACATTGGGGTTATAGGATAGAAATGTTCTGTTGGTAGAAGGCCTTACTTGATTTTGATTTACATCTGGATTGGGTGGCCTATTAAGCTAATATGGTTACATATTAGGCTGATTTTGAGACTAATAAGAAGGTCTAAAACTTTAGGCTTGCTTCCTCTTGAGTGTAACCAGCTCATTGCCTACATTTTGTAATTGTTTCATGACTTCTTTTCATTCATTTGAGGCACTAGAGGATGAAGTAGAAGTTTCATTTGAACTTTGATTTCTAGGAGTGGGAATAAGAGCTAAAGAGGTGCTTGACTAGTGTTTGGGTTTTCCAAGTTTGGATATAAGGGTATGGGAGGCCTAGCACCAGTTTACCAGCTTGGATCAAACAATTCTCAGCCCTAATGGCAATGTTATAAGCTACAAGTATATTTACACCTCCCATGGATTGGATTAACATAGAAATATCAGAATTTAAAGCTTTGAGATAGTATAAGAAAGCACCTTCAGCTGTTGGCCTTACTGTCACTAGAATTATATCACATGTCCTTTGAAATCTGCAGTTGAAGTCTATTAACTGCTCATTGGGAGATCTCTTGATAGTTGTCAGTTGTTCCAATAGAGACAAATTATCTCCCTTTTCTCCAAACTACTCATGGAGAGCTATGCACAACTGGTTCCAATTTTAGATAGATCTTGCCCCAAGGATCTTGAACCATTACAAGGATTTCCCTTTAAATGAAGATACCAACAATTTAATAGTAATTTACATCTCAACAATCTCATGGGTTACACAAACATTAGCAATGTCTTTGACATGATCACCAAGAGTGGTCTGATTTTCCCCAGTAAATTATGGGATGTATTTAATGTTGTAACTGGAACTAAATTTTGTGCATTGAGAGCAAGTGGGTTGCTTCTAGTGAAGTTGACATAAGGGTTGTGTTGTGCCATTCTGATTGGCCTGAGAACCCTTGTTGATTGGGTGAAAATGGTCTACCAGGTGGAGGAGTTGATAGAGTTCTATTTGGTTGAGATGAAGACCTTTGAATTCTTATTCCCCTCTCTCTTCTTCTTGGGGATAATTACAGATACTCAGATAATCCCTCTTCTTTAGCCCTTGACCTTGTTTGGATCCTTCTCATGAATCTTTAGACCTAAAACTGCTGAAACCAGTTGATTTATCTCTTTGGAGTCGCCAGATGTGCAAATCAAGGCTCTTTTTAAGCAAGAAACTTACAAAAAATGTAGATCAAACCTTGTTGTGATGAAAATGAAGACCTATAAGGTCCCACATGGTGTGCCAAAACTATTAGTACAAAATCAACAACACCCCTAGATTTTTTCTCATATTTCTATGTTTGATAATGGGCACCCAGTGTGATTGCACAACATGGAATATTTTCCCCAAGTGTGGGACTTGAAAAAATGGGAAAAAAAATCTCCAAATTAAAGTTTGGTTCCTCTGCTCCTCTGATCAAATGTATGCATGAAAATTGCAGAGGTTTAACTCAAAATCCTACTCTAATTCTGCTAAGGAGAAAAGGATAGAAGAGAGAAAATAAAATAAAACTAAACTAACAAGGTGATGCACTAAAGGAGTGGTGAACATCTATTTCTAAAGATTGACACAAATTATAAAAATGTAACATAAATCATGCACAAATTGTAAAAATTGTAATGAAGGATCAGGATAGAGCAAACAACACAAGAAAGGATTGAAAATTCATTCACAGAGCTTGCATTGTCATTTCCATTTTTAATACAGTGCATTACAATATCAAGGAGGTATAAAACATGTTGTAATCCTAAAAAAGGTCTAATATTCCACAAATTCACTTGCCAGGGTGAAGGAGGGAGCCTGTAGATCATAAAAAATGTCCAATCCTTTACAAATGAGCCAAATCTGGCTTTTAATAATGAAAAACCGAGCTCAGGAAGGAGAAACATGGGAAAAATGAAAGGAATCATTCAACCACTAACTAGATCCATAAAAATAGCATGGGTAACCTTAAAATTTCACTCCCCAATATTTTTACCATTCTAGAGAAGAATGGAAGCCGTACTGCATTAAAAATGGTGATTGAATGTTGGTTCCGCTTTTTTCCACATGCCTAAAGCATTTTTTTCAATTTTCTCTCACTAAACTCCACCACAAAATAAATTTGAATATTCCATCATGTAGAGGACTTCAATATCTTTCCAATGACACCAAGATCGAGAAAAACTGAGCTTTGGATCAAAAGATATGCCCCTCTGAAGATTTAGGGTAAAACTGAGGTGAAAATTGGGTCAGCGGGCCGAAACCCATAAATTTTCCCCCTTTTTTGAATTTGGGAAAAATTCCCAAAAAATATCTGTGCCCCACCACTCCACTACCACATGGTATATTCACATTGGTCCATGGGCTCAAATGGCCATTTTACACCTTTTTTGAATTTTAGAAAAAATTCTAAAATTCCTCCATGCCCCGCTACTCAGGGACACGTGTCGCACAGGGATTCATCAACTTCCTTTCCTCTATGGACCTGTGGGAAAAAATTCTCCCTTGTGCCATTTTAAACACTTTGGCAAAATTTCCAAATTCTCTCTGCACCCCCAACCTCCGCTGCAAACAAGACACGTGGCATCTTCTCATTAGCCTACAAGGTTTAAAACAAAACTTCCATTTTCTCCTTGGCGGGCCTGTGGGCCAATTTTTTCCTTTTCGCCCTTTGATATTTTGGCAAAAAACCAAAATTCACTCTACCCCTTCAACCCCCACCGGCCTTATAGATGCGTGGCGGCCTTCTATTGGTCCGCGGGCCTTAGAGTCCAAAATTTTTCTTTGTGCCCTCGTTGAGCCCTTTGGAAAAAAATTTCAACTTGCCCCCACTGGTCCGACCTTTGCCACCACATGGCACATTTCTATTGGCTGTGGGCTTGCCTAGGGTAAATTTCCCTCAAAAACTCCACCGAGCCATAACTTGCAAAATACAAGGAGTTAGAAGGAAAATTTTACCTTTTTGGAAATGTGAGAAAATTCTCTATCCAATGAAGCCATTACCAGATAATTTTGAGTTCCTGAAAAGTAAAAAAAAATTGACTGAGGAACAAATGAAGGAAGGAATGAAATAAAGTTGGCCAAATAAGTCAGAGGGCTTATTTGGATAACAGTTCCTGCACAAACCTGGAAGCAATTCCTACTCCATAGGAAATATCTGGTCTCATGATAGTTAGATAAATCAAACTACCTACTAACTATCTATATAAAGTAGGATCAAATTTTTCACATGCAGGTTTATGAATCAATTTTCTATCCAACTTCCAAAGGAGTAGAAATTGGTTTTCAATCAATCATGTTAAATTTTTTCAGTACATTGGTTGCATATTGTGCTTGAGAAAAAATAATAGAATGTTTATCTTTAAATACAGTCATGCCAAGAAAATGATGTAAGAGACCTAAATCAGTCATTTCAAAGTATTGTTTCAATTTTTCTTTAATTCTACAAATTAAAGTAGGATTATCACAAGTCATAAGAAAATCATTAACATATATACAAACAATGATAAGATGTGATCCTTCTTTCTTAATGAATAGATCATTGTCAGAAGATAACAATTAACAAATCCTAACTATTTAAAGAAAGAATTAATTTTCTCATACCAAGCTCCAGGAGCTTGCTTTAAACCATATAAGGATTTTTTCAATTTACAAACATAGTTTTCTTTAATAGTTTCTTCAAGCCCTTTAGGTTGATACATGTAAATTTCTTCTTTTAAATCACCATTCAAAAAAGTATTTTTCACGTCCATTTGGTTGATTTCCCACCCAAATTAAGCAGGCAATTAAAAATAAGGTTCTAACAGTACTCATTTTAGCTACAAAAGAAAATGCCTCAACATAATCAATACAAGGTTTCTGAGTGAAAGCTCTAGCAACACGTCTAGCTTTATGTTATTCAATACTACCATCAGTATTATATTTTACTTTGTATAACTACCTATACCCTATAATAATTCTTTTTTTTAGGAGGAACCAACTCCCACGTTTTATTTTGAATTAGGACATTGTATTCATCCTGCATTGTATTGATCCACTTCTCATCTTGAGAATATTCTACAAAAAAAATTGGCTCAGGTTCATCCAAGGTCATTAATCCAATTTAGGTATGATGGTTTCTGGTCATTTTCCTACGGTTAATAGGATTTGAACTTTCTAACATAGATTGATCCCAATTTAATTTCTTAGCTAGGAAGATAGGAGTTTCAGAAACATCTATAGCATCAAAACATCATCATGAGCATTTACTAAATCAAAATCAAAACCATCATTTAGAAGAATTTAATGAAGTAACTTCAAGAGAAGAAGAAAACACATGTAAACCTTTCACTAGATTATATCTGGACATTTCATATAAGTTTTGATAATTAACATGTCATAACCTTTCATGCCATAGTTTTGAATTCTTCAAAATTTTGAGATATAAAACAAGATACAGAAGAGAAATCATCAAAACTATACAAACCATTTCTTTGAATTCCTTTAGCTATTATACTCTCATTACTATCCTTTATATACCTTTAGCTATTATACTCTCATTACTATCCTTTATATACCAAGTATCCTTCATGCATGGATTCTAGTTAAGTCCATACCTCTTTCGGATGTTCGGTATTACCAATGTGTAGAAGGTACTCATCGTTCACATTACACAGAATCATAGAAATAACCTCCTACATTCATTGCAAGAATGCATTCATGTTATCTACAGTTACTTGATGATCGAGTGGGAGTAACCTAAAATCTAGAAATAATTGTCCAGATTTTCCTTGCCATAAATTATGTTTTGACCCAAATGTTATAGTTAGTTTCATTCAGGATCTAAGTTTTATCAAGACAGAAATAGTTGGACATCATTGTTTTCCTAAACCTTTAAAACACACCCCATTCTAATATACATTGTACCATAGATTTAGATACATATTTATAAAAAAACACTTTTAATAGAATCAATTCTAAATTTTATAGATCTAAAGAAACTATTTGATCATAACTAATTATGTCATTACAATCCATACTAATTAACCTCCCATGATCAAAATAATAACCTGCAATATAAAGAGCTCTACATTATACCCCGGATTTATATAAAAAATATTTCTGACCATATAGAAGAGAAGAAAAACCGCTAAGAATGCATAACAACTTCAAATTTTTGAAAAAAATTAATGTAGAAAAAGATCCGACCAACTTAAATTTGACGTCATAATGGCTTATTTTTTGGTCTGTCGTGACGGTCATTTGACCGTCAATTTTAACACATTGAAATTTTCCTAGAACCTACGAGCTTCAATTTGACGTCTAAATGACTGCCATAGTGTCTTATATTTGGTCTTTTATGACAATCATTTGACCATCAAATTTAATGAATCCAAAACTCGTTGTGAAATTCTAAAATTTCTTCTTCTGTATAATATTAGGGAGGTTATATTTTAATACATTATAATAACCTATTATAAGTTATAATATAAAAATATATACATTTTTTTATTAAAAAAAAAAGTAAATAGTTTATATAATGTAAATAAAAAATAATATATACTTCATAAAAATTATAAACTATAGTATTCTTTATATATATATATATATATATATATATATATATATATATATATATATATATATATATATAAACACATAACCCTTATTAAAAGGGTTTAAAGAACATAGACCAGGTTAAAATAATTTTACCAGTTACAAGTAAATTTATGAGAGTATAGATTAACCTGCATATTTTACAGAGGGGACAAGTAATTTCACCCAGCCAATTAAATAGATTGAAATCCCTATTTCCATGAACCTTATCTCCTCCCTTCATTTACTCTTAATTTTACCATGCACACATTTGAAACTATGGAAAGATTGAAAAATATTTCATATAATTCCTACAATCTAAAAACCTTATAACTTTTATGTAGCTATAACTACCAATATTTTAATAAATATTTACCACACTTCACGTGGGCCATAAATAAAATTATTTTTTTGTTTTTTAATTCTCCATTTATACCTGGGAATTCTACAATTATACCTGAGATATTATCATATTTTATTCTCCACTCCCATGCTTATATAAAAGAAAACCTTGAAATAGGTTTATTTATGTAGTTTTATATACTATAAGATATAAATGAATGAGGCCGCCCCCTTACATGGATAATATAAATGGTTAGAGACACATGTTAGGTTTAGGTTTGAATACTTATTTTTTAAAAACTATAAAATTATAGTTATTTTGTTATACAAATATTTATTTTTATTTTTTATAAATTATACAAGATTACTATAGTGTTAAGACTATAGTATCTATAGGAATTGATTAAAGAAATAGAAAGGACTCTATTTAAAGGGAGCTTATTAAAGAAATAGAAAGGACTCTATTTAAAGGGAGCCTAACAACTATAGATGACTCCTTAATAAAAATATGTAAAAAAAATCAAACCAGGATATTAGAGAAAGTGCATTATTTTGTTCCATTCCATGGGTCTTTAACCTCAAGTCAATAGGAAAATTTTAATTTTTCTATTCTCGACGAAAATTGTCTCTGTATGAGAGACCTTGTGATTTGAATTTTTATGTGTTTACCCTAGAATTTAACCTAGGCCTGCACATACATTACAAACTATACAATAATTAATAAAAAATTCTTAAACATTTTAACCTTCACATATGATATTCATGCCCAGGTAAAAAACTTACTCCATAGCCCCTTTCACCAAGGGTTTTGAGGATGGGGGTCCACCACAATTTTCCTGCAAATATCAACTCTTCACAAAACACACACAATTCTAGTTTGCAAAAAAAATGAAAAGAAGAGGGGCCAATCAATTTAAATACCCTTTCGAGTTAATTGAAAAAAACCTTAAAAATTAAATAGATTAAATACAATAACTTAGACCTATCCTATTTAATTTAAACCATGCTCTGGTACCATGTTATAATTTAGAGGATTCTAATTATTATAAATTTAGTCAACCAAAGCATTTAAATATTAACATAAACCATAAAGCATTAAATGTTAAAAATTATGCAATGTAATAAATAAAACTACATAACATATTAATTAAGTAATACATACCGAAAGTAAGAACACAGTGATATAGTGTTTATAGTGGAAAACCCCAAATAGGGTAAAAACCACTGTGAAATAACCTTTTACTTTCTAAGAACCAAACTTACATCCAATAACTTTCACCTCCTCTTTTCAGCCCTAATCACAAGGGTAAAATAATATTCACCTTTGATATTTCATTCGAACATATCAAATAAATACCTATAGTATTTTTTATATTAGGTGATCGGGTATGTCTCCCGACCCACCTTTTCAACCTTATCGGTTTACACATATACCTAGGTTTATAATATTGAATATTATAAATGTAATTATTTCATGATATTAAATATTTAATCAAAAGTATGTACCTAGGTTAGCATATTTAATAATATAAATAGAAATATTTCATATTATTAAATATTAACCTATATATTAGTGATGGACTCATATACATTAAGGGTTAGCCAGACCACTTAATCATTATGTTCCAACAGTTCAACCATCGAATGTAGGGGTCATACAATTGGATGATGCACAATCTATAAGTGATACAACTAGTGTTGCATGTGACAATTAGGCTCGTGGCACATATGAGTTGATTGGGAGAGAGCTGAAAAAGTAATGTGACTCGAGTAATCAAGGTGCATTCAGTCAAGCGCTTGGGAGGAAGGTAATTACCGAGTTATACTGGAAAAGGTAAACTTGATATCTTTTTTGCATGATGGAGGTATGTTGGGCTTGTGAAATAGAGTGAAGGAATATGATTTTTTATACCTTGCATGGGACAGTTGCACCTTGGTGGATGACATATTGTGATAATCTTATGTAATGGCATGAGGTAAGGGTCTCATTCTCCATTATATTTCTGAGAAGTAATGCACCTCTCAGGATACATGACTATGATGGGAGGGGATTCACCTCATGCCATGTTCAGGAGTGTGAGCATAATTGGATGGGAAGCGTGGAAGATTTACCCCCTTCCCTATGGGTGCATAAGTTTTATTTGACCTTACAGGGTTATGCGCGTGCATGGTATATTCATTCAGAGTTGCATGGTGTCAGACAAGGAGCTAGCAAGAGTTTAAGGCAGATCTTGTCCAAATGTTTAAATATCTAAGTATTAGGCCATCAGTGAATGAGGTGTTGCAAGTAGTCAAATGCCTTACCTTAGGAGACAATGCCATGGTAGAGGATAGGATTCTAGAGATGTTAGGTGAACCAGAGTTGGGGTTGTGCTTCATGGAAGAATAATCAGAGGAAGTACATCTTAAGAATATTAGCCTAGAGAAAGAGAAAGGAAAGTTGGTCTACATGATAGATGATGAAGAGGTTGGAAACTTGGATGCTAACCATAGTGAAGGTACGCGTGAGGTTATGGATAAGGCTTATGAGCAAGCGTGCACCTAACACATACCATTGAAGACCAAGAAGGTTAAAATTATTACAGATGTGGAACCAAAGGAAGCTATTATTGGGGACTACTAGATAGACGAGGAGGTCTCAAATATTATTGAGATTCTGCATGATTTTCAGCATTCATTCTACGTGGGTACCATGAACTTAAAGGAGTTCACCCATCGCTAGGAGAAACGAGGATCAAGTTAAAGGAAGATATGTACCTGATTCGGAAGAGACCCTACATGATGAATCTGAATTTGTGCGTAACATTAAGGAGGAAATTGACAAGATGATAGTGTCTGACATCATTGAGGCCATTGAAGAATCTAAATGGGTAAGCCTAATGGTCATCAGTATCAAAAAGTATGGGAGAATAATAATTTGCATTGACTATAGATATTTTAATGCAGTGTGTGTCATTGATCCTTTCCCAACCCCATTCATTGAGGAGGTCCTAGAAGGAGTAGCCAGGTGTGAGATCTATTCATTTACAGATGGGTTTTTGGGATATCACCTAGTTCAAATTGCCAAGGAAGACCAGGAACAGAAAACTTTCAACACTAATTGGGGAATTTTTTCCTATACTGTTATGCCCTTTGGGCTTAAGAATGCACATGTTGTGTTTTCATGCATTTTGGTACGGGCCTTCTAAGACTTCATTCATAATTTTCTTCAAGTCTACTTGGATGACTAGACAATTTATGGACTAGTAAAGGACCACTGTGACAACTTGAGGTTGATTTTTGAGAGGTGAATGGAGCTAAGTATATCCCTTAACATCAAAAAATGTATCTTTCTACTCCATTTGGTACCTTTTTGGGTCATATCATATGTAAGGAGGGGTTATTGGTAGATCCTGCCAAGATTGCTATTATTTTGGAATTAGAGGAGCCTACCAATCAAAGCACTATGTGTGGATTTCTAGGACATACAAGGTATTACATGAAATTAATTAAGGGCTATGCCAATATTTTCATTCCATTGGTAGAATTATTGACGCATAAAGGGAGATTTCATTAGGATGAGGTGCAGCATATATCATTTAACACACTGAAGGACAAATTCACTACTGCACCCATTTTGCACTTTCCTTCTTAGGATAAGCCATTTTTTTGCATGTGGATGATTCAGGTATGGTGATTGGAGCAGTATTAGCACATCCTGGTGAGGGGATTATTGATCATCCCTTATGTTTTTCTAGTAGGAGGCTAACCCTGGCTAAACAGAATTAAACTACCAAGAATCGCAAGGCATTTTCGATAATCTATGCACTACACAAATTTAGGTAGTATTTACTAGCAATACCTTTTATCTTTAACCTATTTTGTGAGGGTGCATATACTGATGGGTTTTATTATTGGAGTTTTATTTTACGGCTGTGGTGAAACCGGGGAAGCGTAATTTGGGACCTAACCATCTATCACAAATTAACTGAGGAGAGGACACACAAAGCATTGAGGACACAATGCTAGATACACAGTTGTTTAGATTGCAACACGTGCCCTCTGACTTGGAGGATATTTCCATTTTCTTACAAATGGGTGTGGCATCAAAAGGAATGAAGGCCTTAGATAGGAAACAGTTAGTTATACGCTTCATGTTCTATATGTTGATTGGCAGAGACTTTTATATACTACGCCATTGTGAAGTTTTGTGCCAATGTGTACTTGAAAATGAGCACAAAGCTATTATCGATGAGGCTCATGGTAGTATTACATGTGGAAACTATGTTGGGAGAGCCACCACGCACAAGGTTTTGATGGCTAGTTTATAGTGGGAGACCTTATATAAGGATTACGGGGAGTACGCTAAGGGCTATGACTATTGTGAGTAACTTCAAAAGCCTAGTTATCGTGATGGAATGCCCCTAAGGAAAATTACTAGTGTGATACCATTCAAAAAATGGGTAATTGACTTTGTGGGCCTTATTTCCCCACCAACACGTAGCACATGTTCACGCTATATTATCACTTGCACAAACTATCTTACGAGATGGGAAATATAATCAGCAAGTATGGATGCCTATTGATTTGAATGAGTGATAGGGGAACTCATTTCCTCAATGAGATAGTTAGAATACTGTTAGCAAAATTCATGTCAGCCCATCATAAAACTACCCCTTACCACCCACAAGCTAATGGGAAAATGGAATCCTTTAAATAAATTTTTAGTCACACCGTGACAAAGATTTGTGATGATTAATTCTCTATCATGTTATGGTCATATCAGACAACCTACAAAAGTTTGAATAAAGTAACACCCTTTCAGCTAGTGTTTAGTACGGAGGTTGTATTACCCATGTTACCCTCCCTGCATATTACACAAGCATGAGGTTTGGCTAACAAATAATCACTTGAGGAACGTATTGACAAATTGATACAACTGGACAAGAGGTGTGTCATAGCACAATCGAGTCAGAGAATGGAAATGGCTAGGTAGAAAGTGTGGCATGATAGGAACATCACGAATAAGAAGATGGACATTGGGTAGATGATTCTCTTGTATGATTCAAAGTTTCTACACCATCCTAGGAATTTTAAAGTACAGTAGCTGGGACCATACATTATCACTTATAAAATTGATTCAGGTACTTGCCATTTACAAGTGCTAGATGGCACAGGGTTTCTTGGTTTCTTTAACGAGAATAGGTTGAAGCCCTACAATAAATACGTATTCAGTATATTTGTAAATAAGGCAATATTTCTAGTTATCTTAGGACTTCCTTTAATGCATTTTCCTTTATATGTGTTTCCTTTCTTCATTTCTTTTCTTTTCCTTTTTGTTTTGTGTTTTTTGTGAGTTGGAGCACTAGTAACTAAATACATTTGAAGTGATTTCATGCGTAGAGGACCATGCATACTTTTAAGTGTGGGGTAAATTGGCATCTACAATTGAAAAACTTGTGCATTTCTAAGGAATATGGAATGTTGGAAGAATCATTCTGGATGATTATTATAAATGTATAGGAAAGATTTGTGTGGTGTACATGGTGTTCAAATTTGTGAGGTTATAAAGGTGTGGTGATAAATGTTTTTTAAAGACCATGTAAAAGATAAGAAATGATCGTGCAATGTAACATGAGGTAGGCGGTGGTATAAGGGACTACTTGGTGGATAACACAGAGGTTATGTACTTTGGCATGGTGAGGTGCATAAAGGAAATATGTGGTAGTAAAGTAGTGTCGATGTGCCATAAGGTTATGACTGAAATGTGTGAAGAGAATTCATGGGAGTTAACTTAAGTTATAAAAGTACTTTATTAAAAAATGACTTTTAAAATGCGTAGGTCAAGGACATCGAGGTTATCAAAAAGTATAAATAGACGATAAAGGTATTAATTTCAACTAATTTTCCTTAGAAAATTTTATGCTCCTGAGCTTAAAGTGTGACAAGGATTTTGAGAGGAAAGTGAGGTACTTATCACGAACCAGTTGTTTTGTATGATCTGTGGAGTGATCTTTTGGTATAACAAGAGGAGGAGAAGACAGTCGGAAAGGAAGTGGTTATGTGAGAGAGAAGCATGGAAATCATCAAGTTTGGGCAGACGAAGGAAAATTTGGAAGTACTTAGGGCATGGAGGAAAAAATTAAGAAAACAAAAATGGCACCCAAGAAATCTCGAACAAAGAGGTCAGTGGTGGATAAGGAGGAACCAGTTGAGGTATACTTAGAGATGCAATACCCCTTGGGTGTGATTAAAATAGGAAAGTGGAGCTCAAAGATTTACAGGTGTAAAATTAGCAAATATAACCATAGAACGAGTGATCTGATGAGAATATAATGTGGGTGGATTTATTTTAAGATGTTCTAACAGTAGAAGAGCTTGGAAACCCTAAGGTTGATGAATTGGTGCAACAATATTTGTAGAAAACTGAAGTTTTGCAACTATGGAAGATGCCATTCTTTACAAAACCCATCTCGTTGTTTAGGTGGTTGATATTGCAAGTACATGAGGAATTCTTCAAATTTTTAGGAAGAAGAATTAGGATTACATGTGACTTAATTAGAACAGTAACATGCATGTGAAACCCTAGTGAAGACATGGCACTTGAATTATGTGCCACTGTAAAAATTGAAGAGTTAGTGAATGAATTAAACTATGAGAAAGGGGGAAGGGCTCAGGTGATTGCAGATCTTCTAGAGCTGGATTTGAGAGTCACTTCCTGACTTATTAGTTACAAGTTGGGAGCATTAGAGAGGTGGAAGGACATCAATAACATATTTTTTATGTAGCCTAGAGAGTTTCCAAAAGGGCACATTACAATTTTGCACAGTTTATTGCAAGGAACATCATTGAGGAGGTGCAAGTGTAGAATGAGGTAGGATTAAAGATCACATGGGGCTCCATACTTCTTTTAATCATATTATGGGAAATTGGAATCCTAGATGGGCCAGATAGAAGCATATCGGTTCATCGACTGGTTCACACGTCTCCTACAGTGCAGTATGCACAATTCACTTGTGATAGGTCAATCCTCAAATGCCTATAAGACATGAGTGAACATATGGTATGATTGGTTGTATGAGGCCTTTGAGAATGAATGGTGTATCCCCTATGAATTTGAGAAAAAAAATTGGGATCAGGATGAATTCATGGTTACACAGCACTTCTACTTGGTGAAGTTTATGATGGCAAAGAGGAGAGACAGGGTCGTGATGCAAGCTCCCATTCATGCTCACTGGTAAATATCTAAAGTGTGCCATCAACTAGTTAAAGGATGAATAGAATATGACCTTTGATGTAGATAAAGTGGATCTTGATGTCCATACCCTTTGCATAACGTACAAGTATGGCACCTGGTCTTCCTATGTCGAGGTTTTAGAGCCAAATTTTCTATACTTACACCTACAAGTCAATGTCACCATCAAGGGTTTCGTCCATCAAGTATTTATACAGCTATGCACCCCAAGACACAAGGGGGGATTGAAGTTGAGATTACAGAACTCCCCCTTTCCAAATCCGTTGGAGGTTTTAATCCCACCAATGAAAGTAGTCCAAGAGGAGGGAGAGGAGGAAGAAGAAGAAGAACATAATGAAGAAGGACTGGACACTTCCCACAAGAGGAAAGTATTACATGCACCGAAATGGTAACAAGGGAACAAGTAAATCAAAAAAATATGGTACTAAGTCTTCACATATAGAGTGTGAGGAAGTAGAAAAACATGAGGAAGGAGATCTGGAATATAAGAAGAAAAAATTACATGATGAATCAATTTTTGCAACAGGATCAGGATAATAAGAGGACTACACTGCCTTCAGGGAGGAGCTCGAGGAAGAGCTCAAGGAATAGGAGAAAATGGCTGAAGCAAAGGCTAAGGCACAGATGAGGTGCACAAGGGTAAAAAGGAGTATTTTTTGGAAGGGCCAAAGAGGAGTCCAGTGTGGGAGACGTTCCCTACACATCCCACTAAACTAAAATAGGTAGAAAAGGGGGGAATCCTTTGTCATAAGTGAGGATAAGGGGTTCACCCTAGGATCGAAGAATTTATACTCAAAGCGTAAGTAAATAAGGAAGAAGTGGACACCTATGTCCCCTCATATGTACTTTGTGGATGATCCTATAAAGTTTTTGGTGCAATTTTTTAGTGTATACTCCCCCTGAAGAAGCTACATGGTTGGGATCTTATGGATGAAGAGGGGGACATGCCAAGACCTAGGAAAATGATAAGCTAGAACCTTCATTTCCATTCAAAGGAGACTGATTTTGAGGTCAATGATCACGAGATCGAGACCAATCATCTGAAGAAGAAGTTAGGAGTGACATACAAGATGTTGGATCCAATCCACCTCACCGATGAGCAAGTGTGCAACATGCTGCAAAATATGTCTTCAAAGGTGGTACAATATAGCTTAGATGTAGGGGAGATTGTTCGCACCTTGGTGGGAGAAAATAAGGAGAAGGATAAGAAAATAGTGAGATTGCACCAAAAAATGAAGGGTGAGTAGGCACAAACCAAGGAGGCATATGATCGAGCAGATTCCCTGGTTAAGAGTATTTTGGGGTAGTTTCTGACACTAGTGAGCCAAACCCAGACATACTATGGTGATGAAATAGAATATCTAGAGGACCTTGTGGGGATGTTACTTTCCAACATCAATGATGGCACAAAGCCTACCACTCAAGACTCGCCAAGGAAAAATAAAACAACAAGATCGTTGTTTAAGCTTGGATCATTGAGTTGGAGGATTTACTTACTCAGCTCAAGGAAGTGAATATATTGGTAGATAGGGGCTTCAATAGTTACAGAAAGTGTGAGTCCATCATTAACACACGTTTAATAGATGAGGATGCTTCCCTCAAATCCTTACAGAATAAGATCCTAACCTTACAAATTTGAGTGCATGTAGTTGATTGTAGACACCACAACTTATAAAGATAAGATAAAATCATAGCACGAGAAATTGGAATTCAAGAATTGGTGAACTATGGGATTCCATAAATGAGTGGATGGACGAGGTCAAAGGTGTCTATGTGGCATTGTTGGTAGCTATAAATGAGATCAACGTGAAGGTGGAGGAAGTCACCCTAGAAAAAGTGCCCACCATTGTAGGAGAGGCACTAGGAAAGTCTTTAGCATAGTTAGAGGCATGGGAGAAGTTGAAGGATGAAATAGATGTGGAGTTCCCTAAACTCCTTCAGTTAGTCAATTAAGGGTTGTACCAGCATTTTTTCCTTAGCATATTTTTGGTCCTCAAATTTTTGTTTGAGGAAACATAAAATATTTCCATGGGTAATAATCGAGCTAGTGTGGGGTGATGTTGAGCCCCTGAAATAACCAAGTATCTGAAGCACGCAGTGTTGTGATGAAAAAATTAGGGCACAAAGGCACATGCATGGAGGTGACTTTTGGGAATGCGTGAAGGCTCGTGCCTAGGAAGATTTGGTTCAATACTTAGTCATTTTTTGTACTACATGTAAATTCATGATAAAGGACCAGATGGAAAGGTGACCAAATTTAGTTGTGAAGACTTAGAGCTCAAGGAAAGCATATTCTAGGGAATCATTAAGATTATCATAATAGGATAAGGAGCTGAGTTTGTTATGGATTAGCTAGCACTTTCATGTTAAGGATACTTGATTAGGGAAACACATGATGAAAATATACATGTTCTTTGGTAATGATGAGGTGGCTAGAGGAGATTCCATATATCCTTCTTATGTATCATTTTTGACATGGCGAGAGAGGCGTGTAGTAGGAAGGAGAAATAACGTATGTGTGTATGAAGAGTGAGAGCTAGGGGAAGCATGGGTTTAACCTCCATAATTAAGCTATTGTATATAATATATGGGGACTCTGTTGTTGTATTAAGCTCCATTCATGGACTCTTTAATGTAATTTTGGATGTACTGTAATATTGAGGTATCAATACAATAAGAATTTTCTTAATGTATGAGTCATGGATCTTGACCTATATGTTCTTTGTTATGCTTATGGGTCCAAACCCTTATGGTCTTGGTGATGTTTATGGTTTAAATATGATTCCCCTATGTTATTGTAATGTTCTCATTTGTATCATGATTCAATTGTACTTAGATCCAGTTTCCTTGTTTTTGTCTTAGTATGCTTGAAATTATATTTGTGTATTGTTCCTCTAATTTTGATAAAAATTATTGCAAATCTCATATAAAGGAGGGATTCGGCACCTACGTGTAGCACAAGTGAGCACCTAGTTAAGTTGGGTGTTAGGCCAGCTCGCCTGGGATATTAAGTGTTTAAGAAAGGTGACTACAAGGTTGGACTCTCTCAATTTGCAAGGCCGCCATGCCAAAATGTTGTTCTAAGAAGATATGGATTATAGACCTCCATGTGGAATCTATAATGTGTTATTGTGCCTTTTACTTCAAATGTAATGGTATGTACATACTCCTTTAGCAATAAAATCATGTTTTTTGGCAAACATCACTGCCCTAGATTGTTTTTTGTTGTATTCTTGACTCTCCCTTTACTATTACATATGGTTTGCATGTATTTTTCCTTTGCAAGTTTCATTTTGGGAGTGTTTTGTGTGCAAAATGGAATGGTTTAATGCATTTTTATTTTGTGTCACACTTTTCTAAACTCTCCTTCTGCATTTCTTTTTTTTTCCATGGAGATTTTTCATCCCAATTTTATTAGTGATATCACCTCATTTTATCTTAGAATTTTATTTCCCTGCATTTTTCTAACTTTGGTCCATGTGAATGAGTAGTTTAGGCTTAAATAGTTGTGTTTTCAGTTGTAGGAGTAGTGTTAACATTATGCTACATAAGTAGAGTAACCAACCTTCTATGGAGTTTTGTCTCAAGGTGCAAGGTCCCACACTTGGAGATGATCCTATGTTCACCATTAGTTTTATGTTCATTCATGATCATACAAATGGTGTAACTTTTGTGTGTTAACAAAAGGTCCACAAGCCAGCCAAAACATTTTCCTTAAGTTTGTGATTTACAAATTTAGATTCAGATTTGATTTCAAACTACTTTATTTATTAAAATAACCCTGTTAATTCCCTCACTTATGCAATAACAACATCATAAGCCTATTTATTTAGTAAACTAATTTTGAGTTGATTTTATGTTATATATCTAGCATTTTATAGGGTGACTCAATATCTAAGCATACATTTGTTGACCACAGTGGGACTTAATTTGGCTATAGGTTATTTTCATTCATTTATGAATCTAACTTTTTTCATTATGGTTTTTCATTCCTTTCATTTATTTTTTATTTTTTATAACATTTCATTACTACAAATATAATATTTCTATTTTTAGATTTGCTAAAATTCAATAAAATAAATAGTTTGTTGTAGAAAATTCATAGGTGTGACTGTTATGCAATGTTTATATGGAAAATATATTAAAAATTTGGTTGCAAGACTATCATAGGAGTGATTGTTAATGGTTGTAAGGCATTCACATGCATGATTGTCTTGCAAATTTTTGTTTCTGTCAAAATTACAAGTAAGAATTTCAAGTTTTAGTTAAGAATTTTTATTGATATATCATAATAATATAGATCAAATTGTACATATAATCTTCCCTCATTCATTTGTGTGAATTTGGGAAATAGAAATAATAATGATTTTTACTTTATTATTATTCACATCATGAGTCTTGCTTCATCAAGATGTTTGTTATTTACAATGCCTTTGGGTCACACTACAGGTAAATACATCATGTTGACTAAATCTATCACCTAACATTTTTGGAAAAAACTATCTATGGTTTTTTCCTTATAAAACACTAGGGATTAATAAGGACATACATATACTTGCATTCCTTTGTTTCCCGCCCTCAAGATTATTAGGCATAAAACCCAAAAAATATAGAAAATCATTGGCTTATGTATAATGGTTTCCTTATAAATTGGTTTCATTGAATTGATGATTCCCTTTCACATACTTTTTATGTACCCCATACCATTCTACTCTCACGTGCATTAATTTCTCTCTCACGTAATAATGAGAGGGTCAATTTCTTCCATGTATTGTAAATTACACCAAAAGGGAATATATATCAAGAGGAAAATATTTTTTGGAGTGATAATATCCAAGTCATCCATGTCACAACATACTTGCATTTTACATTTTAAAAATGACAAAATTCCAAAACAATACCATGCATACAAAATACATCACACTCTTCAACTATCTTCAATCATATGTGGGTCACACTAGTGACTATCCCTATCATCAAACACATTTTTATTTCATTTATACATCACCCCCACACTTCTCTCTTGACCTATATTTTTTCCGGTCTCATTCGCAAGTGTGACTTCCCTCTAATTTTTATACCCAAAAAATTTCTAGGATTAGTCACAGACATGACTACCCTATAATTTTTCATCCATCAATTTCATTAATGTTTACATTCTACACATGTTATTTTCTATTCCATATTTTTACTAGATACAGTTATAAGTTTCATTTCCCTACAATTTTTCATCCATCCATTCTTTCATTTTACATAGTTTCAACTATGAATATTCGGTAAATTTATTGTCACATTCTTTATTTCTATCATTGAAATTTTCATCACCTTTCATAATCAATCTCTTACAATTAAAAAAAAAATGATCAAAATTTATATAAATTTTTAACTTCCTTTGCATGGTTTCTACCCACACTCAATCATACATATCACCCCATATCATGGATCATTATCCACATTCTCTAGATTATATATTCCACCAAAGGAGAGTTGTGGGAGAATCTAACGTAAATGAAACTCATACTGAAATCTCTCATTTCTTGAACTCACCTCCTCATGAAGAATAATAATACATTCCTAATATGTCATCCTTAGTTCCTATGTTTTAAGACATTTTAGATCATAATCTTGATGACCTTGTTAAGTATATAAGGAGACAATGGTACAAGTTGGAAGCTTACAATTTGAAAATCTATTCCACATAAATCAATGTTTTTACATCTACTGTTGAATTTTGAAACACTTTCACTACTTCCACTATACCTATACCATACTAAACCATACACAATCATCCTATTTCATTAATGAAACCCATTACACCCTTTGAGTTTCATTCCAACACAATGAAAACACCTATCACACCATTGTTAATTCATATAAACCTAAAACTAATCCACATGCCTAATCATTTTCATATTCATCCCACCAATTTTAGAATACTTACACACATATAACACTTAACCATTCTATGTATTAATTCACTCAACTATTTCAACTACTACACCCTTAGTCATAGGTCATATATCAGGATATGTATTAAAACCTTATCGTTAACATTAGATCGCAACACGTCATATCATATTTATTTATGCATCCATATACTTAGTAGTTTATACTTGACGCTTTGGATAGAAAATTAGGGTATATATAAGAGTTATTAAGTGGTGATCATCATATAGAGCACTTGAGCTTTATTATATGATTTACATGTTTCCCCCTCGAAGAGGCTAAGTAAATGTTGTTGCATATTGTGATAATTTCATTATATTTTAGTGTTCTATTACTACTTATATTTACTTATGTGTGTGTTTGTGTGTGTGTAAATAATTTCATTACAAGTGGTATCAGAGCTTCAATTAGGGCCAAAATTAGGTAAAAACCCTAATTATAAGGACTCTCCTATATATCACAATTATTTGTAACTTTTTCTACCATTTTTCTTGGAATTCTATAATATTAATAAGAATATACCCACATCATTTCGGATGAGTTTCTCATAAATTCACTTCAGAGGACACAATTTTTGGAAATTTTCTAAGTTGTTTACATTTTCAAAAATCACTCAAAAACTTAAAGAGCTTTTATTCTTTATATTTTTTTATTTTAGGCCAACAAAATTCTAAAACTAGACATTTAGATATTGGTCAAAGGAGTTTGTTCTTTAAACCCAATTTTTTGTATATCATCGATATGTGATCTTTATATGGAAATGGAGAGATTGATGTTAGAGAATGATGTGTCCACTTCAATAAAAAACAATTTTTCATCTAGATGGACATGGTTTTGGTTTTCATTTTAGTTTGATGGTCCAACATGGAGTTAGGTCTCTTAATTGAATCAAAAGAGTTTAGATTGGTCTTGGGAGGAAATGGAACAAGTATTCTTGGTTACGTTTTTGGAGTTTATTTTCCAACACTTTAAAAGGTCATGTGCATTGGCACTTCACCTAGACAGAAGCATATGCACTCACCCGAAGTGCTTGTAACCTACCGATTAAAACATGAATGAAGATACAACACTATATATCAAAAGAAACACATATAATAAGGAAACTATTCAACGTAGATAATTATCAGTTAAATCTTAAATCCCATTACACCATACTCATTTCTATTAACCCTTGCAATGCATACATAATTTTCCATAAGAAATATATTGATTATATCCATAAACCAGTTACATCAATGTGCCCATACATACAAATCACACCTTGCATCCATGTGTCTCTCTATTACATATATGATCACCTATTTATACATGGTGGGGACCTTCCCTTCACCACTTACATGCATTATTCCTAATAATAGATGTTTTCATTATTAGTTACATGTTTTTTTAATTCTGCTTTAACTCTATATTGAGATATAAATAGCTCAACCGCATCCATGTTTGAATCTTATAATTAGATGCCTTTCTTGTATGTGATTTACCTTTTTCCTCGCCTATTTCTAGACCTTACTTATATGCTACACCATCTATGTTTTTTTTCCTATTTTAGCCTTAACTTAGAAATTGGCCAAGTTTTAAAACCCATGTGCATGTGCACTAACCTACTTTTTAGTGTTATTCACACCCTCACACATTAAACTATCTTTACTCCCATTTTGCGTAGGTACTATTGTGTGTTCCTTATGATATTTGTATATCTCTTTGTTACATTTTCTCTCCCTCCTGCATGCATTCTTCAAACTCTGGTCATGGCTAATACCTAGCCATTTCTATTTTCCAACATCACTCCATAATAGGAGTATTGTTTTTCCTTATAAATAGCATGAATAACTCCCTAAAGAATAATTGAAAGAATGGAAGAATCCCATAAGAACAAATAATAGAGGTAAATTACCCTAGTAAATTAAATAATAAAGAACGTGCTCATACACCTACAACCTAGGCTTGGGGGGAGTTCTAGAAACTCCTTATTTATATTCTTTTCTAACTACTTCCAGCCCTCGAGTTCTTTTACATCCTTGTGCAGTGTTGCCTCCACAATATCTGGTACTTTGTCATAATTTGGCTCGTCAACCTTATTTTTCATCCCTTTGACCACCACTTCTAGGTATGGTGTCACACCCTCTAAAGTATCCATTTTGCGCATTAATTCACGGTGGATCTCCTTGAGCCTCTCCTTAAGTGTGTCTTTCATGGAATTTATCAACTCTCTCTTTTCTAGGACCTTTTTCATAACCTTCTCGTGCTCGGCCTTATTAGTTTTCATTGTGTCCTAAATTTTATTTAACTCTGACTCTTTGACCACAGTGCATGTGCTAATTATAGGAGATAATTCTTGGAAATTATCAAAAAAAAATTCTTCCTTCCACGCGGCTTCCTTCACTTCCAAAACCAATGCCTCGTATTCTTTGATCTTCCTTTCAACATTTTATTTATTCTTCTTCTTCATCTCAGCCATTTCTTCTATTGTTGGCCCTATTCCACTCTTCACTTTTATCAACAACATTCTAGCTATATTTTCCAAATACTATAGTTCTATGGTATACTCTGGTTGAGCTTGATCAACTACGTCTGGGAATGCACGCATAATACCAACACCTATATCTCCCACTTCCACACCCTATTTTTCATATCTTTCACTTATACATGAAGGAGCTATATGAACTCAAGGATGTGTGCTCATTCCTTCATTTCTCATTCACTTTTTCTCTAGTTCACACTTGACTCTCTCTCTAGTTCATTCTTCACACTTCCTAATTTTTCTCAATTTGATCTCTTTAATTCACAAGTTCTTTAAAGCAAGGAAAGAATGAATTCATTTTCACCCTATTTATATATTTTTAAATTTTCATTTGTATTAATTCCATTCACCTACTACCATTTTTGTTGTAAATAAATTTTTTTCTTTTTCCTCACACTTTTTCTTCAACCTTCTCTTGTGCATAGAAATCAGTAACCTTCAAGTGTGCTAGTACTTCCTAGGCTACATACCCTCTCACCTGCATCTTCCTATGCCACACACCTTCTTTCTTTGCACAAATTTCCAGTTATTCTACCTTCTCACTATCTCCCTCATGTTACACTACGTGACTCTTCATTTACATGGTTTATGAAATGTTATCAACTCACATACATTTATACCTTTCATCTTTAAGGACCTTATCACTATATCTAGCCAAAAATTCTTTCTTCCAATAATGAATACAAGTTTTCATCACACACTGTTAAAATTATTCCATGCAAACCATTATCTCACCTCATCCCACACTCATTCACTAGCCTCCTTCCTTTTATGTTTTATGTACTTACATTTGCTTCACCCCACATGAAAAATATGTGTGGTCCTCTATGCATTAGCCTAACATAGAGTAATCATCTTCTACGTGTGAATGAGCTTATTATAATAAAACAAAGTAAATAAAAATGAAATCTAATCTAAGTGACAATACTTCCTTATTACAAACACATAATAAGATTATTTATCGTAGGGCTTCAACCTACTCCTATTTAAGTAACCATGCAATATATTTCCATCTAGCACATGTAACTGACATGCACCTAATTCCAATATCTTGGTTATTTTAAATGGTCCCAACCAATGCACTTTGAGCTTCCCAAGATGACACGCAAACTTTGAATCATATAAAAACACCATCCCTACTACTGTAAAAGACACATTCTTAATGTTTTTGTCTTCTAGTCTCTATATTTCTTATCAGTACATTCAAACAATACATTGGCAATTATATAGCCATTGTAATAGAAAAACAAATTCCTATTAAATAGTAAGCCACAATAGCAAATAACCTAGTAATATTCATGAGTATAACAAAATAATCACTAACCTATATACATAACAAATAATAAACTATATTACCATTTTAACCATATAGTAATTTACAAACAATAACCTAATAGGATTTACCATATGGTAAATCACAATTAACAATGTGAACATTAATTTTCCTAACATTACCCCTTAGTGTTTACAAGGTAGTGAAAAAATTTCACACTTCTTCTGTAACTTTCCTCTACTCGCTCAAGATGTTGGCACACAACTTGAAATAAAGGTAGAAGAAGGAACATATCAACTTATTATGAACCATGCACTGTTAAGAACACATATGACTGAACTAGTTTGGGAACACATACATGAACCATATAATTATCAACCATTCATTATAGGTAACTCATGTAACTCAAGAAGGAGCCATCTACACAACCTTCAATGGTTTTATAAAGGTTTACCACAAACCTAGGTATGAATAGGAAAACATCTTACTATTCAACCTCTACAAGAATCATGATACTACTTTTCTTTTGTGCTTTCATTTTTCCATTATATGTTTACATTAGGGGATTATATTAGGAATAATCAAATTTATAAATGAATAGGAATGAGCCTTTGTTCTTATTAAATAACAGACTAAATAAATAAATGTAACTACCGCACCACACAACTAAAAAACAAAATGCCATTACAACTTCATGCAACACCATCATTGTCAACCTCTAACCGCATGTGCCTCTATCCTCCAACATAAAGATGCTCACTCAGAAAATTGGATGTTGAATCTCATCAATTTCTACATTTCACTTATTCTTGTCCCCCCCCACAATTTGAAACATATATTTTATTAGATGACAGGTTACACTGAAAATGTGTATGTAAGTTTAAAAAAATAATATTTTATGACACTCTTAACGGCAACTCAGTGGCTCTTTCACAAGAATATTATGACACTTTTACAAAGAGGATGATTTTTTTACTTTTGATAACCAAGAGGACTCTACATTTAAATGGAATTGATATGGACAAGTGAATTTTGATCGATAAGACATTTAATGACAACATACAACACAATTATAAATGATAAATTGCACTATTATGCAATCCAATTCAATAAGAGATTTACTTGAATCAATTATTAAATGTATAATGACTATTAAC
This sequence comes from Taxus chinensis, assembly GCA_019776745.2. Taxonomy (NCBI): domain Eukaryota; kingdom Viridiplantae; phylum Streptophyta; class Pinopsida; order Cupressales; family Taxaceae; genus Taxus; species Taxus chinensis. The sequence goes on along the minus strand of CM034151.1, from coordinate 813,092,345 downwards.
ATAAAATAATCATAATGACTTATAGATCAATTTAATAACTATGACAATTAATACCACTAAGGATTGACAATAATTTTACATAACTTATAAACATCATCATTAAGAATAAACAAATTATTGACACTTACTAATACAAAAATACATCTGAATCTAAACACAAGACTCCTGTTTTAATTTTTGATAATAACTTGATATTTTGGATTTAGACACAAAATGACTATTTAAAAATTAATATATAATTACTTTGAATTAATATGTGCATAATAATTACCTTACGAAAAATTCTAAAATATTCAAAACTATATAGAAATAAAAGTATGGAAATACTTTCCACTAGACTGTGCTTTCATATAACTTGGTGTTTTTGTGGCCAATGGGGTCTTGGCTGATTGCTAAAGTTTGGGAATTTACTAAGAGGATTTCCAAGGTTTAACCCCCATTGGCATGTCCGCTACATAAACAACAGTGTAATGCCTCTTCCATGGTTGTTATCTTTGATCACTTCTATAAATAAAGTAGCAATGTTGATAGGTGATTCTCATTTTGAACACAGTGTACTCTTTAAAAATGATTAATCATGTTGTTTTAGATGAAATTTTTTATCTTTTAAAACTAGATAACATCATACCGTGAAAATTCTAAATTTATAATGACGTATTTCATATACTTTTTATGTTGAAATTTTTAATGTATTGTGCATACGAAGGAAGGAAATAAATTTAGTCTTATTTGTTCATTTCCTATTTTGAAATACTGAATTTGTTTTTCAATTTATTGATTGCATAGTGCAAGAGTAACCACACCTTGGATCAATTACAGTGATCTAAGGCATGTTTGGGATTTTTCTATGTTTCAATCATTATGATTGATTCAGTCAAGATATCTGATTTATGAACCCAGGCTTATATTGGAGTCACAGGGGTGTCCTGTAGCATCTTTTGATTCCACCCTTCAAGGTGATCTAATTCATTGTTTTGATGAATTACGAAATGTAATGTTCCCGTAGACACCAAATCTGTGTCTTATGACACCCTGTGCCCCACATCTCATTTCGCAACCTAACCTCACCACCTAAACCTTACACAATTATTTATTAATTACCTTATAATTAATAAATCCACATCTCCAAACTTGCCACCTCATTTCACCACCTCATCATGACCTAGCCCTAACCCTAAACTAACCTAATTAAGACCTATAACTTGGTCTACATCTACACCCATGACTAATTACTCCTCACCCGCACCAAAACCAACCTAATAATGACTTGACCAAGCCCACATCTAATCCCTCGAGAGAAAAGGAGGGAAAGTTGGCTATTTTACTAAAAATATCCCACTTTGACTTAACCGACATCGGTTCCTACTCAAGCGCCGTCGGTTACATAACCGTCATCGGTTCCTTGTAAATGACCTTCCCCAACCAAAAACAAGGGATCGGAATTCATTTGAAAGATCCCTAATTCACTTGGCAAGACAGAGACAAGTGAAGAAAAGAGAAGAGTTTATAGAGAAGGACATCGAGCCCAAGACTGTAACTGAGTAACCAGAGCACAACGACACTCATCCAAGAATTGGGAGAGAAGATAGCTCACTTTTGATTGTCGGATCATCCCATCTGAGCCTTGCCTTTGTCATCACAATCCTTGGACCTGTATCTTCATCAGGAACTAGTAAGTAGTGTCTTGTACATTTTTAAATACCATTTCTTGAACTTTTGATTCATAGTAATTATAAGCTCACTCCTAGATCTACTACCCGATAGCACCCTATATCTAGCTTTCATTCCTCTACCCTTACATTTCCCCAAGAACATCTCCCACACTCTCTGAGCCTTCTCTATCACCCTATTGCCTACCCCTAATCATTTACCAACCTTATAAACACCATAACCGCCTTACAGCCAACCTTCATTGAAAGCCCCTAAATCACTGCCCCTACCGATATCGGTTATCAGCCACCGGTACTGGTGTTATAACCGCAATCGGTTATACAGTGACCGGCATCGGTCACTGTGATTCAAACCAAAACCAGCCCTTCCTCTATTGCCTTTTAACGAGGTAACTAAAGTGTAATTTTGTAATAACTTCTTTGTTATCATTTGTGTTAATTCGTATTAAAAGGGGAACTGACCACCTTCAAAAGGAAGTCTAATATTTCCTAGGCCCAAGGCAGTTCCCTCATTTATTGTCTAACTAAAATCTGGTGGTCTTGTATTCTTACTTGTAGGTAGTCCTTCCCAGACAAAAAGGAGTTCTTCACAATCGATCTGATCACTCTCTACGGTACGCGCACACCCTCCCAACATTCAACAGGTATTCCTCCTAGCCTTAACCCTTATCTGTTTCTCAAGAGAATGAAAGGATAGAAGCAACTCTATTATAAGAATGGAAACATTCTGTGTGAAACATTCTGGCACGCCCGGTGGGAGCCTTCTCAGGTTTCTTTCTTTCTTGTTTGCTTTCATATAGGGAGCACACTTGTTATTTTCTTCTTCTAAATATTCACAAGATATTTTGTTATTTTGGTAAAATAATTTTTTTTTCTTCCTTATCTTTGCTTTAGTGAAAGTCATCTCCTTTGCTTCATCGAATATCATTTTCGATTTGGGTTTAAAACATGTGCATCACATTCTTGCTTACTGTTTTTAATTCTAATGAATGTAGATTAAGTAACAGGTCGTACATGTGGGGGTGATATCCATGGTATTGACAAGAAATTAATGTTACTTTCACTGCACAACACATACCAAATCACATCATAATCAACACAACAACTCAAACATCCCCCCTTTTCTGCGGTATTCCTCCACCCGATCGAGGTAACCTTATAAGCCAAAACAAACTTGGCATTTCCCTTAGGTCTTTTGTTTAGGATTGACATCATCTTGCGTCTAAGGCATAAGCCCACAATAATTAAAACTAATCCTAGGGTTAGTCTCTTGATTTTCTTGTGCATCTTGCTTGTTTTAGTTCTGTTTCTCTGTCATACACTGTTTCAGTGATCACTTCAGAACAGTTTTGTGGGTATACTAAGCATTGTTAACCCCAAATCAGTAGCTTCTTACATCTTCTTTTTGCTTTCACAGTGATCGACACCGGTCCTATTCTACCGACATCGATTAACTGACCGATGCCGACTATAGTCTGACTGACACTGGATATCCGACCAATATCGGTTACTGTCTTTCACAATTCCCAACAAACTAACAACCTACCAATTCCAATATTTTGTTGTTGTTTCTATTTCTGATAGATTGAATCCCTGTTGTGTACTCTTTTCCATGGTTGTTATCACTTGGAAACAAGCCGCAGCCATGGTTTCACATGCCTGTTCCGTGCCTTTTCCTGAATCACCCCCTTCACATCCTATGGGGAATCCTACGGACACCAATGAGGTTCCCAAAATCCCTGTAGGAGATAAGGAATTTGTGAAATTTTTGGATGCTAATCCTAGCGCTGTAAAATACTATTTGTCTCATACCCCTGACTGTACACCTGACGGTCAACTCCTTGTTGGTGTGCCTATTTAGTATAGCTTCTCATTTAGCCCCTTCTCCACAAAATAACTCCGCCTTACCTTCTTCATCCTTAGCCTCATCTCCCAACTCAGTGGCTTCAGAGGTTCATACGGCATAGATTGGCTTTCCTTTGGTAAATCTGGGGCCCCACATATCATTACCGCTGACTGCTCCTACCTCATCTCTCTCGCAGACTGCCCCTTTCATAACTTGCTCTGTGCCACCTATCCACATGAGCTTTCCTTCTCAAGCTCCGCCCACCTTTTCATTTCCACACACTTATCCGGTGGCTTCAACACCTTATATAGGACATCCCTATTCGGTCACCTCAACATATTCATCCTCAATACCTTATCAACATTTAACCCCACCGTTGTCTAGTAGTGGCTCTTGGCCCAATCCTCCTCCGTTTACAACAACCGCACCATCATCTCATCCAACCACTGATTTCATCAAATAAATGATGGACAAGATGCAAAATCTAGAGGCTTCTGTTTTAAGAAGCCTTAGCACCCTGACATACGAGAAATTTTGTCGAGAGGCTATTCATCCTTCTATCCCCCTTCATTCATATCCTCCTCAATGGGAATTACCAAAATTTACTCATTTTAATAGTAAAGAGGATCCTCAACAACACTTGCGATCATTTAGACATGCCTACTATCTAATTGCTCATGACGATGCCTTACTACTCCACACCTTTCCCATGTCCTTATCAGGACCCACCTTAGAGTGGTACAGTGCTTTAACCCAACACTCAATATTCTCTTTTAACCAATTAGGCCAATCTTTCTTGGATCATTTCTCCATTAATATTGCTAAGAAAGTATCTATCACCGACCTCTATGCCGTCCGACAATTTGAAGACGAATCTATCGCAGATTTCATTGGACGATGGCGGGGCCTCATCAACCAACTTACTTATGCCTTTCCTCAAGCTAAACTCATCAAACTCTTTACGCGGGCTTGCACTAAGCACATTTCTCCTACCCTCCAAATTCAAAATTTCCGCACCTTTGATGAGGCCTTTACTATGGCTCAGAAACTAGAAATTCGAGCCTTAGAGGAAGAGAAATTGCGGTTGCGCAACAAAAACCCTAATTTCTAAACCCAAGACTCCACCAACAAACCCAACACCACCAATTCTCATGCATCGACTACTTTGAAATCAAAAGGAGCTGTACATGCGGTGATGGTCAAATCCCAAGCACCATCTAATACCCCGCCAAAAACCACCTATAAGTATAAAGCCGATCCCATCAATTACACTCGCTTGGGAGAAACTTATTGTGTCATCTTGGAAAAATTGCTCAAAGCAGGAGCTATCACCTTGCCTCCTTTTAAACCTCACTCCAGGTTTGATTCCACCCATGCTATACCTTCTTGGTACAAAGAAAATGACTTTTGCAACTTCCACCAGCATGAAGGGACACAGTCACGAAAACTGCAAGATGTTGAAAAACATAGTGCAGGAAATGGTTGATGCAGGGGATATAACCCTCGATAATCCTAATGCCCCTGCTAACCTAAATTTGAAAATCTTCAACAAACCATTCCCAAACCACTCCTCTAACAGTAACATAAACCAAGATATCTTAGCCGAGGAGAGTGTTCATGAAATCCATGCAGTTTTTGACTCCCAACCAAAAGCTTCTATCGAGGAAATTCTGAATCAAGCCTCATCACTAACACAGAGATCTGCACCCGCTTCACCACCATCAAGACAAGATGATAATCTTGCCATTCCTTTACCCATAAAGGAATTAACCACCCAGAGTTCTCTTCTCACGAATGAGTCTTCTTACACCACATCCCTGCAAGATTGTGAGCAGATGTTATCTAACTTATCTATTTCCCAAACATCTCCTTTCGTCACTCTTGCTATAAAAGAAGAAGGCTCGCCACTGTTTCTGTCATCCTTAGAAGAGAAACCTCTCGAACCGACATCACCAAATTCTTTAATTGTGATGGATCCCCTAAAACATGCCCTCCTACCTATTAGTTCTTCATCGCCTAAATCTTTTCAGTGACTGGTTGACCTCTTAACACCCATTGATACAGTGACTCATTTACCCCCTGTATCACACCCACAGTGGACCGGAATCACAACCCACCTCTCTTCCGTAGCAAAGTTCCTATTCACATGTGAATATTTTCATCCCTCAGATGATAGACGAGTACTATGGGAGTGTTTGAGTACACCATGCTCTACTCAAATGCAGATGATCGATCTAGACACCTCTACCATATACCCGAGGTGTTTATAAAAGCTCAAAATGCCTATGTCCTCATCTTCACCCCCCTCATCTTTACCGAATACCTCATCCACCTCTATTAACCTAACCAAACCTTCCCCTATGCTTGGGAATTCACCAATACCCAGCCTAACACACCCACCTAAACGGTTAGATTTATCCAAAAATAAAGCCGTCCATCCACCTAGGAGACAAACCCAATCCTCTCAAGTCCAATCTATGCCTCTATCACAACTAAAACCCTCGCCATCACACCTACCTTCTATATTGGGACCTCACCCCTCCACCTTGCCTCAATACATCATACCTCCTGCGTTTTCTTTAAAACGACCTGCACCTTCTACACCCATACAGAGATCCATGAGTGTATCAACACCATCACCCCAAGTATCCTGTCCACCTACCAACCCTAAACAAACTCCATCATCAAAGGATTTATTTGATGTCACTCCTCTTTCTCCATGGTTGTTTCCTGTTACCACGTCATCTGTGGCCTCACCATCTAACTAGCTAAACATAACTTCTGCACCGAAGAAGCCACGTTTAGTTAAATCCAATTATCAAAACCCCTTGTCTAAGCCACCACCTGTACGAACCAACCATACCCAAACATTACCAAAACCCACCCAATCAATAGCCTCATCTTCCTCTGACTTTGACCTGCTTAAAGGATCTTACACCAAGATCCTTGATATGTTGGTGGAGAATGCGACCATTTCCCTACCCCCACTTAGACCCTATGATCCGTCTAAACATCGAACTATAGGTTATGATGAGTCTAAAATCTGTGCTTACCACCGCACACCAGGACATGATGTAGAGGGATGTAATTATTTGAAATCCATCCTTCGTCAGTCACCTCTCTCAGATAGAAAGGTTAAGAAGGATAGCTTACGAAGGGAGAAACCTTTAGCTTCAATCCCCTCTCCTATACCACCTGTCCCCACCTCACCAAGATCTATCATTATTGCAACCCCACCTCTCGAAGATAATGACTTATCCCTACCATCTTCCTCCTCTCGTGTTCACAAGATCAACATGATTAGTATTGCTACTCGAGGGCAGAAAAACAATGGGAAAGCTAAAGAAAGCACACCTGCGGCCTCTCTTTCTCCATCCACCATCCCGATCGCACCACAACCTAAAGTTGTTATTCATGGACCTGCCTACCCCGTCTCTGATGGAGTTGCCCACCGAACCATGATCAAACAGCTTCACCATTCACCTATAAAAATGACACTGTATGATCTCATTCAAACCTCTGAATCTCATCGACAAGCTCTCATTGAGATCCTTCAAGGGATAGAGGTCCTACCTAACGAAACCTTGCCCGTTGCCTCCATTTTAACACCCAATCACGTTGCTTCTCTCACCAAACAACCTACCTCCCCAACCACTTTTGTCTCTGTACAGCAAGCCGCTGCTGTCAGTTTCTCCAAAGACAAAATTTTCAACTTTGGTGCAGAAGATCCTGACCCCACTCTTTTCATCTCGGATTACGTCTGAGACATCCGAGTACGTCATGTTATGATTGACGAGGGCGCTAGCCTAAACATCATCTCTTCCAAAGCATTCCAACAAATGAATATCCCTTCTAGCTGCATGTGTGCCAACCCCACCATGTTCCGTTCATTCAATGATGTTATTACTTCTACCTTAGGCACCGTGATCCTTAACATTCATGTAGGGACATGTACCTTACCCGAACTCTTCTATGTCCTTAAGGGAGAATTCCAATACAACATGTTGTTAGGCCGCCCTTAGATCCGGGCTATGGGATGCGTTCCCTCCACCTTACATAGATGCATAAAATTCGAGTATGAGGGGAAGTCCAACACCGTAAAAGCTAACGCTCCCCCCTTCAAAACCTGCAATATGTTATATCACCCCTAATGATGTGCTTGTACCAGTCAAGGCATCCATTCATCCAACCCAACCATCTACTTCGACCACACCTCCACCATCCACCTTAGTCATACCTACACCTTCAACCAATGAAACCACCACCGTAAATACCACTTCCTTCCCCGCGAACAACATCCCAACCTCAGATCCTTTGGTAGATGTTTTTCAACGCCTTACGCTAGGGAGTATCACCTATATAACGTTAGCACTTTCCATACCCCACAAGAGTACGAACAGTTACATGCGCATCCTACCTACGACCGTTGTGTGGGGGAAGTAATCTCCTATGAACCACCTAATTGCCACACCAACCTAACGTATGGGGGTGTCAATACATCCTCTGTCACCCCTGAACCTCCCCTTGGTGTGGTTCCCTTCCAATCTAATTTTCAATATCTAACTAAACGTCATTTTTCCCTCACCTTCCTGATGCACTACGCTTGGAAGGGCTTCGGTTTCGGTCTTTATGAACAAGGCCAACATACGATCATTCATGTGACTACACACAAACACAAAGATTGTTGTGGTCTTGGATTCTCTGAACCACCTACACTGAATAAACTGCATATCCGTTGTATCCAGGAAGATGACGAAGTCACCCTTTCTGAACCATCATCACCCATTTTTCCATCATCACCCACAGAGTCGATAGACCCGGAATCTATCCCTCCTAACTTTTTTTGTTTGTAAACGATATCTTCCTGGGTCCTCTCACTTATCAACACAATAATGAAAACCCATCTTCTTTTCCCCTTATGTATCCAGGCATGATTGAAGAAGACTCACCTTCAATTAATGTTGTTGAGTGCCAAGATAACGACTCCATCCTCACTTATCTTGGTGTGGACGACTCTTATATTCAACGCGCCTTACAATCTGAAACTCAAACCATGTTGAATGAGTCGACTATAGAAATCAACATCCACATAGAGGACGATCCTCGCATTATGAATATAAGACAATCTCTTAACGCATCAGAACAAACTACCTTCACTACCTTCCTCCGTGCCCGCAACCAAGCTTTCGCTTGGTCCCATGCTGACATGCCAGGAATTGATACTGACATCGCTGTCCATAACATTACTCTGAAACCTGACTCCAAACTAGTTAAACAGAAACTGAGAAAAATGCATCCACGCATTGCTCTCTTGGTCAAAGAAGAGCTTCAACGACTCCTTTCTGTTTCCTTCATCTTACCTATTGACTATCCTCAATGGATTTCTAACATTGTACCTGTCACTAAAGAAACAGGGGGACTTCGGATATGTACGGATTTCTGGGACCTTAACCTCGCTTGCCCAAACGATGACTTCCCCCTACCTAGTATTGATCAACTTGTTGATCTCACTGCGGGCCATGAGATGCTTTCTCTCATGGATGACTTCTCGGGATACAATCAAATTTTGGTAGCCCCAGCTGATCAACGTAAAACCGCCTTCATAACTCCTTGGGGAACCTTCTACTATTGTGTCATGTTGTTTGACCTAAAGAATGCTGGCGCAACCTATCAACGAGATATGACTTACATTTTATATGACATTATGCACACTATCCTTGAGGATTATGTCAATGATCTTCTTCGAAAATCTAAACATCGCAGTGAACATCTCGATGTTTTAAAAATTATTTGCGATCGCCTGTTACAATACTATGTTCATCTTCAACCAAAGAAATGTGTCTTTGGTGTCCTTTCGGGAAAACTCCTTGGTTTTATTGTCTCTTTGCGTGGCATCGAGGTCAATCCAGCTAAAGTCAAAGCTATCCTAGAAATGCCCCCACCCACTAACCTTAAACAATTGCGTAGTTTGCAGGGAAAACTCTAATCTATCTGGCATTTCATCTCACAACTCTCGGATTGATGTCAACCTTTCCATCATCTCCTTAAAAAGGACATTGTCTTTCAATGGAGCGAAGAGTGCCACCAAGCCTTTGAGGCTCTTAAAGCCTATCTCTTGCAGCCACCCGTGTTTATCCCACCTCAAGATGATCACCCTTTCTACCTTTACCTTTCTACCACTAACCATGTTGTAGGAGCCATGCTCGCACATCGTTACTCTGAGCATCGAGAACAAGCCGTTTATTACATAAGTCGTACTCTTGTGGATTACAAGACTAGGTATACACATGTAGAAAAGTTGTGCCTAGCCCTATCATTCATGGCCACCAAAATCCAACACTACCTCCTGAATCACAAAACTTTTGTCATCACCAATGTGGACCCCATCCATTATATGTATGCCAAACCTCATCTAAACCAACACATCACTCGATGGCTTATGCTCCTCGCTGATCTCGACCTTGAGTTTGTACACCAGAAATCAATCAAAGGACAAAATATCGCAGACTAACTCGTGGAAGCCCCTTTACCTGGGGAACAATTTACCAATTTTACTTTCCCTGACGAACTCATCGCCACTCTTTCACTTAGTGAGGAGTCATATCCAATGACCCTCTTCTTCGATGGATCCAAATGCCAGTGCAGCAGAAGGGCCGGCATTGTTCTCATTCCTCTGGACGCTGAACCTATGCCTCTTTCATTCCGGCTCGATTTTCACTACACTAATAATATAGTGGAATACGAGGCCCTTGTTTTGGATCTCTAGGTTGCGTTACACTTAGGTGTAAAATCTATTAACATTTTCAGTGACTCTCAACTAGTAGTCAATCAAGTTATGGGCATCTACCAATGTAAAAATGAGGAACTTCAAAAGTACAAACATTATGTGGAGTCACTTTTGACCTTATTTACTCATTATTCTACCAATAACTCACTCCTCCACTCAACTAGTGCCAACTCAGCCCACAAACTCAACAAAATCACTTCACACCTCAGACAAGATAAAATTGGGCGCTCAAATTCACAAAGTGATAATGACATGCCGTATTTTTCTTTTTATAGGTTTTGACCTATAACCGATACCGGTTATTTTGTGCCCTAGAATACCAGTATCGGTCTTGTAACCGATATCGGTCACACATAACCGATACCTGTTACCTACTTCCTTAACCTAACTCCTTCCCTTATCCACCAATCTCCACTTTTTCCCGCATCACCTACCCACGGCTTTGCTGATTAGCCTTATTTTAACTTCAATCGGCCCGACCCAAGGCCGCAACCAACCATTTGGCCTGACCCAAGGCCGCCACCAACCAATTAGGCCTGACCTAAGGCTGCAACCAACCATGTGGCCTGACCCACGGCCGCAACCAACCAACTAGGCCCGACCCAAGCCCGCAACCAACCAACCAATCCAGCCCGACCCAAGCCCGCAACTAACCAATCTGGCCCAACCCAAGGCCGCAACCAACCAATCAGGCCTGACCAACGGCCACAACCAACCAACCAGGCCCAACCCAAGGCTGCAACCAACCCATCAGGCCTGACCAACGGCCGCAACCAACCAATCAGGCTCAACCCAAGGCCGCAACCAACCAACCAAGCCCGACCCAAGCCCGCCGCACCCAACCAATTAGGCCCAACCTAAGGCCCTCACCACTCAATCGGCCTAACCCAAGGCCGCACCAATTAAGTACCTCGACCAAGACCCAAAAATTATGATTTTATCCACCCAACATGTAGCTTTTTGTTTAATCGCGCTCACCTGTTCGTGTTTTTAGCATGATTAGGATACTTGACTTGATCAATCAACCAACTTTTCCTAGACCGAGACCATAACGTTTATCTCAACCAAACCAACCATTTGGTACTACTGAAAATGCCTAAACGTTCTTGTACCTTACCCGTTATATCCCCTAGAGCTACTTTCTATGCCTTGGATACTAGGATTATATCACCCTTGTTTGGATAAACTATCGACCTTTGCCTATGAATTGATGGTTTGCTCTTCAAATCATGTACCCTGGTCGCCCTACTGCATTTCAACATGCATCTGCTTCCTTGAACTTACCCCACCATCTTACCATCATCTCAACACCATTCACCCTTTATCAACCCTATCCCTGATTTCACGTCGCCTCAATCTGTGATAGATTTGAGGGGGATTACCTATACCCTTACCGGGAGTAACCACTTCTTATTATTGTTAGTGCAGCCTCACAAGACAAGCTACATGACAACAAGGGGCTAATGTAGACACCAAATTTGTGTCTTACGACACCCTGTGCCCTGCATCTCATTTCGCAACCTAACCTCACCACCTAAACCTTACACAATTATTTATTAATTACCTTATAATTAATAAATCCACATCTCCAAACCTGCCACCTCATTTCGCCACCTCATCATGACCTAGCCCTAACCCTAAACTAACCTAATTAAGACCTATAACTTGGTCTACATCCACACCCATGACTAATTACTCCTCACCCACACCAAAACCAACCTAATAATGACTTGACCAAGCCCACAACTAAACCCTCGAGAGAAAAGGAGGGAAAGTTGGCTATTTTACTAAAAATAGCCCACTTTGACTTAACCGACATCGGTTCCTACTCGACCGTCGTCGGTTACGTAACTACCATCGGTTCCCTGTAAATGACCTTCCCCAACCAAAAAAAAGGGATCCGAATTCATTTGAAAGATCCGGAATTCACTTGGTAGAGCAGAGATAAGTGAAGAAAAGAGAAGAGTTTGTAGAGAAGGACATCGAGCCCAAGATTGCAACTGAGTAACTAGAGCATAGTGACACTCATCCAAGCATTGGGAGAGAAGATATCTCACTTTTGATTGTCAGATCATCCCACCTGAGCCTTGCCTTCGTCATCACAATCCTTGGACCTGTGTCTTCATCAGGAACTAGTAAGTAGTGTCTTGTACATTTTTAAATACCATTCCTTGAACTTCTGATTCATAGTAATTATAAGCTCACTCCTAGATCTACTACCCGGTATCACCCTACATATAACTTTTATTCCTCTACCCTTACATTGCCCCAAGAATAGCTCCCACACTCTCTGAGTCTTCTCCATCACCCTATTTCCTACCCCTAATCATTTACCAACCTTATAAACACCATAACCACCTTACAGCCAACCTTCATTGAAAGCCCCTAAATCGCTTCCCCTACCAATATCGGTTATTAGACATCGGTACCGGTGTTATAACCGCAGTCGGTTATACAGTGACCGGCATCGGTCACTGTGATTCAAACCAAAACCAACCTGTCCTCTATTGCCTTTTAACGAGGTAACTAAAGTGTAATTTTGCAATAACTTCTTTGTTATCATTTGTGTTCATTCGTATTAAAAGGGGAACTGACCACCTTCAAAAGAAATTCTAATATTTTGTGGGCCCAAGGCAGTTCCCTCATTTATTGTCTAACTAAAATCTGGTGGTCTTGTATTCTTACTTGTAGGTAGTCCTTCCCAGACAAAAAGGAATTCTTTGCAATCGATATGATCTCTCTCTATGGTACGCGCACACCCTCCCAACATTCAATAGGTATTCCTCCTAGCCCTAACCCTTATCTGTTTCTCAAGAGAATGAAAGGATAGAAGCAACTCTATTCTAAGAACGGAAACATTCTGTGCGAAACAGTTCCTTCATTAATTTAATTGGGACCTAATTAATCTATTTCATTTTTATTATTTTATCCTATCCTAAACCTATGTTAAGGTGATTATATTCATTATGATGATTAATTCCTAATTCAGATAATGAGGAACTATCATAAGTCTTGGAAACTAATTAATCCTAAGCTATATGGAACTATTCCTAAGATCCTAAGCTATGGTTTGTAAAATAATATAAGGGAACCTAACCTAATGGACATCGACATAACCTAAGGGAAATGTGGTTGGATCTGTTAGCATGTTTTTGGGTGGTGGTGACACCATTCCAAATGCATTTTGTAGGTTTAAATGTGGCATTTAATATGCTATTGCCGCTAATTTTTGCCAAGATAAAGAGGTGGTGGAAATTTTCCAAGCTAGCAACTCTGCTATTTTTCATTGAATGAAGTTTTGAATTTTTAGATGTAACTAACAAAAGATAAGGAATGGTGGGAGTTTTAGGATGGACATTGTCATTCCTATTAGCATTTATGAACCTTGACCCAAGTGAAAACCACCTGGGGAATAGTAAGGAGGGTTGGAGGAAAAATAAATGGTTTGGTTTTTTTATTGTTCATTTGGATTTTTTTGAGATTTTGTTCTCTGCATGTTGTAATCCATTTTTTGAACTTCCAGTTCAAATCTGTTTCATGTTTTAATTCTCCCTTGCATGGCAGAAATGATGAAAAAATTTGGTTTTGGAAACTATAAGAAGAAATGGGGAGAAGTCACAAAATATTTGTGTGACATTTTCATTGGAAATATTTCTGTGGGAGCTTTGTTTTAAGGACTGAAGCAAGAAAGATAAGGCAGGAGAACTACCATGCATGATATGATCTATCTCTTTAAGATCCTTGCTTTTATTTAAACCTTTTCATAAAAAGAACTCTACTCTTAATGAAAAGGTCTCTAAGAATTGTGTCTGGTGTGTTTTTGCTTCTACTTACTTTTCTGGGTTTCTTATGGTTATGGTTTCTTGTGGTTGTAAGTGATTCTAAGGAATGATATTGTTTTTACATGTTTCTGGGTTTCAAATGAAGTTGGAAAATAGATGTGTTACTTTATTGGAAACTGGGTATGATTGTTCAAGGGGATTCTGTGTTTTGATAAATTTTTCTCCTTGTTATTTACCCTTTTAGAGTTTAAATGATTTTGGAGGGTTTTAGTGTGAAGTATCTTGAAATTTAGAACTCTCCAGGTTGTGAAACTGGCTTTTGTTAAATATTATTTGGGTCGAATTTATTCACAATAATAAAAAGGGGAATGTAATGTAACTCCTGTTTAAGTTTGATGGTCAAATGATTTGATTGTATTATCAAATATTGTTGGTCGAATCAATTCTAGAATGCATGTTTTGGGATTCTTGTTTCAGTTCATAATCCTTCATTTTGGCTTAAGATTGGTAACTGATATTTTGATATTTTTGTTGTTTTAATGAGATTATGTTTAACTCATACAGGGCATTCATAAAGTAGTATTTGAGCACTGTAAGTGCATAATGTATAGGTGAATGATGGAGTTTCTATCTCTATGATTTTTCAGTTTGTTTCATGGTTTTATTTACCCTTCTCGAGTCAGCTTCAAATTTTTTTGAACTTCGTTGATTTTTGAAAGGACCCAAGTTTATATTACTCTCGAACTGGATTCATTTTCTTTTGTTGTTACTCCTTCAAAGAACTGTTAGTATTCAAGATTCATGTAATGGGCATCATGATTTGGTAGTAATTATTGTTTAACTTTGGAGATTATTGGTATTTGGATCATCATTGTTTCCTTGGTGATTGTTGCATGTTTTGTGGAATGTATTTGATCCAACAAAACTTCTCCTCGAGACTGTACTCACATCATTGGGATTGTTGAAAATTCAGACTCTAGAACTTAGTGAATATAATACAAAAGTTTCATGTGGGAGAATAGAGTGCATTCAAAAGCATGGAAGCATCAGAGAGGATCGCATGAAGAATAGAGACAAATTCAGGACTGTCATCACCAATCCGGCACTATGATAATTCTTCACCGGGAACTCCTCGTGCTATGATTATTTACTAATGCACAGCCTTTAGTTTGGTGGATGTAATTTGGAAACAAAACAACAACCGAACACAAAAATACCATCGACTATGATAAGACGGAATGATGAAAAATCTGAAATATCAAAGTAAATTATAATATTAACATGAAATTGTTACAATCTCACCCATGAGGTACTTCAACAAGACTATGGGAGAAACTTTACAATTACACCTCTTGATGGCTTCTTCAACACACCTTTAACTGATGGCTTCCTTTGCACACTTCCTACAATATTTCTCACTACTTCTTTCTATGCTAAATGAGGGGGGTGGCCTCTCTATTTATAGAACTTCCAGGCTTATCCATCCTATCTCTAAGATAGGATAAGAAATCCACTCTGACGAATCATATTCCATACCTTAACTCTTATCTGTACATGTAAGCTTATCTCTTAAGATAAGATAAACCTTATCATTTTACATGGGTTCCACATTTTTAGACTTTTTACAAATAAAATACACAAAATATTTATGACCTCACTCCTTGTCCTTATTACCAATATAATATTTCTAATTCCTAATCATGTAGACCCTACTTCTCTAATTACCCAAACTTTGACATTTTAACATTACCGGACCACTTACGACAAATATTTACTTTTTACAACATTCCTATTGTACTTTGACTGTTACCGTACTCCACATTATTGGCGACACCGTACTGACGGCGCCGTTATCTTCTATCAGACGCTACTACTAATTATACTTAACAACATCCTATTCCTAATACATACATTAATGAAATAGAAATTATGGAGGAAAATTTTAGTGTCGACATCTTCCCCCTTCCTAGCTTCTACTCCGTCCTCGGAGTAGACTATTCTGGTGCTTGGAAAATCTTCAACTTGTCGTGGTTGACCCATTTCGTAATGGGAGTGCCATCCAATTCCTCCAGTCGGTACGTACCATTTTCATGCACAGCTGCTATTTTGTAGGGCCCCATCCATTTTGGAAGAAATTTTCTCTGTCTTCTTTTTTTGTATCTGGAATCATATACTAGGACCAAGTCATTCACATGAAATGGAGACCATCGGATCTTTTGATCAAAGTATTCCTTCTGCTTCATTTTCTTCTTATGGCTTGTATCCTTTGCTATTTCCCTCATTTCCTCTAGCAAATGAAGATGTACCAACCTTTCTTTTACTGAATCACTTTCATCCATCCTTTCATTTTTCATAACTCTCACAGTGGGAATATCAAACTCAATAGGAAGAACTGGATCAATGCCATAGGCCAACTGAAATGGGGAGTATCATGTTGCTGACTTTGATGTTGCCCTATATGCCCACAATGTTGCATGAATCCTTTTATCCCATTTATGTACCTGCAAGGCTGCATCTTTTGCTAGAATTTGACACAGCACAAAATTTGTTCGTTCCACCTGTCCATTTGTGCTTGGCTTGTATGTTGTTGCCTTCCTGTGCTTAATAGAAAACTTATTGACTAGGGCTTCTACCACCTCATTAATGAAGTGGCTTCCTTGATCTGTTACAATTTCTAATGGACAACCAAATCTGGTGACAATGCGTTCATATATGAACCTTGCCACTTCATCCATGGAAGCTGTTTTCAATGGCCTAGCTTCAACCCACTTGGTTAAATAATCTGTGGCAACTACAATATACTTATTTTGGCGTGATGTAGTTGGAAGTGGACCTACAATGTCTATTCCCCACTTTTCAAAGGGACCAAGTGGAAGAATAGGACATAATGGAGCTGATGAAGTCTTACGGTTACCATGTGTTTGACAAATATCACATGTCTTACAATAATTATAACAATCTTTAAAAAGAGTGGGCCAGTGATAACCTGCATCCAAGATCCTTCTTGCTGTAAGTTGTCCAGAGAAGTGCCCTCCACATGTACCATTGTGGAATTCTTCTAGCAGTTCCTTTCCTTGATCACGTCCAACTGCCCTCTTGTACTGTCCATCAGGTCCTATTCGAAATAATGCTCCATGCAGAATAGAATATGGACGACTGGCTTGAGTAATCTTTCTCTTAGTCTTTGCATTGGCACCATCAGGAAACTTGAATTCATTCAGATAATTCCAAATATCTATGTATTCACTAGGGATTGTGTCAAGGGAGAACAATGCTGCATCGGGAAAATCATCATCATCACAAGATGATCCTAAACCATCATAGGCTCGAGAGAGTGCATCTGCATTGACATGCTTCTTTCCTGGCCTATCTATAATATCAAATTCAAATTCTTGTAGCAAAATTATCCATCTTGCTATCCTCCCTGATGGGTTAGGCTTATTTACAATATATTTCAGAGCCTGATGATCTGTTACAACTAGAAATTTTTGCCCTAGCAAGTAATTTCTAAACTTCTTTACAGCAAAAATGATAGCCAGAGCCTCTTTTTCAGTTACAGTATAGTTTACCTCAGCACTGCTCATTTGTCTGCTCCCAAAGTAAATTGGATGTTCATTCCCATTTTCATCCTTTTGGCTCAAAGTACTTCCTAGTGCTGCATCTGAGGCATCAGTGTACACAATGAATGGCTTGCTCCAATCTGGATTCTTCAAAACAGGTGAAGACACCAGGGCTTCCTTCAATTGTCCAAAAGCTTCATGCACCTTATTTCCTGGTTCATAAGTAACATCCTTCTTCAAGAACTGGGTTAGTGGCTGTGCAATCTTTGAGAAATTCTTGATGAACCTTCTATAGTAACCCACATGGCCTAAAAATGATCTCAACTTACTTCTATTCATAGGAAATGGTAAATCTTTGATTTTTGAAACTTTATCAGGATCAGTACCAATACCATCTCTGGATACAACATGCCCTAACAAAACGCCTTTAGAACATCCAAAGACACACTTTGTAGGGTTTAGTGAGGCTTGTGCTTCATCTAACCTTTGAAATGTTGTCTCCATCTGGTGCAGGTGGTCCAACTTGCTCCCATAGATGTAAAAATCATCCAGAAATACTCTGATGAAGGTCCCAATGTAGGGTTCGAACACCCTATTCATCAAACGCTGGAATGTTGCTGGAGCATTACACAACCCAAAAGGCATAACTCTATAAGCAAACGTTCCCCAAGGAGTGGTGAACGTGGTCTTCAGCTGATCTTTCTCTGCTATACGAACTTGGTTGTAGCCGCTATATCCATCAGCAAAACTATAGCACTCCTGGCCAGCTACTTCGTCCAAGATCTGATCTGAAAATGGAAGAGGGTAATGATCCTTCTTTGTTGCCTTATTGAGCTTCCTGTAGTCAACACAAATGCGTAGCTTCCCATTCTTTTTTATTGAGATCACAATGGGAGAAACCCATTCTGAATTCTCCACAGCAAATATGAATCCTGCATCAAGCAACTTATCTATTTCTTCTTTTACAGTCTTGGAAAAATTAGGATTCATTCTATATGGCATTTGCTTTATGGGCTTAGCACCATCTACCAGCTCAATAGAATGTTCTACCCAACTTACTTGACGGAGTTCCTTGTAATCAAAAGTGAATAGGTGTATGTACCTTCGAAAGAGCTGGAGGTAGGATTCCTTCTCACTCTCCATCACAGCATCACCAATCTTTACTTGTTGGAGACGATCATCAACTTCTTCTTCAGATAATTTTATGGGGTCATGAGTTGGTGTGACTGGAAGGATATCCATGACTGAAACATCCACCTCACTTTCTTCATCTTCAGTGTCCACTTCACTGGTACTAGAGTAATCAGAGGATGTCCAATCATCAGTTTCATCACTTGAATCCACAGGTTCTGCTTTATGATGTCGAGGGATCACGTTTATCTTCACCCTCTCTCTACCACGTCCAAGTGTCATGAAACCTTCATTCCAGTAGTTTCTTGCATGAACTCTCCTTAGCCATGGTCTTCCCAGCAGCATTGGGTACGCAACAGTACCATTTTTCATCACCTGAAAGTCTACCACACATACAACACCCATAACAGATATTGCCACATTTGAAACTACACCTTCTGGTTTAGTTTTTCCCTTATTTAATGACCTTAACATAAGTGTTGAAGGGCGATCAATTTTTAAACCCAACATATTCATTACAGACTCGGTCATTACATTAACTGCAGCACCTCCATCAACTAAGACATCATGAATTGAAATACCATTACATAATACCTCAGCTTGTGGAGCATAGGGATCTGCCTCTGCCTCCAAAACAGGGACCTCAACCTCCTTCCTTCTTCGAGCATTGAGTCCACCTCGCAACTCCCGCCTCTTCTCAGAAGACATAGCCAAGAGTTGACCATATGTAATATTTGCAGGCCTTTTGGACAGATCTTCCAAGATGGAGTATGGTCCTTGCCCCTGTGAAATCAGAAAATCCTGCACACCCAACTTTCTTCTCCTATGTTTCTTACTAGTTTCTCCTTTCATCTTCTTAGGATCAGTTCCATCTTGATTATCTTTTTCTTTCTTTCTTTTTGTTACAAACACATCTACTTCATTATTTCTACTCTTATCTACTACATCAAGAGAATTCACAGGTGCTTTTCCTTTATCATTATCTCTTGTACCAGATGTAGAAGCTCTATCTGGACAATTATACTTATAATGACCCTTTTTATAACAACCATAACAAACAACTTCAGAAATATTTCTTTTTGGACCTCTATCTCCTCCCTGAGAACTAAATTCCTTTCCTTGAAGAAGATTAATAGTTAACTGGCCCATCTTCCTAAGCAGATCTTCATACTCAGTAGATGTACTAGGAGAAATATTTGTGCTCACCGGGAGTGGTTGTGGATTCTGGACCAAAGGTGCTGGTGTAGGCTCTACTTTAACAACAATTTCTTTGGGCTCCTCTTCCATGCTTTCTTCTTGCCTTCTTGCAATCTCCTTTGCTTGTTCAATGGTAGCTGGGCGGTCATACTTCACTCGTTGTCTGATCTCTGGCTTCATCCCAAGAATGAAGTGCTTACAGAGGAGATTATCCATGCCATTCATCAACCCATCCGCTAATCCTTCCTTCCGGATCTGGGCATCGAGCTTCCTCCTTAGCTCTAGAACACGAGCATGATAATCCCTTATCTTCTCCTTCTCTCCTTGGGCTAGCTTTGTGATCTCGATCATGAGGTCTGCATATCTCTGTTGTTCACCAAATTCTTCAAGAAAACTTTCAGTTAATAAATCCCATGAGTTTTTCACATTATCACCTAGTGTTTCAAACCACCTAAGTGCGGAACCATCCAAAAAGGTAGGAAAAAATTCAGTCCATTGTTCCCTTCTTATAAGGCCATTACAAATACAAGATCGCTTAAACTCTTGAATGAAAGAAGAAGCATCTTCATTAGATTGAGCTGAAAAAACAGGAATCTTTCCCATTTTCAAAAGTAACCACCGTGAAATACCAACCCACAAGTACAATCAACAAGACTTATGTGCACAAATAATTGGAATTACTATAGAAATGACCACGGTAAACTATGGTAAAACTTGACTTACTGCGGTAAAAACTGATTTTACTGTGGTAAACACTATTCACGGTAAAAAGTGAAGTTACTGCGGTAAATACTATTCACGGTAAAAAGTGACTTTACTGTGATAAATACTATTCACAGCAAAAATGACTTTGTCATGGTAACTACTATTCACGGTAAAAATGACTTTACCATGGTAACTACTATGCACAGTAAAAACAAGGTTATCCTCCAATTGATTTTTGACTAAGTGGGAATATCTCTCCAGAAAATCCACCAACGAGGAATGGTCCCGGCAACGGAACCAAAATGTCATCACCAATCCGGCACTATGATAATTCTTCACCGGGAACTCCTCGTGCTATGATTATTTACTAATGCATAGCCTTTAGTTTGGTGGATGTAATCTGGAAACAAAACAACAACCGAACACAAGAATACCATCGACTATGATAAGACGGAATGATGACAAATCTGAAATATCAAAGTAAATTATAATATTAACATGAAATTGTTACAATCTCACCCATGAGGTACTTCAACAAGACTATGGGAGAAACTTTACAATTACACCTCTTGATGGCTTCTTCAACACACCTTTAACTGATGGCTTCCTTTGCACACTTCCTACAATATTTCTCACTACTTCTTTCTATGCTAAATGAGGGGGGTGGCCTCTCTATTTATAGAACTTCCAGGCTTATCCATCCTATCTCTAAGATAGGATAAGAAATCCACTCTGACGAATCATATTCCATACCTTAACTCTTATCTGTACATGTAAGCTTATCTCTTAAGATAAGATAAACCTTATCATTTTACATGGGTTCCACATTTTTAGACTTTTTACAAATAAAATACACAAAATATTTATGACCTCACTCCTTGTCCTTATTACCAATATAATATTTCTAATTCCTAATCATGTAGACCCTACTTCTCTAATTACCCAAACTTTGACATTTTAACATTACCGGACCACTTACGACAAATATTTACTTTTTACAACATTCCTATTGTACTTTGACTGTTACCGTACTCCACATTATTGGCGACACCGTACTGACGGCACCGTTATCTTCTATCAGACACTACTACTAATTATACTTAACAAAATCCTATTTCTAATACATACATTAATGAAATAGAAATAATGGAGGAAAATTTTAGTGTCGACAGGACTTAGCCATTTTGACAACGAGGATCTATTTCTAGAGGTAGCGTGCGAAGCACTCAAACTGATTGGAGACTTGCATGTCACACATTGGATATTTTTGGAGGATCATCTATGAAGCACTTTGCATGGACATAGGTTGGGAATAGATCTACTACTGTCAATTAACTAAAAGTAGTCTATTATTAGCACTCTTGCACGTAAGCCTATTTTTAGTAACGGCGCGTGGCTAATAATAGCATGTAACCTATTTTGGGATTAGATAAGCGGTGAAGGGAAAGTCCCCACCCTTATAAGTATATAGTAAACTATGTAAAAATATATACATAGAGGAGTAGAGAGAGAGAGCATACATGTGTGAGAACTAAAATATAGTGAGATTATGTTGCTAGATCTGTTACGCGCATGAGCGTATACTGATATTATTGTAATGAAGCTTCTGTGTATTTATTGAAATTAATATAATGGAGGTTATGGACTGAATCAAGATGTTATCATGGTTATAATTCAGTATTGCATGCTTGATTTCGTTATGGTTATCCTTTAATGTTGTTATTTTCTAGATCTAGATATGAATATGCAATGTAGAAGGATATAATAGCTATAGATCTAAATGATTAAAGTCTTCATCATGCTAACATCCTATAACGGGCAACCCTAAAGAGGAACTTGGTACCTTTGTAATCTTTGGGTGAGCACTCAGTATAGGCTAAGTAATATACAAGGCGGCGCATGGGCTTGTATCGTTGAATTCTAGGTTACATCATTGGTTTTGTTGTTGGGACCTCTTTTTCAGTTGTTTTCAGGATGGTTCATGATGAAGACATATCAGTTGACCTTAGCAAGTTTTGAAGATTGGATACATGATCTGGAAGAAGAATACGCATGACAGTTCAGCACTGGATCTGAGTTTAACACATGTGTATGGGTGGAATAGAACCTATATGATATTTTATATGAGATCTTCTTCTCCATCTTTCTAGTAGAATTGTATGAGTGGCTGATTGCATATTCATCTAAGAGGAATTGGAGGTATCGTGCACTTGTTTGGACACAGGAATAATTTCAAGCCCTTTATGATGTTGATCTGATTTGGACTCGAGTTGTGGATATGTGGTTCCATAATGTTTTGAATAGTTATATTTTGGAGTGCTTAATTTCCACTTACTCGTGTCTAGAAGTAGCTAAATTATAGTTTTTACGATATCTAAGGGGGAACTTACCTACGAGGAATTCCACTTGCAATCAAGATCCTGATGGTAACCTTGAATTTGGAGAGTAAACCAATGGCTAACTAAACCCTACCACCTACGAGGGGGCAGGAGCAGGTTTGGTGAAAGATGGAGAAGACCTAGTGGCAGAAGGGAAGAGAGAGGATTGGCAGATTAAGTATAATGAGGCATGTGAGAGGGAGATCAAGAAGCAATGGGAGGTTACAGAATAAATGGTGTTGTGGTGAAAGATAGTTCAGGAAGGAGTTGAAGTTCACGTAGAAGACGTGGAACCCAAGCCTCAGGAACTCCCCCATTTTTGAAAACATGATAGGGAACCCTCCTCAGCCTCACGTAAAAGTGCACCAGTAGAGAAAACCTAGGTCGTGGGTATGCATTTGAATCTTGGTAACCTTGCCATTTCGTTTGGTTTTCCAACATCTAGTATAACAAACAGTCAACAAGCTAATTCAAGTAGTGGAAGAGTAGGAGTGAGTGAGTCTTATGAGGGGCACAGTAAAGGAAGCAAAAATGGATTCATTATTATATGGGATTATTTTTTTGGGTGTATCATCAGCGGTAGAATATAAGCTCGTTGATTTTTGAACTAACTTCTGGGAGTGGTAACGCTTCACAGACTGTCAGGGTACAATTTAGTTCTATTGTTGGGTACAATTCAGTTCTTCCAAAGTATAGGGGGATAGAAGATGTTGCTAAAGATGTGCATATGTGTGAAATATTGTGGCATGCAAAAGGAATCATAGCTTTTGAGTGTAGGGAAAGCCAATTTGCTACTATGTTACAAGGGCATGCACACAGCTGGTACAAAAAATTTGACCCTGATCAGACTTGCGTAGACTATCAAGCTTTAAAAGATACATTCCTTAAAGAGTTTCACATCCCTGAGTTTGAGCAGAAGAGTATAAGTGCACTCAAGGATATTAAGAAAGGCACTACCGAGAGTTTTAGAGATTATGATGCTCATTTTAAAACACTATTATCTAAGCTTTCTTATGACATACACACAAGCCAACATGCATAATGGTTCATTGGGGGATTGATTACCCCTTTTAGGAGGGGTATTATCACATAAGACATACTTTGATTCACGTGAAGCACTTGAAGCTACCTTATGCGTTGAGATAGTTGGAAGCATAGACACTAGGGTGAGCCAAGTTTTAGAAGCACATATCACAACTATGGCAAAACAGTTGGATAAACTATCAACAAATTCAGCACATGAGACGTGTATAGGGATTTGGTGCATAGATTTTGAAGTAGAAGGTCACATAAAGGATAGTTGTCCTCGTAGATCATTACACTCGTTGTTTTTGGATTGTGAAATATGCCATTTAAATCATGATGCTAGCTGCTTCCAATTATTACATGTGATAAAGAAGAATTTTTAAAGCTACTACAAAATCTGTAGGTCTGTGACTCATGACACGAAAGACTTCCAGGCTGATTGGTCAGATCCATGATGTTATAGATATTTTTATATGCCAAAAATGAGTTTCAGATAAATCTAAGGGTAAGAATGCATATCAGGACTAGCATCACAATCAGGGCATGCTATGAGCATAATGAAAGGCATTTTGAAGGTGGTCATGGCAGAGGTCAAGGATACCATGGTGTATTTGGAGGATGAGGCTATGGTAATGGAACAAGTGATTTCCCTCGTCACAGAACATGTTATACATATGGATATCCTAACCACTACAGGCATGAATTTCCTTTAGAATATTACATGTTCTTTTTGTGTAAATAACCATAGCTATGAGGAGTGCTCAAACTTGTATGAGCATCTTAGCAAGCAGCATAAACAAGAAAAAAAAGGTGCAAGAATGGTTAGGATACAATGCCATATGGAAAATCAATGGATGTCTAAGTTGGCGGATAGAGTCAAAAGAGTTGCAATTGAAGATTACGACCCACGTTGAGGTGGCGATGCATCAGAGAAGCATCGCAACAGAAGCCTACCATCACTAAAGAGGAGGTTCTACATGTATGGTACCCAGATCTTGCCCATCAGAAGGAGGTTTATCAGGAAACCATGGAATTTCTCAGGAATCTTTAGGGTGAGATACATTACTTAAAAGAGCAATCACAGAAGATGGAGAAAAATAAATTGTCATAGATGGTCCAAAATTATATAGATGGATTAAGGGAAGTGTGTAAAATTTTACGCCAAAAAAATATCATTCCATTATTAGGGGATTGGCTAAAGGGAAACACTCTGCACGTAAGTATTGAGACTAGACAATAGATCCTGCATGTGAATATTCCCCCCCCATAGCCTAGATTATGAAAAGGAAATCACTCTAAAGGTTGTTGTGGATGGGTGGCTATTGAGTAATATACTGATTGATATAGGCAAAAAATTCAATGTTCTTACCTTAGATTCATGAGTATAAATGGGAAGACCACCATTACAGTCATCCTCTAATATATTGTTCATGGAAAATCCAACTAAGGCCACTCCCATCAGAGTTTTGAAAGATGCATCCATTACCATTCAAGGAGCCAAGTTCACTAGAGACTTTGAATTTTTAGTGCTAGCAGAGTCAGATAGCTTCCCATCTCTATTGGGGTGTCCTTGGTGTTATAAAAATAATGTTGATCTTTGGTTTAACAAGGGCTATATCAGTTTTGAAAAGAAGGAGGAGAGAGTTCATATCCCTTTAACAGATGGAAAATATGCACCCTGTGTTGAGCCCTTAAGTGAAGAAGATCTGAATAGGATTTATGTATGTTTCCTCCGTGATCTAGAGATACTATATCCAACTAAAGAAGGAATAATTCAATGGGAGGATGCACATTCTATTAGCAATACTACAAGTGTTTCTTTTTCTAATTGGGCTCATAATAGTTATGATTTGGTAGGGCATGAAGTAAGGAGCATATTTCCTAGAGGAAATAAACTATGTTATGTCAGTGAGGATAGGTAATAACTCAGTAACTTGTTACACCAAAAAAGGAGATCCTATGGTATTCCTATACACCATGGAAGAACAGTGGATAGACCCATTGGAAAGAAGAAATATGCTAGCATATACACTACGTGGGACAATAGCACGCTGGTGGGTGGCCCACAAGGATAATCTTATAGGATGGGATGAAATTAGGATTTCTATTGCTACTAGGTTCTTTAGGAGAAATGCACCTACTCAAATCTGCACTTATTATGGTAATCAACCTGTTCAGCGCCACGTTTAGAAGTGTGAGATACTCTGGACAGAAGGGAAGGAAGCTTTACCACCTTCTTTATGGGTGCACAATTGTTATTCCACTTTACAAGGATGCATGTGTGCTTGGTATGTATATGTAGAAATCCATAGAGAGACCAAAAATTGGTAGGATTTAATTGTATGAATGGCCCAAATGTTTGAATTCTTCTCTACAAAGCCTCCAGTGGCATAAGCATTAAAATTCATAAAGTGCTTAACTATGGGAGTTAGTGCCAAGGCTGAAGAACTCCTTCAGGAGTTATTAGATGAAGGAGACTCAGGAGCGCATCTTGATGAAGAAATAGAGGTGGATGTAACATTACTTCAATGCACTTTCCTTGACAAAAAAATTCAAAATGGTCTACTTAGTGGATGACGAAGAAGTAGGAAATATGGATGTAAACCATTCAACATATAGGTGTGAGGTATTGGGGCAGTGCGGATATGACCACATGCACCTATCATTAACCTATGAGGTCAAAAAAAGTGAATATTAGGTCAGAGGCTAAGCCTAAGGAAGTCATAATTGGGGACTATTGGTCAGAATCTGAAGTGGCAAAAATCATAGAGTTCCTAAGGGATTATCAGTATTTATTCCCTAGGGGGTACCATGAACTTAAAGATTTGTGTGAATTGTTAAGGGAGATGAAGATAAAATATTAAAGAGGGTGTGCACCTAATTAGAAAGATACCCTACAGGATGAACCCCAACTTGCATGAGAAGGTTAAAGAAGAGATATACAAAATTTTGAAGTCTGGGATCATCAAACCCCTTGATGAGTCAGAATGGGTTAGTCCAATGGTGATTAGTATCAAGAAGGATGAAAGGATTAGGATTTGTCGTGGACTACAGAGAGTTGAATATTGCATGTGTGACTGATCCCTTTCCCACACCGTTCACTGAGGAAATACTAGAAAGTGCATTGTAGGGGTGTGAAATCTATTCATTTACAGATGGGTTCTCCAGGTATCATCAGGTTTGGATTTCCCAGGATGATCAGGGAAAAGAATAAATTTACTATAGAATGGGGTAGCTTTGCCTAAACTGTAATGTCTTTTTGGTCTAAAAATGTGTCTATTGTATTTTCATGCATATTTTTTCAAGCATTCAAGTAATTTATTCACAACTTCTTACAGGTCTATTTAGATGATTGGACGGTGTATGGATTAGTTAAGGATAATTGTGACAAATTATGCTTGATGTTTTAAATATGTAGAAAATTGAGCATCTCTTTAAACATCAAGAAGTTCATATTTTCTACACCGTCTTGGATACTTTTAGGTCACATAATTTGTAAGGAAGGTATGTTGGTTGATCCAACTAAGGTTGCAGTCATTATAGGCCTAAGGGAGCCTACCATTCAGAGTGAGTCACACATATTTTTTGTGTCATAAAAGGTATTATAGGAAGTTTATCAAAGGATATACCAAAATTTGCGCACACTGTTGGAAGAGTTGCTGAAAGGGAAAGGTACATTCTATTGGGGAGAACCGCAATAGCGTGCATTCGAGACGTTAAAGGAAAAACTTACTACCACGCCTATTTTACATTTTCCTTCATGGGACCAACCATTTCATATACATGTTGACACCTCTAGCACGACTATTGGCACAGTGTTAACTCAACCTAGAGAAGGTATTGTAGATCATCCTATCTGTTTTGCTAGTAGAAAGTTGAATCCTACATAACATAATTATATAACTACAGAGTGTGAAGCTTTTTCAATGATCTATGTGCTCCATAATTTCTGCCAATACCTACTAGCTATACCCTTCATATTTTATATGGATCATGCATTGAAGTATTTGGTAAACAAGCCCGTACTATAAGATCACATATGTCGATGGGTGCTTTTATTTCAAGAATTTTATTTCACAATTGTGGTAAAACTAGGGAAATGTAATTCTAGGCCAAACCATCTATCAAGAATATAGTCAGGAGAAGAAGCACGGGAAATTGAGGATACCATGCTAGATGCACAATTATACATGTTACAAAGAGCGCCATCATAACTAGAAGATATTTTTGTGTTTCTACGAGTAGGAATGGCACCAGAAGGGATGAAATCCTTGGAGAAGAAACAACTTACTATATGTGCAGCCCCTATATGTTAATCAGTGGTGACTTGTACAAATTAGGCCGAGATGAAGTATTATGCCATTATGTATTGGAACATGAGTGTATGGATATTATGGAAGAATCTCATGGTGGTATTGTAGGTAGCCACTATGTCGGTGATGCCACTATGTGCAAGATTCTCACTCGATGTATTATGGTGGGAGACCATGTATAAGGATTGTAAGGAATTTTGTAAGGATTTATGATCATTGTCAATGCACTTGGGCAAACCAGGTCAACGAGATGAAATGCCACTAAGACCCATTATTAGTGCATAACCGTTTGAAAAATGGGCTATATATTTTTTGGGTCCTATTTCACCAACTTCGTGCAGAACTAGATCATGCACTACATCATAACTTACACAGACTATCTAACAAGGTGGGCAGAAGTAGCACCTACAAAGGATTGTACAGTAGCTACAGCAACTAAGTTTCTATGGGAAAATATTATTACAAGGTATGGATGTCCTTTAATTTTGACAAGTGATAGGGGCACACATTTTCTTTAAAGAGACAGTCGGAATTTTATTGGATGAATTCATGATTGCACACCATAAGACTACACCCTATCATCCTCAGGTAAATGGGCCTGTTGAGGATTTTAAAAAACAATTGGGCCACACATTGACAAAAATATGTGATCTTGGAAGAAAGGATTGGGATGATAAAGTATTTATAGTACTTTGGGCATATCAGACAACATATACAAGGTTGAACAAGGCCACACCATTTCATTTAGTGTTTGGTGTAAAAGCAATTCTTCCTATGGAATTTATGTTACCTTTTTTGCGTATT
The DNA here is from genome assembly GCA_019776745.2 of Taxus chinensis. NCBI lineage: Eukaryota > Viridiplantae > Streptophyta > Pinopsida > Cupressales > Taxaceae > Taxus > Taxus chinensis. Next base: position 813,063,146 of record CM034151.1, on the reverse strand, counting down.
ACATGTGCTGGAGGTCTTGCTGATGAGAAAGCATTAGAAGAACATATTGAACAGTTAATCAAGTTGGATGAGTGACAAGGCATAGCATGTTGAATTCAAAAAAAAGAGAAGGCCAAGTAGAAAGCATGGTATGACAAGAACATCAGGGATAAAAATTTTGAGATAGGATAGATGGTGATTCTTTATGATTCTAAGTTTTTGTGCCATTCAGGTAAACTTAAGGTACATTGGTTAGGGTCATATGTTATCACTCACATACTCAACTTAGGTTCTTGTCAGTTAGAGGCCCTTGATGGAATATGGTTACCCAGTTACTTTAACAGGAGTAGGCTGAAGCCCTACTAGAAATAAGTCTTATTAGTGTCTGTAATAAGGCAGTGTTGCCATTTAGATTAGGTTTTCAATTTTGCATTACCTTAATTTATTTCCTTATTTGTTTGCTATGCTTTGTCAATTTATTTGGTGTGTTTGTGTAATAAGCATGTTTACATGCGATAGAAGCTAATTACTATTCGAAGAATTTTTATGCACAGAGGACTACACACACCCTTAGTGTAGTGGTAGGTTAGGTTATTGATATTCAGCTATAGCACTGATAGAAATAAGTTCCACATGAAAAAGAACTATCTACGGGTGCTATTCAAGGTTGGAAAATTGCAAAAAAAAAAATATTCTAGACATAAGGACCATAGATAGAGAGGAATGAAGAAACAAGTATAATGCAAGGTAAGCAGAGGCCTGGAAAGACTACCAATGGAAGGCACATTGATGAGGTACTCAGGTTCATAGAAGTGCACTAAAGAGAAGTATGTAGCCAAAAGGTAGAAGGGCACGCTAGAAGGTTATATCTTGGGCACGAAGATGTACCACGTGGAAATAATGAAAATGGTCAATTAATGAAAGGATTGTTGGTATGTGGAGGAGCAATAAATGAACTAAATTTTTGAAATTCTATATAAGGATGAGATGTGAGCTCATTTTTACCATTACAATTAAGATAACTTGAAAAGGGTTAAGTGTGAATGAGCTGAGTAGTCGTATTGAGGTGCGAAGAGTTTGAAACTAGACATGAGGAGAAGGGTTGTGCGTAAGGAGAAGCTTTTGCATTCCAATAGGAGAAGGGTTTGAGCAAAGAAAATGCATGTTACAAATGAGTTAGGTCACACAATTTCCACTAGGGCATAGATATTTTACCTAGGCTTTTGACTTTCTTGACTACATAGGAAAGAAAAGTGAGATTTTTCAAATGGAACCAAAGAAAGCACCCATAGCAAGAGAAAAAGGAAAGAAGAAGGTTGAAGTGGAAGAAGAGATTGCTCCCGAGAGAAATTTTTTAGAAATGTAGTATCCAGAGGGTGTGATTGTGGGACAAGAATGGGATTCCCATATCTACCAATGTAAAATCAATGACTGCAACCATCGAGCATAAGATAATAAGAAGGATCTCGAAGTGTTGCTGAGCACAAAAACAAACAAGCACACGGCAGAGGATATGTCAGTTTACAATGATGTTGGTGAGAAATTGCTGAAGCAGAATGGAGTCTACCATTTGTATGAGCTACCATATTTTGGATATTATGAGCCATTGTATCGGTGGCTGATGAGAAGAGTCCATGAGTTCTTCTAATTCATCAAATGGAGGGTAAGAGTCATAACTTCCTTGATTTCAACGGTGAAAGGACTAAGGGCTTCAAGGTTGGACCTAGATAATGATTTAACTCATAAATCCATAATATTGGAGATGAGGAAGGAGCTGGGGTATATTAAGGGTCCACACGGTAGGGACATTGACAAGTTGAAGAAGTACCCAATAGTGCAGGTAGCTGCACATCTTGTGACAAATTTGAATGACCAAGGAAGGTGGTCACAGGTAAACACAATGTGGTTGCATGTCACCAAGAAGATGTCTCAAGGGGTGGTCTACAAAATTTTAGGTCACCTAGCAAATACAATCATTGAAGAAGCACGGTCCGGTGACATAATAAGTTTTGGTGTTGTATTGTTTTCCTTAGCATTCATGGAGATTGGGGTTCCTGATGGACTAAAGGAGAAGATTTGGGAGTACCCCATGGAACACAAGTCACCTGCGGAAAGGTTTGGCAAGTACTTGTGTGATGGATCAATGAGTGGACCCTTCAAGCATAGGGAAAAGATGTGGTATGATAGACTTTGTGCAGCGTTCGAAGAACAATGGTGCATACCAAAGGATTTACCTTCGGCATTGGGTAAGGAAGTTTAGTTTTCTGTACACCAACATTTTTGCATCGCATGATTTGTGATGAAAGACGGGGCTTGGAGCCCATGGTATAAACTATCTTATGCCTTCACAACAAGGTATTCCCAGGAATCAGTTCACTGGTTCTCAAATGCGCACTGCTTAACCTTTAATGCAGATAAGGTAGATTGCGACTACCACACTCTAAGGAAGAAGTATGTATATCCAAGGTGCAATGCATACATTAAAATACTTATTTTAGATATTATAAACATGAAACTTGTAATTTTGGTAGTTGGGGACACCGAAGCAATGCTTGTGTACCTGCAACTCAAATCCAAGATGGAGAACTCTAAGTATGTGGAGAATGATTTCATGCTCCCAGGTCTTCCAAAGGGTAAGCATACAATGGAAAATGTTCCAACACCCAAGACCACATAAACAATTCAAGGTGATAATGAAGAGGAGGAGCATGAGGATAGTGGTGGTTTGGAACACAGAGGTAGAAGATAGCCTCTAAATAAGGATGAAGCTAAGTGCATGATTACTCCACCTCAGCCACAAGAGGAAGATGAAGAGGCCTTGGGTGTGGACCAAGGAGAGCACTGATTTAAGAGAGTATTTAGGAGGACAAGGACCCAAGGTGCTACTCCACGAACAGTGCATAGATCACCTCAACTCTCTCCAAAAAAGGAAACAACTTTTAAAAGGAGAAGGAAATTAAATATGAATGAGGAAGAAAAAGATTCAGAGGAAATCATTCCCAATTCTCCTACACCTCCAGAGAATGTAGAGGAACAAAAAGATGAAGAAACGAAGGATGGAGAAGAAGAAGAAAAAGGGGTAGAAGAGAACAGTAGAGACTACCCAGGACATAACCACACAAGTTCCAAATCTGGAAGCCCAAGTTCCTAAGTAGCCTAGGTCAAGGAGAACAAGTGGGGAGTATATTCCACTAGACATGGGCTATGCTAAGGACACAAGTAAAATTGTCCATGCCCATTTTTAGATCACACTAACACAAAAGGAGTTATATGGCTAGGAGTTAATGGATGAAGATATGGCGATAGTGCACACAAGGAAGAAATTTTCATGGTCGATGCACACACACATGGATGAACCATACTTTGATGTGTGTGAGGATTCATGCATGTCAAGGAGATTAAAAAATACACCTTAGGCTAAGCACATAATAGTAAATCTGACTGTTATGTCAGATGAACAGGTAAGTAATGCTTTGATGAAGGTCTCGATAGAGGTGGCATGACAGAATATGGATAAAGCTGCCACAATTAAGGCACTAAGGGAAGAGATCAAGAATAAGGATGAGGAGATATCATGCCTAAAGAAGGAAATAGACTTAGCACAAAAGAGTAACATGGTGTTTATCAGCATTGCAGAGGAGATTGGTGACAATGTCATGAAGGCTAGGTTACACTTAGAGCCAAAGGTACCCAAGATGTTTCCTTCGAAAATACATTATGTGAGTACATTGGTGGACTTAGTGCTTAAAGATGAACCTTGGTGCATGCCTGAGCCAAAGGATACAACAAAATAAGTAGAATGAGAAAAGGCTTCAGTGATGTGGAAGATAGCATCATATGAAGGATTGCTTTAGATCTTGTAGGCGGAGCTCAAGAAAGTGGATCAAGCACTGCATATTTGTACATCGCCAGACGATGTTATAAGGACTAGGACCATTTTAGAAGACAATGAGGTCTTGAAGGCCATGAAGGATGAGACATTGGGCCATGCAGAATGGTTACCATTTGTTAAGTAGAAGTGTAAGGCCCTTACAACAACTCAAGAACCACACAGGGAAAGACTTGATGAGCTTGGAAAACTCATCGCCCAAAATATGGACTTGTTGGAAGGGAGAATGACTGACATGTCTAGCATTGTTTTGGTCTTGTAAAATGAGAAGGGAAAATTGCAAGAGATGAGTTAGAATCAATTGCAGTGGATATTCCAGAGAAAGAAGAGGCCGCACTCAATGACTGGAAAACCTTAGAGGCAGAGATAAAAGAGAAAATCCAAAATTGATTATTCCAATCACAGAAGAAGATAAGGTAAGTTTAAGGCATTATTTCATTCATCCAAATTCTTTCTATTCTTCTATTCATATTCTTTGATTTGTTTTTAGAGACAACCATTGCTAGGGTGATAATGAAACTAGTGTGGGTTAATGTTGATCAGTAAAAATTTGGCACTTAACGAAGAGAATACATAAGGTTCATGTGAGATAACAGAGCACATTCAAAAGTAGGGAAGCATCGGAGAGGATCGCGCACAGAACAGTGAAAGATTCGAGACTTATCTGTTTTCATGACAAGGATCTATTTTTGAAGGTATCATGTGGAGCACTCAAACCGATTGGAGACTTGTGCGTCATGCATTGGCTATTTTTTGAGGATCGGCTACGAAGCGCTTTGCATGGACATAGGTCGGGAATAGATCTACTACATTCATTTAACTAAAAGTAGTCTATTATTATCACTCTTGCATATAAGCCTATTTTTGTAACGGCACGTGGCTAATAATATCATGCAACCTATTTTGGGATTAGATAAGTGGTGAATGGAAATTCCCCACCCTTATAATTATATAGTACATTATGTAAAAAAGATATACATGGAGGTAGAGAGAGAGCATACAGGTGTGAGAACTGAAATATAGTGAGATTATGTTTCTATATCTGTTACGCGTATGAGTGTATACTAATTTTATTGTAATAAATATTTTGTGTATTTACTATAGGTAATATAATGGAGGTTATGGACTGAATAAAGATGTTATCATGGTTATAATTCAATATTGCATGCTTGATTTCATTATGGTTATCCTTTAATGTTGTTATTTTCTAGATCTAGATCTGAATCTGAACTGTAGAAGGATATAATAGCTATAGATATGAATGATTAAAGTCTTCATCATGCTAACATCCTACAACAACAACCCTAAAGAGGGACCTGGTACCTTTCCGTGCTTTGGGTGAGCACTCAGTATAGGCTGAGTGATGTGCCAGCATCCGTGGGATTGTATTGCTGAATTCTATGCTGTGTCAGGGATATTTTAAATTTTCTGAGTGTAGACTCTTTCTCATATTTTTATTTCATTTCAATATTTTAGAAGGTGCAGGATTTTCTTTGATCATTGTTAAGGAAGTTTTCAATTCTTAAAACTTAGATCTTGGTCTTTTTTTAGTAAGACAGTAATCTATGTTTTTCTCCTTGAAACTATTTTAATTTCATTCTCCTGTAGCTTGGATTTGGGAATATTTGGGCATTCAATTTTTGAAAATTTATTGAGATACATGTTGTGTTACGACCTTCTCTCTATCGTATTAGTTAAATGGTTATTTTTTTATCAAATGGGTTTTATATCAGCCTATTGTTGATGGCAGATCCTTCTGAAGCTCTATATCTTGTGTTTGTTTTTCCTTGTGAATGATTGAGTAAACCTCATGTTGGATATATAATGGTTATATTTGGTATTTTCAAGTTTGTAATTTTCTTGAGGCATCCTCTTGGAATAGAGGCAAGGATTTAGATAACACGGTTTTTCAGATAATATGTTGTCCATATTGGTTCATTATTGTTTTTATATCAAACTTTTTTAGTTTTTATATGCAATTGATTATTATAGGAACAACATTTTGTTCTTATCAAGTTATTTTGTTTTTAGATCAATTCATTTTCGATCGATTGATTGGGAACTCACTGTGATATAAATGGAACTTTAGCTTGGTAAATTAAATTGAAACCAATGAGGAAAAATCATGACTTTAATTAATTCTCTTCTTATAAAAAGTTGCAGTTTGAAATTTTATCATGTTGAAATGATTATCATTGTTGTGATATATATGGAATTAAATTACGATGGATTATTTAACTTCTTAAATGAGCAAATGATACTTAAATAGATTTATTGACTTCTTGTCTATTCTGACATTGTGGATTTTTGGGTAGTTTATTTGGTTGATCTTATTTTGTATACTTGGAACCTTTTCATAAATAGCAGGGTTCCTTTTACGAAATAGTTAGATAAACCCTTTTTTTTAACATTATAGCGCTTATCATGCTCTATTCTTTTGAACTAACTCATACTAACAATTTTGCAAATGGACTTCATGAAAAGTGAAAGGAGATGGACTTATAGAAAGTTCCAATTATTTTATTAACGAAGTCATTTTCTTCATTCAAATGCTTATGTGTTGAAATTCTCTTGAAATGAACTTGTTGGAGAAACATGAGGATGTATTAAAACTAGAATGATGAAATATGTTTCTTATAAACTTATGGAATACTAATTAATTTTGGGAGTAAAGTGATCTCTCTCTCTTTTGATAAATGAATTTTGTTGTAAAGGTTGTTTATTTTTCATTTATTCTAGGGTCTTATATGACTTATATTTGATTAATATTCCTAAATATTGACATGCATGGCTTAAAGGATTCTAAGGTATAGAACACTGCTTGGATAAGGAACTATATATACATACATCCAACTCATTTCATTTTGGGAAATGGTATAACTATGATGATTATGATTGATAGATCATTACTCGAAAAAGGGAATAATGATAGTTCTATATAGATGAATGTGGCATTCTTATTATGAATCTACTCTTTATGTTTTCTTATTTCTTCAATAGGACGATAGTCCTTAATTAGGAAGAAAAGGATACTTGCTTTTATTATTAAATCTAAACTAAGTATGTTATCCTTATAATGTAATCAAGTATAACCATTACTGATGATTGGTTGTATGCTCTTATATATGAAAACTATAAATAGAAATGAGAAATCTTAAAAGAATTAATAAGGAGATTTAGACATTATGATATCACAAAGTCTTATTTATAATATTTTAATCAAGATTTTTTATAGTGATAAATTGTAGTAAGAAAACTTAAATATCTTACTTACTTAATATGGAATCATATTTATCGATAAATGGAATAATGGTTTAAGATTAAAATTTTCATATGCATGAATGCAGATTTTATCTGCATACCTTCAAGTGGTGTACGATAACATTTCTAATCCTTTATTTGGATCAATCGTACTTAATGGACCCTTAGGTGCATTTTTTAATGATTAATTAAACATGGTAACAAATTAAGGGTTATAATATAATGTTTCTTAAGTATGTTAGTTTAGTTGAAATAACTTAGTAGCTTATTGTAGTATAGGGGCTGCAACAGAGTACCCTCATAATGACAGGATTCATTACAAGTATATTGTGATGCAGCCAGTTATGCTTCAACACCCCACTTAGTTTAATTAACTCGATTGACATAAGTGGAAATTCGGTTCATAGTTCTACCCTAAATAGAGATAGACACATGGAATAGTGTAGTAGTCAACTCATGTTGACTTATGGTAACTAAACACACCCAATCGATGAAATTCGATTGAGTATGTCTATCTATCCTTACTCACCATGAGTAGTCTTCCACACTAGTGTATGTGGTCTACCCCTATTTAGTGTGAAACTTTGACCCAGGTTTGGTTGATTGAAATCAAGGAAGACCAATCTAGATAATAGTTCGAGTGGGGTGAAAGACATATTCCTTTCTATGAGTATGTCATCTTGGGATGTAAACATGGTAAACATGTGAAAAAAATTGGCCAAAGTATCACAAACTGCTGGTTACATTGTCTTATGTCACGTAGTCAAAGAATGCGGGATTTCAAATGAATATCAGTAACATATATTCAGATAAGCATCTTAAACAGAACACTTGAGTGACCCCTTATGGGTAAAAGAACCAAAGAATACATATTATACACTTGAACAAGTTAAACATGAGAGATCGGTTTAATACTGAGTCATGAAATGAGAGATGTGTGTTTCACTGATTCATTACAACTACATATGTTTTTTTGTTATGAGATTGACTAATAATGAATGTGTGTTCTGAATTGTATGAATTTATAATAGTGAACATTATGTAAAAAAAAAAATCCCTTGTTTTCTAAGTTATAAAAAGTGGATGTTACAAATAGTCTGACCGATGTCCCTTAGTGCTGCCAAAGTAGTCCAATCAATTTCCCTGAGTGTGCGATAGTTGTACGATGGTGTTGCTAGAGTAGTCTAACCAATGTTCCTGAGTGTGCACAATTTTTACATAGTCAGTATGAATTTTACACCAGCTATATGGAGGTCATGTGAAAATTTTGCACCTATATTTCCCCTCCTCATGACAAGCTAAAGGTTACCGAGGCAAGTAGAGACTATGTTAAATTGTAATATGTAATGATTATTCTATAATTCTAGAAAATACTTGGTGTGTATGTGTGCTATGCAAGTCATATTACATTTTATTGATAGCTAAACCTCAAAACGGATGTATATCGATGAAAATGAATGCACAAAGTGGAAATCATTGAAAAATGGAGCATAATGTGAACTGATCAATTCACAAAAATGGACACAAACTATAAGTAAAAGAACAGATCTGCATATAGATGCAAAATAGATGCAAACTAATTTTTGAATGAAGAAATTATTTCCTAAGTATCAGAGGTGCATGATAATAAAGCATGTAGAAAGGGGTTGTGTAAGTACGTATGGAATTTCAGTGAAAGTGGGGTGCACCGGGGAAAGACAAAGTTAGACTTAGCCATTTTGCAAGTTATGGGCTAAAAACAGACATGGATTTATGAGCACGCATTGGATAAAGACATGAAGACTTGGAGGATGTCTAAAATATATTTTGGGAACAAGAAGAAGTTCAATCATCATGTAAAGTTGAGCTAATAATAGGATGTATATCTAGTGTTATTAATAGACAATTTATTATTAAGCGAAGCTTGTATGCTTCCTTAGTTACTTTTGTAGCGGCACATGGCTATTATAAGCATGCAACCTATTTTTAGAGTGCATGGGTGGTGAAGGGAAATTCCCTGCCCCTATATATATATATATATATATATATATATATATATATATATTAATTTGCACAATTTTGGGATTATGATCATCAGTCTGTATGTACTAGAGTTATGTTCTTTGTTTATGAGTGCACATGACTGATGATGGTACTATGTATGTATTCATATTCTATGTTTGATGATGATTTAATATAATGGATCTCTATTAATGGATATTGGTTGTTGATTTGTCTTCTCATAGTCATTATATGGTGAATATGGTGTTAGTACTTATGTGATCTAGATGTTTACTTATTATGTGTATTTCCAAATTGAGTTCATGGATCTTATTGTTAGAATGGTATATGCACTTTGAAATATGGTTATTATGAATATTCATGCTAGCACCCTAGTAAGATAGTAACAAAGAGGGACTTGGTACCTTTATGTGCTTCGGGTGAGTGCTCAGATCTATCTAAGTGATGTGTCAGCATCTAGGGTTTTGAGTGAGAAAATAAAACTACATTTTGGTTATGTTTCTAGGACCTCTTTTCAAATTTTTAGTATGGTGATGTGTGATGATGGCATATCAGTTGACTCTTGCATCTATTGAAGATTGGGTTATTAATGGAAAATATTAGTTTACACAGAGATATAGTATTGTACCTGATTTTAAACTGTGTGCATGGGTTAAAGAACATATTTATCATGAAATCTATGAGACATTCTTCTAATATTTTCCAATAGAGTTGTATGAGTGGCTATCAGTGTATGCAACAAATAACAGATGGAGTTATAGACCAATTACTAGGACCCATGAAGAGTATCAGGCTTTGTTTGATGCAGATGAACCTTGGACACGTGATGTAGATCATTGGTGGGATGGTGTTGTGAGAATTTATACTTTATAATACGTTGTGTCAATGTATTCTTGTCTGGAAGTTGCTGAGTTTGAATTCTTGTGTGAGCCCAAAGGATCTTACTTATGTGTTATCCATTTAGCAATTAAAATCTTGATGGTAGTGCTGAGTTTAGAGAACCTCCCTATGGCTAGCTAAACATCCCACCACACACAGGGGCAGGATAAGGTGTGGTGAAATATGGTAGACCTTATGGCAGACCTTAGAGCAAAAATAAAAATAGAATAAATGTAGCTTTAGTATAATGAAGCGCAGAAGAGGGAATTGATGAAGAAGCGTGATATTGAGGAGTCTGTGGAATTTCGGAGGATGATGTCTCATGTAGGATTTGAATCTCACGTAGGATATGTGGAGCTAGAGCATCAGGATCTCCCCCACTTAGGAAATCACAATAGAAAATATCCTCCATCTTCTAATGAGAGCGTGTCTTATGAGGAAATATTGAGGACCCCAAGCAGGAATTTGATCCTACCTAACAACTCATCCCTTGCATTTGGTGTTCGAATTCCAAAAATAACTATTGATAAACATGCAAGTGTAAGTAATCGAGTGGATTCATGTGGATATTATTTTCCTTTGAGTATAGAAGTGCATCAAAAAACATCTATGGCATCATAGGTGATAGATTATTTGTTGTTTGGAGGACGAATTGGAGGAATATTTTATGGCACGTCATCAGGACAGAATGTGGGCATGTAGAAAATTAAAAAACACATCTGGAAGTATGACAACTATAGTCAATTTCTTTACCAACACCCTAGATGCATTGGCACCTCATCTAATGGAAGGTTGGATGCTCACCCAAAGCATGAAAAGGTACCAGGTCCCTCTTTTTGATGCCATATTTTTCAAGGAGTTAACATGCATGAAGATACATTCCATACCCATAACATATAAACTATTTCAAAGCATAAACTAAACAAATCATATCCATATGCAAGGTGAACTAAACAAGGATCAATATTATATTTTCCATACAATAACTAATAATAGAGATATCAACAATCAATATCTATCCACAAATATCCATTATATTAATCCACCAAAAGACAATAATTGAATACAAGAAAATTACCATCACAAAGTCATGCAAGCAAATACACCAGCAACGTAACTCTATCTCAATCTAGCATTCCTCTAAGTCGTGCAAATAAATACATATATATATAGGGGTGGGGAACTTTCCCTTTACCTCCCATGCACTCTCAAAATAGGTTTCATGCTCAAAATAGCTATCTGTTATAAAAGAAACTAAGGAAGCATGCAAACTTCACCTAATAATAGATTACGTATAATTAACTCTAGATATAATCTTATTATTAGCTCAAACTTCGCATAAAGCTTGATCTTCCACTTGCTCCGAAAATAGCCATTTCTTCATCCATAAGTCTTATTGTTCTTATCCAATGTGTTCTTAGCTCTTAATCCTATTCTTAGCCCGTATCATATAAAATGGATAAGTACCAAAATATGAATTTCATGACACACCCTTCTTCTATTGAAATTTTGTGTGCCTACTTGCCCCCTTCCTACGTACCCCATCCTTATGAGCCACTAACACTTAGGAAATATTTTATCTAGTCAAAAATACCCCACACTAGCTTCATTACCACCCCTAAAAATAGGTAATCACGCCTTGTCTCTCCAAGAATAAATAAAAGGGATAAAATAATATCTATACATAATGAATGAATATATACCAAAACATATTCTAGGCACTTTATTCCTATGAAGGAAGAAGTGATTCAGGGTATTCATTCTTGATGTATGCCTCTAACTCATTTCAGACACTGAGTGCCTTCTTTTTCTGTTTAGGGATGTCTGCAAGTACTCCATCCATCTCCTCCAAGGTTATATTTTCTCCCTCGTTATTTAGCACCCTAAAGATTTTTGTTAAACTATAAACCATCCCATCCATTACATCCATACGTCAAGCTATAAGTTTCCCAACTTCCTTTATCTTTACCTTGTGAGGATCCTGGGCTGCTGCAAGTACATTGCATGTTCTTGCTAGTAATGTCAGCCTCTCCTCACTCCCAAGAGTCTCATTCTTATTCATGGTTAGGACCTCATTTTCTTCTACCAACTTCATTGTTTTAATGATTGTCTCAGGGTATGAACACATATTTAGCACCGTGTATTCCTTCTTCATTTCATCCTTTAATGTTTTTAATAAAGAGCCATACCTAACTATTCAGAGTGCTATTGTACCTTTTTTATCTCCTTATTAGCTTAGTTGCACTCTCCAAACTACTTCTTAATCAACAAGTGAACATAGCATTGTAAAAATTGCAAGGATGGTTGATAGATTTGTTCGGTATGTTCATAAATATTCATATGTGTATCAATAATATATTTCCCCAACTATAGTAATTTTTATGCCTTTCAAAGAACAAGTAAATCCCATGCGCATTGGCCTATCACCCAGCGGGCATTAGGCGCTCACCCGAGGCACACGTGGGCGTTGAGCCCCTCCTTTATGTGAGTTGTGTGAGAATACATTATTTATGACAAAAATTAAGTGAGGAGAATGTAAATGGACCATACATTCATCTTAGAGCTTAGAATGGGATTCTAGACCAATGTATTCATTCAAATTAGGAAAACATTACAGAACATAGATATGAAACATAACAAAAAGGAAATACACAGGGGTTTATACTCACTCATATGAAATATATATAAGACCGATCTATAAATATATAAGTAAAACTGGAACCACATATATCCATATTAAATATGTTTGGTAATCACATTATATTCATTGAGGCTATCACAAATCCATATAATAGTGCAGACTAAATTCATGCATCAGAACTTAGACTTAAACCCCTCATAGTACAAAGAAGGATATTCAAACCCATCCCCTTGATACATCATAATCTTACATATCCTCTAAACTCAACCGATAAAACCCCCACAGTATTTATGCATAGATTCATCTCTTTTTCATTATATTCATTCCTCTTTCTCTATCGGGCGCTTGTATTTATAGCCTCAAAAAGCACCGCAATGCCTTTCTGAAGTTGTAGATCAACTGCCAAGTGTCCAAGTGGTCCTCTATGGAAGCATTCTCCTTTAGACTCAATCTCTCCATTCTTCCCAATGATGACCTTATGGAATCTTCTATCATAAGGTATATTCCTTTCGTGGGCACCAAGTTGCCAAGTTGGCACCTTATCCACTCCGCATGCGCAGTCAGGTCATGTTTTCCTTGTGTTTTTCCTGATATGCCAAATATGGCTAAGTCCCAAAACCTTTTCTCTGCCTTGCACACGCGTGCCACTAGTTCTACCAAACCCCCCTAAAACCATGTCCTGTGCACTTTCTCCTTGTGCGCCCTTCTTCAAATAGGCCTTGTGCACCCACGCACCTTCTTGTACTTAGCCAATATTTTAGGGGCCTAACATCACCCCACACTATGCTTGTTCTCCACCCTTGGGAACATTTTCTCAATCAATAAAGAATGACCATCCTTGAATAATTTGGGGAAAGAATAAAGGAATGAAGAATTTCATGAAGAATGAAAGAATGGGGAAACTATGATTACTTCTGCAAGAGGAGAGGAAAATCTCTCTTCAAGTCTACCTCTAACTTTCTCCAGACATCAACTTCGCTCTGCACCTATCGAAATTGGTCGCTAACTAGGGTTCTCACCTCTTCAAAGCCTAGCCCTTCTTCTTGGGTATTCATCATTTCCATGATCCCCTCCAATATTTTTACCAAATCCTCGAGCTTGTCCATCCTTCGAGTTATCTATGGATATAACTCCTTCAACCAGTTCTTGATTGATCCCCATAAGGTCTCAATACCCTCTGATTTATTCTCAACCTTGGCTAGAATTCTGCCATGTTCCGCTCTATTCCCCTTGTTATTCTCTTGGAAATCCTTGAATTCCATTTCATGAGGGGCCACCAGAATGCTTAGCACTCTATCTCTATCAGCATATTTTTCATAGGCGGCCTGAGTGACTTGGGCAATGGCTTTCACATCACCGATGACTTTATTGTACTGAGCAATAATTTCCACAAACTTCATCTTGTCCTCCTTCTCTTTACGTGTCGATTCCTCTTCTGTAGATTCCAAGGCTAGTGGTCACCTTTCAATTGTGAGGACACAGGTCAAGTCCTCTAGGCACTCTCAGAGAGGATCCATACTTCTACGCTGGTGGTGTTAGATATGGATGCTTCAAGACAATAACATCTGTGATCATATATACTTCTTTGTAAACCTCGCGTACCCTTTCCTTCTCATCTTTTAACTCACACCTTATTTGAGTGTTGATTAGTTCTTCTTGCTTTAAGTCCTTAGTATTTTTAGTGAGCTCTTCTCCTTTCTTCTCCATGTTCTTCCTCTAGGAACCTCACCCTATCATTCCTCTCTAAATATTCTGGCTTCTAATTCAACCAAAACCTTGCTCAATGCATTGCATATTTTTTCATCTGATAGCTGCTAAGCATTTACCAAGGGGTTGACTCCTTTTGACTCTAGTACCTCCATTATTTCCCCCTATCTTACTTTGAACTTCGGCTCATCGATGTGGGACTCAAATGCCCAAGAAATCATTTTCCACATCCAAGGGTATGCACCTTCCTCATAAAATGATTCTATAGAAAAAAAATTGCTCCATTGGTATTGGTGCATTGAAAGTACACGCACAACACCTTATTCAGATCATCAATGTAGCCCATACCCTAAAATTTTGATGCTTCAGAATTATTTCTCCCTATGCGCATGGCCTTAGGAAATCTCACATCCAAATTGAGATCTCCTCACATGCTACCTTATTCCATTTATACACTCTCCTCCTTAGCTTCCTTCATCACCACGTCTGTGTTGCATTCCATTTCTTTCTCTACCAGTTCCTTGATGATTTTTGCTACTTCTTTCTCCATGGCCTCATCTACATGTTCCTTTGTGAGGCTTGGGGTCCTTTTTCCTTTTGTAACTTCTTCCCCACTTACACCCTTTCCTTAATTCTCAGCCTCTTCTCCATCGTCCTTCTCTTCATCTTCTTCGTTATACTCATATATTTCTTCCTCAGAGTCATGTATTTCATAGATAGGATGGTCTTCACCTCCTGGTTCATCTTCATCATCATCATTCATCACTTATGCCGATGTAGGCATCTAAACACTCCATCTCTTTTGAATCATCTGCATCCGCCACCTTATGTCTCTTCCTTACTGGGGATTCTAGTAAAGGAGATTCTTCTTTTTATTTTCCCTTGGTAGGTTATTTCTTCCTTGGTAATTCCTCATGAGTGAGGGGTTCTTCATGCTCCAGCACCTCTTCTTCTAAATAATTTACTTTTATTAGATACTTCTTCCTCCTGTACATAATTACTAGGCTTAGTGCTTGTCTCTGGCACGTTTATTGTCTGTGTAGTTTGCACACTTTGTGCCTTCTGCACTTCTTCTCTTTCTCTCTTTCTAGGTGTGGCCTTCTTCCTTCCTATAGGATCTTCAGGAATGAAGACATCATTCTCCAAATAAGTTCCTTTTCAAAATTTGGCCTTATGTGAAAGTATATCCTTACTGCAGCCCTTCTAGCAATTCACAGTGTTATAGGCTTCATCATTTCTATCTCGTGGGAGACATATCTCTCCACATATGTGTGCTTCTTTGGTAAACTAGCTTTCAACGCAACTTGCAGTGGTCTACATCTACCTCACTAAGGTCAAAACTTAGTCTCTTGGCCTTCTTGAACTAGTTAACTTCATCTTGGAAGTATAATGCGGTGAAGGAAAAGGGAAGTTTTCACCACAGACTCATGTTTTCATCTGTCAACCTAAATCTGCCAATGTAAAAGTGTTGGTACACTAAAAATTTGGCCTCTCCATTCACAAGAATGGGAAACTAGTTTGGGATTATCCACTCAACCCCGAATGCATCATACATTCTCTTCATACCATTTCTCCAGGCGTGCCTTGTGAGAGGCCATCATGGTTTCACAAGTATATTTTGTAAACCTCTTCGCAGGCTAGGGATCCTCTTCTCGATATTCTCAACCAAATTTTTTTGGCCCATTGGGCACTCCAATTTCTAAAAACATGATAGTGAGGAGGATGTTATGAAAGAGTATCTTTTCAACCTCCTGCATGTTGCTTATAATTTCATCTGCTGATGAAAGCGGACAAGTTGTAGATGGTCCCTTATGATATCTTCCTTCATATGTGTTGGCAAGAAATTTTTTCGGGGTGGAAAAACTTATGGATTTCTTGCCAACACTCTAGGAATCTAAGTCCCTCTACTTAACTGATACAACTTTCTATATGTGCATGCGCGAGAAAATTTTGGATTTCTGTGGTGGTCTTTTGACCGAGGGATCCAACATGGGCACTCCATTGACCCTGCGGCAAAAGCTAGCAATCTCTTGCTAGGGAAGTATTCGTCTGTAGAGTAGGAAAGGGGAGTGAGAAAAGAGGTAGGAGAACTAATGTTGTAGGTAGAAAATTAGATTCCTGCACAGACACACTAGTTAGAAACTTCAACACATGCATTTATCGGAAGAAACAACTCTGCGAACAGCAACAAGACCAAATAGAACTCACCGATCACCAAGTATCAAGGAACCCCTTCGTCAAAGAAAGCTAGAAACTCCTTCTTCTTGTGTTGATTGCACAACTCAAAGTTGTACATAATGTGGGAATGGAATAAATTTGAGAGGGGAAGAGAGTAGAAGAAAATGGCTATCTCCTTTGCTTTCTCTAGGTACAATGCACTCTTAAGTCTACAAGATCAATTACCAACCCTTTGAAATGGGAATGGCTTTACAATTTATAGAATAGAATATGAGTCTTCATCTTCCTCATGACCTTTTGAATACCTTAATATGACTTAAGACTGTTCATATTCCACTTTAAATATTTAAGTCCCTTTTATAATAGCAAGGTGACTTAATTTACATTATGTTTCTAAAGTCACTTTTAAGTGACTTAAAGGTATATCAAAAAGTGCAAACCCCAACGAAGAATTAGAAAATTTGAAAGTGAGAGAAAGTTGGGGGAAGAGGAGAGAGAAAGAGAGAGAGAGAAGAAGAAGAGGATATGTCTGCCGATGAAGTCTGTTGATCCTCATTGATGGAAAGCTCCAAATACGGAAAAGTTTTGAATGTCCCATTGTGCCAAAACTTCCCTTTGAGTGTGACTTACTATTTTAGTAAATGATCATTTCCACTATTTTCTTCTCTAGATAATCATTCTAGCCTTTTGGAGATCTTCAGTGCACATTGCTCTTTCCATAGCCGCTTTTGATGAAGACTTGCCAAAAATAGCAAGCATGTATAAGAAAACTTACTATTTTTAAAAAGTGTGTTTCCAAGGCTCGATTTGTGATGGAACATAAATTTTTGGAATCTTCTTATCGTTACGATGACACCCTCCGAATTTCACATAGTTTTTCCCACTAGAATGCCTGGAAATAAATTTTGAAATTTTGACCTAGCAGTGGCTTCGGGTGCAGAGCTGTCATAGCGGCCATTAATGGAGCTCAAAATTTTCAGGTCTGGTTTTTGTCTCCATTTGCAATGAAAACAACTCCATTGCAATATATTTTTCATTTGGAACTCCTGTGTAAGTTTTGAGCTCGTTTCCATTGCCGGAATGATGGGAAATTCGACGAATGTGAGCCGGTGCACAAAGTGAGGGTTTTGTTGGAGAAAATGATTTTGGACACCATTTTACCTCTTGTTTTTTGGATCTTGATCACCTTGAAAAATGAGGAATTCTAAAAAATACACCATCTCGATCTGACTTTTATCTTGCAAGATATGAGGATTTTTCGATCAGGTGGCTTCACAGTTATCTGGCAAAAAACCTCCATTTTTCTCTTCATTCTTTGTTATTTCACTCCATTTTTCTATGAGGCCTAGATATTTCAATGCATTCATGGTTTTCATAGTTTATGTGACCATGGCGGAGCTAGTTTCAGAGCAACAATGGTGGACCGGGTGTCTGGATAAGTCATGCACGGAGCCATGGCAAGGTATGAAGTTGTGAAGGAGAAATGACAGGAAGAAAATGGCTAAGTGCTGGATTTAAACTTTCAAAACATGCACATGGATGGGGATGGGTACACTGGTTTATGTCCCTGATTTCCCCTGACCTTAGGGACACGAGGGACATAAATTTTCCAACTGTGGTCAAGATGATTGCCATGTGTCCTTGATCCAACGGCAGGGAATGGGATGCTCCAAAAATGCACCTGGGGGCTGAACTGTGGTCAACGTGGGTGTCCAGAAGACTCCCCATAGGGGCCTGGGTTGAATTTTTCAAGGTCTATGATGTCCCCCACCTCAGGTTCATAAGGGACATCAAATTCCACGGTGGTCTTAGAGATGACACGTGGGCGCCCGATCCAACGACAGGGAATGCATGCTCCAAATAAGCACCCGGGGGCTGAACTGTCAAGTCTGGAGGTCATATGAGGGTCCCAGAGGTCACATGAGGGATGGGTGACATTTTACAAGGGCTGATGTACCTGACCTCAGGGAATATTGGGGGACATGAAATCCCACCATGCTCCTAGTGCTGACACGTGTCCTCTCGAAAAAATGACTATGTCCTGAACTGCCTTTGAGAGGGTAACTTGGAATGAAGATAACTTGAGCTCCCGGTGGAATTGCTTGGTGAAAATTTTATATAATCCTGACTGGAAATGGAATTTTTAATCTAATAATGTGGGTCTCCATGTCTTAATTCTACAATATGATTCCTTGAAAAATCATGGATTTTTTAATCTAGGACTCCACTTGTGCCTGAGAAAAACTGCCTTCCAATCATATGCGCCAAGGTGTTGTGAAAAATATTATTTTACTATCATATAGGTATTGGAATCCTCTTTCCGAAGATGTTTTTTTTTTACTTCCAACTGCTATCTAGAGCTCTCAAAATCTTCTTCTGAATCCCAGCATAGTTGTTTTAGGCCTGTGTACCGCCTAGGCTTGAGAACCTTGTTTTTCTCTCAAACTGCTCCAAGTATTTCAAAACTTCCCAAAGCCTTCCAAAATAATTTCCATGATGTTCTAATGTATTAAATTCATGTCCATGTTTAATTTTTTCCTTAAGTTCCACTCCAGGGGGTTGAATCCAATCCTGGGAAGGCCAGTGATAGCCCTTCCCAATACTGCCTAGAAGATAACATCTTTTCAAAACTCCCTAAAATCACCTAGGGGGAATGAATAGAATTTCCTAAATCACCTAGGGACCAATTTGACAATCAAATAGAGGGTGAATAGACTAACGGATTTGGCTTGGGGTTCCTAGGAATGATAAAACATGAAAAAATTCGACATCTGGGTATAGTTGTCATGCTCAGAAATTGTCAATTTCCGTGTTACACATTTTCACGACAACAATGCGTTCATCCATGCCTTGTTTACTCGTGTCCATATTTATTGATCATTGATTTTGGTTACTAGGAGTGCATCCCATTCTCATCATTGGTTCTGGTATTTCTAAGATATCAAAGTATCTCAAACCCTTCTTGTAGTCATATGCGGCTACCAGTCTCCTTGATAACCTCTTTGTTGCTTAGATCATCATCAATTCTCTCTCCCTCATAGGAAAGGCCCTATGAACTTGGGAAATCAAATTGGGGAGTTATGTGCATTTTTTTTCCCCATAAAATAAAATTTGTCTTTGTGAATGCATGACATAAAACCACTTGATAGAGGTGCTCAAGTTTTCCGAAGTAGGGTAATTTGTAAAGTTACAGTAACCCTTCCTTCTCTAATTTAACTTTTACTTCATCACTATATATAGGTCATGCCCTCCATTATCCTCTTGTTTTTTGGGAAAACCAAATCCAAATTCTATTTCTTTCTCTGTCATGTTGGTGCAATGATTATAGTCACTTACGAACATCTTCTGTACATGTTTGACTCCCATTCTTTTCCTAGGAATACCCCATCTGGGTACTGCATTTCCGCATACCATTCTTCGGGTGATGCTCGTAACAATGGCAGTCAATCTACTTCCCTTTCCCTTGGCCCTTTGTTTTCTTTCATGAAATGGTTGGTTTCCTTGGTACCATTATTCTGATCGGTGCTAACACTTAGATCCTCTTCCCCTTGATCTACTCTACTACTATGTCCAATCCTGAAAGCTCAATATTGCATGAAGAAACTCTTCTAACTTCGTGCCCTATCCGCCAAACCCCAACTAGAATAATCCTTCCACAAGATGGTGCTTCTTCAACAAACTTCCCCATGCCCGTGTACTCCTTCCAAACTGGTTTGTAGATTTACCCTAGTCACGCACTCTTAGATATCTTAAATTATTTCTTTTCACAGATCACTTTTGGATTCCCTAGTTCACGATATCTCCTTTCAATTCGTAATCGCAAGGTAAAATAATGAATTTCCCAGCTTCTTATTTATAGCTTTTTCTCTCTTTCCAGCATTAAATGCTATTTTACCTACAACTTTACTTAACACTAAATGCATATTTTTCCATCAAGCTATCCTTACGCACCTTCACATTATGTGCCCAATCTTGCACGAAAAAAATTCTACAACCTTCATTGGCTGCAAACAATCCATCCTAACATAAGACTCTTACATGTGCATGTCAACAGTGCTGAAGGAAAATTCTTTTGTCCTTCACCTTATTTTTTTTCTCTTGCATACCCTCGTGTTGTTTCTACGCTTCTTCCTCCGCTATACATGGTTTCTCTAAAGTCTTATCCTAACACCAACCTTTTTCATCTACCCTTCTTCCATGAACTTCCTTCCACTAGGGACATTCACTGCAACTTCCTATGCCATCTCATCTTTGCACTATACTCTGCATTCTTCCACCCTACACTTAAAATGATGTGTGGTCCTCTACACATATACATCCTTTAAAAATTAATGTGGTTACCCGGCACCCAAGGTGACAAACAAACAATAGAACAAATGATGAGAAAGGGAAACACAAGAAAATAAATTACATAAAGGGAATTTCTAAAACTAACTAGCAATATTTGCCTTATTACAAACACCAAGAAGACTTATTTATAGTAGGGCTTCAGCCTACTCCCATTGAAATGGCCCTGGCAACTTGGTCCCCATCCAGCGCTCTCAACTGGCATGTTCTTGAATCAAGGATGTCCGAGGATGATATAGGAACCCCAACCAATGGACTTTCAACTTCACGAGATGGTGCACAGAAACTTGCAATCATATAAAAAAACCATCTACCCAACCTCAAATTTTTTATTTTTGATGTGGCGATCATGACAGGCATTTTTTTTATCCTTTTCATCCTTTTGACTCCACCTAGCCAATGATTGTCCTCTCGTCCAATTTCATCAATTTTTCAATCCTTTCCTCCACTACTTTTTCATCAGCTAATCCTTCTACATGCACTATATGCAAAGAAGGCAAAATGAATTCAACAGATAGGACAACCTCTGCGCCAAATACCAATTGAAATGGCATGGATTTATTCAACCTCTTGTAGGTTTTCCTATATTCCCATAGAACTACTGATACTTTGTCATCCCAATCTTGTCTTCCAATGTCACAAAACTTTGTCTTAGGGTATGGCTTAGTATTTTATGCCTTTCAAAGAACAAGGAAATCCCATGCGCATTGGCCTATCACCCAATGGGTGTTGGGTGCTCACCCGATGTGTGCGTGGGAAACGAGCCCCTCATTTATGTGGAGTTGTGTGATAATGCAATTATTTACGATAGAAAATTAAGTGAGGAGAATGGAAACGAACCATACATTCATCTTAGATCTTAGAACGGGCTTCTAGACCAATGTATTCATTCAGATAAGGAAAGAATTACTGAACATATATCTGAAACATAATAGAAAGGAAATGCATAGGGGTTTATACCCACCTCATATTAAATATATTTAAGACCAATTCATATAGATATAAGTAAAACTAGAACCACATATATCCATATTAAATATGTTTGGTAATTGCACTACATTCACTGAGGCTATCACAGATCCATATAATAGTGCACACAAAAGTCATGCATCAGAACTGGACTTAAACCCCCCATAGTACAAAGAAGGATATTCAAACCCATCCCCTTGATACATCAAACTCCTATAGATCCTCTAAACCCAACCCATATAACTCCCACAGTATTTCTGGATAGCTTCGCATATTTTCCATTCTATTTATTCCTCTTTCTCTGTCGAGGTGTTTGTATTTATAGCCTCAACAAGCACCGTCAATGCCTTTCTAAAGTTGTATATCAGTTTCTAATTGTCTAAGTGGTCCTCCATGGAAGCATGCTCCTTCAGACTCGAGCTCTCCATTCTTCACCATGATGACCTTATGGAATCTTCTATCATAAGGTATATTCCTTTCGTGGGAACTAAGTTGTCAGGCTGGCACCTTATCCACTTTGTATGTGCAATCGGGTCATACTTTCCTCATATTCTACCCGAATATGCCAAATATGGCTAAGTCCCAAAACCTTTTCTCTACCTTGTGTGTGCGTGCCACTGGTTCTACTAAACCCTCCTAAAACCATGTCATGCATGCTTTATTTTTGCGCGCCCTTCTTCAAATAGGCCTTGCACACCCACACGCCTTCTTATACTTAGCCAATATTTTAGGGGCACAACACCAACTCTTCCGCAAAATCCAAAATATTATTTTGTTTCTCTTTATCCTTCTTCCATCCCTCAGATAACCATTCCAATTTTTCTTTCAGACCCTTATTCTCCTCAAATAGATCTCTTAGCCTAACTGATTTATCTATATTTTGCGCACCACTTCAGCTATCATCTTGTTCAAGGCATTACTTACCTACTCATCGGTAAACTATGTAGGCTTCACCATATAGTGTGTGGATTAGGATTTCTTCTTCATCTCCTCTTAACGCATGTATCTTCTTTCACATCATAATCATGTTCATCAATATGATTTTGATGTTCCAAGAGAGTTTCTTTCTTATGCGTAAGTTGGCCTTCTTAGGGTCCAATAGTTCCCATCCATAAATCTCCTCACGTGCGCAGTCGCGCAAAGTGACATAAATTTTGTGCACCCATAGTGAAGGCGGTAAATCTTCCTACCCCTCTATTCTAGAGTCTCTCACACTGCTAAATGTGGTGCTGAATAGGATGATTACCATTATACATGTAGATTTGAGTAGGTGCATTACCCCTGATAAAATCGCGTTGTTTATAGAAATTCTCATTTCATTCCATTCCATGAGATTATCCTTGTGAACCATCCACCAATGTTTTGTTGTCCTGGCATAGTGTATATACTAACATATTTATTTTGTCCACTTGATCCTTCCATTATTCCTCCATGGCGCGTAGGAATAATGTGGGGTCTCCTTCTCTAGTGTACCGGAGTACAGAGTTGTTACTTATCCTCCCAATATAACAAGGCTTATCTCTTCACATAGATGTACTTCTTACTTCACACCCAACCATCTCATAAGTTCCATGTGCCTAATCATCACAAGTAATACTTGTAGTATCACTAATAGACTGTGCATCTTTCCCACTGGAGGATTCCTTCCTTAGATGGATCAAGTACTTTAAGATTTTAAATGGCAAGCACATAAATTCTGTTCAGGTCTTCCTCACTCAAATGTTCAACATAAGGTGTATATTTCCCATCTATCAAATGATAGTAACACATTCTTCCTTATTCTCAAAAATTATATAACCCTTGTTGAACCATAGATCAGCATTATTTGCATAACACCAAGGGTGCCCAAGTAGAGCTAGGAAGCTTTCTACTTCCGTAAGTGTTAAAACCTCAAAGTCCCAAGTGAACTTGGCTCCTTGTATGGTAATGGATGCATCCTTTAAAACTCCTATCGGGATGGCCTTGGTTCAATTTTCAATAAACTATACATTAGAGGATGGCTATAATAGAGGTTTTCCCATCCATACCCATGCATATAAAGTAAGCACGTTAACTTCCACACCTGTTTCAATCAATATATTTCTCAAAATCCACCCATCTAGAATAGCATTCAGATTGATCTCCTTGTCATAATCCAGAGCTTTGAGGTGCAGAGATTAGCATGTAATATTTGCCATCCATTCTCAATGCATGCGTATAGATTATTTAATTTTAATGAATTCCCTAGTAATGGAATAATATTATCCTATCACATCATATTACATACCTCTTTCAAATCATCAACATCTGATTAGACCATCTCTGCTACCTTTTTTTGTTCACCAGCTTCCATGAATATTCCTTTAAACATTGTATTTCACCTAGAAGATCTCTGAGAACCTCCATGCTCTCTTGATAAACCTCCTTCTAATGTGTATGATCTAGGTATCTTGCATGGAATACCTATTCCCTGGTAATGGTAGGATTTTTTGGTAATGCTTCTCTAGAACACAGCAGCTTTAGTGCATGTAGTAATTTTAATAAATACTACCTCAATTTCTGGTGTCAACTTTGGCATCCATCTGATTTTCCATTGTGCATTGTATTCTAACCATCTATGTGCCCTTGTTTTCCTATTTATTTTCCTTGCTAAGATATTTGTATAAGTCTAGGAACTCCTCATAGTTATGATTATTTCCACAAAAATAACTAGTAATATTATGATGGAATTCATGCCTATAGTGGTCAGGAGATCTACACATATAACATGTTCCCTAAGGGAACTTGCCTTGTCCACAACCACGGTATCCTCGACCTCTGCCACGACCTCCTTCAAAGCACCCTTGAGTATGATCATGATCCTGGTGCTCACTTTTACCTTTAGAGTTATCTAATACTCCTGTCTTTCATACACCAATACCAATGGCATCATGGATCTGATCAATCAACCTAGATTCTTTGGTATTGTGAGTCATAGACCAAAAAATATTACAGTAGCAAGATACATTTTTCATTATCACACATTGTAACAATTAGAAGTGACTTGCATCATGGTCTAAATGACATATCTCACAATCTAGCAATAATGAATACACTAACCTGCAGGGACAACTATCCTTAGTCTGCCCCTCAACTTCACAATTTGTACACCAAATCCTAGTGCACATCTTGTGTGTTGAATTAGCTGATAGTTTCTCCAACTGCTTTGTCATAGCTACAATTTGAGCTTCTATGAATGGGCCCACTTCAGTGTCTATACTTCTGACTACGTCAGTGTGCAATTCTCCTTCAAGTGCCTTGCATGGATCCATATATGTCTTATGTGACAGTGCCCTCCTAAAAGGTGTGATCAAGCCTCTGATAAACCATTATGCATGTTGGCTTACATGGATATCATACGAAATTTTAGAAAAAAAATCTTAAAATGGGCATCATATTCCTGAACACTCTCGGTAGTGCCCTACTTAATAACCTTGAGCATGCTTATACTCTTATGCTCGAACTCGGGATATAAAATTCCTTTAGGAAAGCATCCCATAACATTATATAATCTACGCACGTCTGATCAGGGTCAAACTTTCTATACCAACTATATGTGCATCCTTGCAACGTAGTTGCAAATTGACTTGCCTTATGCTCAGAAGTTGTGATCCCTTTTTCATAGCACAGTATCTCACACATGTGCACATTCTCAGCATCATCCTCTATTCCCCTATACTCTAGAAGATGAAGTGATATCTCTATGTAAATATTATGGGGTTGGTGAGGACCATGCCCACCAGATCCAAAACCCCTGTGTTACCTCTTCCTCTAGA
Source organism: Taxus chinensis (assembly GCA_019776745.2). NCBI lineage: Eukaryota > Viridiplantae > Streptophyta > Pinopsida > Cupressales > Taxaceae > Taxus > Taxus chinensis. Next base: position 813,037,501 of record CM034151.1, on the reverse strand, counting down.
CCTACCATATTCACCAAATATAGAGCCACCTATGCCCCCTAATCCTCCACATGTAGCTAGAAGTGAACTAGAGGATGTAGTTCCTTGTGTCCTAAAAGTGGTACTAAACTGAACTCCTATAGTCTGCGAGGTGGTACTACTCCAAGAAGTGAGTCCAAAATTCTACACGCCTCAGTTTTGCATCAATGACGTACCTAAAAAGGTACCCCCAAATAACAAGGAAGATGTATTGCCCAACCATAGATGTATTTTCTATTTGATTCAATCTTGTTTTTCTACTTCCAAAATAACTTGTTAACTACTGGCTATACTAGAAATTGGAAAACCCAAACACAAGGGCTAGGTTGCTAGGTAGATTCAGATACGCACCTACATCCCATGTCATCTCTACTAGAAATATCTCAAAAGAGGTCGATGATGCTTCCCTATCATGCTTACCTAAATGGGGGATTTCCAGATGCTCTTAATCTACTCCCTTTGCATGAGTTCCCAAATCCTTCCTGATCCATCTCTCTCCTCAATGCCATCTGTTCTGTAATCCTCACATTTCTTCTCTAACACCCTCTTTTGTACCTCATTGTACTTAAGTTTCCCTTCTTCTCTTTTCCTCTCTACCGCTAGGTCTGCCATCCTTCACAAAACCTACTCCTACCCCAACGCATGGTGGGGTTTAGCTAGCCATCAGCTTCTCTTCCAAATTTAGGGTTACCATCAAGATTTTAATCACTAGTGGAATGCCTTGCAGGTAGGTTCCCCTAGGGATAACGTAAAAACTAGAACTCATCTACGTCTGGGCAAGAATAGTGGAAATTGATTACTCCATAATATATCTATTCAAAAACAACCACAAAACCAAGTATCCACAACATGCATCCAATAAATCAGATCAACATCATTTATGGCCTAAAATTCTTCCTACGTCCAAAAAAGTGTTTAAACCTCTAATTCCTTTTAGATGCATAAACAATTAGCCACTTGTACAGATCTATCAGAAAGATATCAAAGAAAATCTCATATAAAAATTCATATAAGTTCTATTCCACCCACGCACGCATGTCAAACTTAGAACCAGTGTTGAATCTTCGAGTGTATTCTTCTTATAGATTTACTATCCACTCCTCAACACTTAATAGGGTCACGGTAGTCTTATACGAAAACATCCTTGAAAAGAGTCACGACAAGGAACAATTATGAGGCCTAGAATTTACGTGAATACCCAGGAGACATTGGCCACCTCATCATCTAAGCTGAGAACTCCCAAAGCCTGAAAAGGTACCAGGCCCTTTTAGTTTATTGTATAGATGTAGTGAGGATGAGGTTAAAAATATCAATATTTAAATAAACATAAACATTCCACAGTGCATACACAGATCTCATCTCAGAGATCATGTGAACTAAACAATAACTATAATAGATTATTAACATATAAGAACCAGATTCATCGTGCACATTTTCACACACAACAATACGTTCAGCCATGCCTTGGTTACTCGTGTCCATCTTTCTTGATCATTGATTTTTGGTTACTAGGAGTGGGCATCCATTCTCATCACCAATTTTGGTATTTCTAAGATGTCAAAGTATCTCAACCCTTCTTGTAGTCATATGCGCTACAGTCTCTTGATAACCTATTTTATCGCTTAGACACATCATTCTTCTCTTCTTTTCCCCTCATAGTAGGCCTATGAACTTGGAAAATCAAATGGGGAGTTATGTGTCATCTTTTTCCATGAAAATAAAAATGGTCTTTGTGAACGCGTGAACTAAAGCCATTATCGAGTCAACTCAGTTCGAAGTAGGGTGTTAATTCGTAAAGTTGCCCTAGACCCTGCCTTCTCCAATTTAACTTTTAATTCGTCGCATATATAAGGCATGCCTTCCATTTTCCTCTTGTTTTTTGGGAAAACCAACCTCCAAATTCATTTCTTTCTCTGTCATGTTGGTGCAATGATTATAGTCACTTACGAACATCTTCTGTAGGTTTGACTCCCATTCTTTTCCTAGGAATACCCCATCTGGGTACTGCATTTCCGCATACCATTCTTCGGGGTGCTCCGCAACAATGGTAGTCTATTTTCAATTTCCCTTTCCCTTTTTTTTATTTTTTTAACTGGTTGGTTTCCTTGGTACCATTACTTCTGGGTCGGTGCTAAAACTTAAATCCTCTTTCCCCTTGCTCTACTCTATCCTATTCTGTCCAATCCTAAAGCTTCAATCTTGCAAAGGAAACCTCTCTAACTCCATGCCCTATCCACAAAACCCCTAACTAGAATAATCCCTTCCACCAGATGGTGCTTCTGCAACAAAACTTCCTCCCATGCTCTTGGGGGTACTCCTTCCCAACTGGTTTGTAGATTTACCCTAGTCACGCACTCTAGATCTCTTAAATTTCTTCTTCACACAGATCACTTTTGGATGCCCTAGTTTGTGAGATATCCTTTCAATTCATAATCGCAAGGTAAAATAATGAATTTCCCAGCTGTTATTTATAGATTTATCTTCTTTCCAGCATTTAATTGTTATTTTACCTACAACTGTACTTAACCTAAAATGCAAATTTTTCCATTAAGCCTGGCCTTACGTGCCTTCACTTATGTGGCCCAATCTTGCGCGAAAAATCTACAACCTCTTGGCCGTAAACAATCCTCCTGACAGAAGACTCTTACATGTGTGTCAACAGTGCTAAAGGAAATTCTTCTGTCCTTCACCTGATTTTTTCTCTCGCTTACCTTGTGTTGTTTCTATGCTTCTTCCTCCACTATACATGGTTTCTCTGAAGTCTTATCCTAACACCAACCTTTTTTGTCTACCCTTCTTCCATGCGCTTCCTTCCACTAGGCCATTCACTGCAACTTCCTGTGCCATCTCATCTTTGCACTATACTCTACATTCTTCCACCCTACACTTAAAATGATGTGCAGTCCTCTACGCATATACATCCTTTAAAAGTAATGTGGTTACCGGCACCCAAGTTGAAAAACAAACAACAGAACAAATGACGAGAAAGGGAAACACAAGAAATAAATTACATAAAGGGAAATTCTAAACTAACTAGAAATACTACGTTATTACAAACACCAAGAAGACTTATTTATAGTAGGGCTTCAGCCTACTCCCATTGAAATGGCCTGGCAATTTCGTCCCATCTAATGCTCTCAACTGGCATGTGCTTGAATCAAGGATGTCCGAGATGATATAGGAACCCCATCCAATAGACTTTCAACTTCATGAGATGGTGCAAAAACTTGCAATCATATAACAAAACCATCTACCCAACCTCAAATTGTTTATTTTTGATGTGGCGATCATGCCATGCCTTTTGTTTAGCCTTTTCAACCTTTGGACTCCACCTAGTCAATGATTGTCTCTCGTCAAATTTCATCAATTTGTCAATCCTTTCCTCCACTACTTTTTCATTAGCTAATCCTTCTACACGCACTATACACAAAGAAGGTAACATGAATTCAACAGGTAGGACAACCTCTGTACCAAACACCAATTGAAATGGCGTGGATTTATTCAACCTCTTTTATGTTTTCCTATACGCCCATAAAACTATTGATGCTTTTTCATCCCAATCTTGTCTTCCAATGTCACAAAATTTCTTAGGGTATGGCTTAGTATTTTATGCCTTTCAAAGAACAAGGAAATCCCATGTGCATTGTCATATCACCCAGTGGGTGTTGGGCGCTCACTCGATGTGTCCATAGGAAACGATCCCCTCCTTTATGTGAGTTGTGTGAGAATGCATTATTACGATAGAAAATAAGTGAGGAGAATGGAAATGAACCATACATTCATCTTAGAGATTAGAATGGGCTTCTAGACCAATGTATTCATTTAGATAAGGAAATAATTACTAAACATATATCTGAAACATAACAGAAAGGAAATGCACAGGGGGTTATACCCACTCATATGAAATATATATAAGACCAATCCATACAGATATAAGTAAAACTAGAACCACATATATCCATATTAATATGTTTGGTAATTGCACTAAATTCACTAAGGCTATCACAGATCATATAATAGTGCAAACAAAAGTCATGCATCAGAACAGGACTTAAACCCCTCATAGTAGAAAGAAGGATATTCATACCCATCCCCTTGATACATCATACTCCTACAGATCCTCTAAACCCAACCCATATAACTCCCACAGTATTTATACATAGCTTCGCATCTTTTCCATTCTATTTGTTCCTCTTTCTCTATCGAGGGCTTGTATTTATAGCCTCAATAAGCACCACCATGCCTTTCTAAAGTTGTAGATCGGTTTCCAATTGTCTAAGTGGTCCTCCATGGAAGCATGCTCCTTCAAAATTGAGCTCTCCATTCTTCACCATGATGGACCTTATGGAATCTTCTATCGTAATGTATATTCCTTTTGTGGGAACTAAGTTGTCAGACTGGCACCTTATCCACTCCGCATGTGCAATTGGGGTCATGCTTTCCTCATTTTCTACCCGATATGCCAAATATGGCTAAGTCCCAAAACCTTTTCTCTATCTTGTGTGTGTGTGCCACTGGTTCTACTAAACCCTCCTAAAACCATGTCATGCGTGCTTTATTTTTGTGCACCCTTCTTCAATAAGCCTTGTACGCCCACACACCTTCTTATACTTAGCCAATATTTTAGGGGCCCAACACCAACTCTTCCGCAAAATCCAGAATATTCTTTTGTTTCTCTTTATCCTTCTTTCCATCCCTCAGATAACCATTCCAATTTTTATTTTATACCCTTATTCTCCTCAAATAGATCTCCTTAGCCTAACTGATTTATCTATATTTTACGCACTACTTTATCTTTCATCTTGTTCAAGGCATTACTTGCTCATCAGTAAACTTTGTAGGCTTCACCATATAGTGTGTGGATTAGGATTTCTTCTTCATCTCCTCTTAACGCATGTATCTTCTTTCACATCAAAATCATGTTCATCAATATGATTTTGATGCTCCAAGAGAGTTTCTTTCTTGTGCGTAAGTTGGCCGTCTTAGGGTCCATTAGTTCCCATCCATAAATCTCCTCTGGTGCGCAATCATGCAAAGTGAAATAAATTTTGTGCACCCATAGTGAAGGTGGTAAAGCTTCCTACCCCTCTATTCAAGTCTCTCACCACTGCTAAATGTGGTGTTGAACAGGATGATTACCATGATATGTGTAGATTTGAGTAGGCACATTGCTCCTGATAAATCGTGTTGTTATAGAAATTCTCATTTCATTCCATTCCATGAGATTATCCCTATGAACCATCCACCAATGTTTTGTTGTCCTACATAGTGTTTATACTAACATATTTCTTTTTTCCACTTGATCCTTCCATTATTCCTCCATGGCGCATAAGAATACTATAGGGTCTCCTTCTCCGGTGTACCAGAGTACAGAGTTGTTACCTATCCTCCCAATACAACAAGGCTTGTCTCTTCACGTAGATGTGCTTCTTACTTCACACCCAACCATCTCATAAGTTCCATGTGCCAATTATCACAAGTAATACTTGTAGTATCACTAATAGACTATGCATCTTCCCACTGGAGGATTCCTTCCTTAGATGGATCAAGTACTTTAAGATTTTAAATGGCAAGCACATAAATTGTGTTCAGGTCTTCCTCACTCAAAGGTTCAACATAAGGTGTAGATTTCCCCATCTGCCAATGATAATAACACATTCTTCCTTGTTCTCAAAAATTATATACCCCTTGTTGAACCATAGATCAGCATTATTTGCATAACACCAAGGGTGCCTAAGTAGAGTTGGGAATCTTTCTACTTCCGTAAGTGTTAAAACCTCAAAGTCCCGAGTGAACTTAGTTCCTTGTATGGTAATGGATGCATCCTTTAAAACTCCTATCAGGATGGCCTTGGTTCAATTTTCCATACCCATGCATATAAAGTAAGTACATTAACTTCCACACCTGTTTTAATCAATATATTGCTCAAAATCCACCCATCTAGACCAGCATTCAGAGTGAACTCCTTGTCATAATCCAAGCTATGAGGGCAGAGATTAGCATGCAAGATCTACCATCCATGTTAATGCATGCATGTAGATTGTTTCCCTTTAATGAATTCCCTAGTAATGTAATAATATTATCCTAGCACATCATATTGCATACCTCTTTCAAATCATCAACATCTGATTAACCATCTCTGCTACCTTTTTTTGTTCCAACTTCCAATTACTATTACTTTAAACATTGTATTTCACCTGGAATATCTCTAAGCACCTCCATGCTCTCTTGATAAACCTCCTTCTAATGTGTATGTTTAGGTATCTTGCATGCAATACCTATTCCCTGGTCATGTAGGATTTTTTTGGTAATTGCTTCTCTGATCACGCAGCTTCAGTGCATTTATTAATTTAATAAATACCTACCCTCAATTTCTAGTGTCAACTTTGGCATCCATCTATTTTTCCATTGTGCGTTGTATTCTAACCATCTATGTGCCCCTTGTTTTTCCTATTTATTTTTCTTGCTAAGATGTTTTTATAAGTCGAGAACTCCTCATAGTTATGATTATTTCCACAAAAAGAACTAGTAATATTATGATGGCATTCATGCCTATAGTGTTTAGGAGATCCACACGTATAACATTTTCCCCAAGGGAACTTGCCTCATCCACAACCACAGTATCCTCGACCTCTGCCACCGACCTCCTTCAAAGTGCCCCTTGAGTATGATCATGATCCTAGTGCTCACTTTTACCTTTAGAGTTATCTGATACTCCTATCTTTTGTACACCAATATCAATGGCATCATGGGATCTGATCAATCAACCTAAAGTCTTTGGTATTATGAGTCATGGACCAGAAAATATTAAAGTAGCAAGATAACATTTTTCATTTCGTGCATTGTAACAATTGGAAGCAGCTTACATCATGTCTAAATGACATATCTCACAATCTAGAATAAGGAATACCCTGACCTGCAGGGAAAAACTATCCTTAGTATGCCCCTCAACTTCACAATTGTACACCAAATCCTAGTGCACATCTGGTGTGTTGAATTAGCTGATAGTTTCTCCAACTGCTTTGTCATAGCTACAATTTGAGCTCTATGAATGGGCCCACTTCAGTGTCTATACTTCTGACTACGTCAGTGTGCCATTCTCCTTCAAGTGCCTTGCATGGATTCCATATATGTCTTATGTGACAGTGCCCTCCTAAAGGTGTGATCAAGCCTCTGATAAACCATTATGCATGTTGGCTTACATGGATATCATACGAAATTTTAGAAAAAAAATCTTAAAATGGGCATCATATTCCTGAACACTCTCGGTTAGTGCCCCTACTTAATAACCTTGAGCATGCTATACTCTTATGCTCGAACTCGGGGATATAAAATTCCTTTAGGAAAGCATCCCATAACATTATATACTCTACGCACGTCTGATCAGGGTCAAACTTTCTATACCAACTATATGTGCATCCTTGCCCAACGTAGTTGCAAATGACTGCGCCTTATGCTCAGAAGTTTGTGATCCCTTTTTCATAGCACAGTATCTCACACATGTGAACATTCTCAGCATCATCCTCTATTCCCCTATACTCTAGAAGATGAAGTGATATCTCTATGTAAATATTATGGGGTTGGTGAGGACCATGCCCCCCAGATCCAAAACGCCCACTGTGTTACCTCTTCCTCTAGACCTAACCATATTCAACCAAATATAGAGCCACCTATCCCCCCTAACCTCCACAGTAGCTAAATGAACTAGAGGATGTAGTGTCCTTGTGCCTAACAGTGGTACTAAACTGAACTCCTATAGTCTGCGAGTGGTACTACTTCCATCAGTGAGTCCAAAATTCTACACCCTCATTTTTGCATCATGAACGTACCTAAAAGGTACCCCCAAATAACAAGAAGATGTATCCCAACCATAGAATGTATTTTCTATTTGATTCAATCTTGTTTTTCTACTTCCAAAAATAACTGTTTACTACTGGCTATACTAGAAATTGGAAAACAAACACAGGGCTAGGTTTCTAGGTAGATTCAGATAACGCACCTACATCCCATGTCATCTCTACTAAAATATCATCAACAAGGTCGATATGCTTCCCTATCATGCTTACCTAAATGGGGGATTTCCAGATGCCTTAAGCTACTCTCCCCTTTGCATGATTTCCAAATCCTTCCTTGCTCCATCTCCTCCCAATGCCATGTTCTGTTAATCTCACAATTTCTTCTTCTCTAAACCCTCTTTTGGTACTCATTGTACTTAAGTTTTCTCTCCCTCTTCTTTCTCTTTTCCTCTCTAATACACCCGTCTAGGGTCTGTCCATCCTTCACAAAACCTACTCCTCCCCCCAACGCATGGTGGGGGTTTAGCAGCCATCCAGCTGTCTCTTCCAAATTTAGGGTTACATCAGATTTTATCACTGTGGAAATGCCCTTGAGGTAGGTTTCCCCTAGGATAACGTAAAAACTAGAACTCATCTACGTCTGGGCAAGAATAAGTGGAAATTGATTACTCCTATATCTCTATCTAATGCAAACAGACACCACAACCAAGTATCCTCCACAATGCCCTCCAATCAGATCAACATCATTTATGGCCTAAACTCTTCCTTACGTCCCAAAAAGTGTTTAAAACCTCTAATAGTCCTTTTAGATTCTAAACAATTAGGCCACTTGTGTACAATCTATATCAGAAAGATATCAAGAAAATCTCATTAAAAAATTCATATAAGGTTCTATTCCAACCCACCATCATGTCAAACTTAGAACCAGTGTTGAATCTCCGATTTATTCTCTTATAGAATTTACTTCCCCTCCTCAACACTTATAGGTCAATCGGTTGTCTTCACACGAACAATTCCCTGAAAAAGAGGTCCGCGACCATGTAATCAATTATGCGGCCTAGAATTACTATGATAACCAGGAACATTGCACAATCACCAATCTAAGCTGATAACTCCCCCAAACAATGCAAAGGTAACCAGGGATCCCCTCTTTAGATTTCTTGTATAGGATGTTTTTAGTGAGATGATGTTTAAACATATCCAGCTTTCATAAATACACATAAACTTCCACATGCATAAACCAATCTAGAATTCGAGATCATGAAACTAAACCAGAACGATAATAAGATAACCTATAAGAACCAATTCACTCATTTCTAACACCATTTCCAACCAATATAATTCATTACATTAAAAACTATAAACACATAAGCTTAGTACCTATAAAGTAACTCCATGAGTCCTGTTCGCACAAACCCATACCATAACTGTTGTCGCCAATCGCTGCAAACCCTCCGAATGGCCATGATGTGAATAGGAATTTCTGTGCGATTGGGACACATTGGTTCCACCCTCTCACGCTATGGGACTTGGGCTCGGGTGAACCTCCGGAGAAGGCCGCTTCCTCTTTCCAAACTATGTGTTGTACTACCCTAATGTCAAAAACGAAAAAAAAAAAAAAACAAAAAAAATTGGGAAAATTTTTTTTTGTTTTTTTTAATCTAGTTCCTAAGGGAACGCTAACATTTTTCATGGGGATGGAAACACCCCCATGAAAATGTTAGCGTAGGACTAGATACTCATTTTGTTGTTACATAAGGATAGTACAACACTATTTTAGCGAAGAGGAAGCCGGCCTTCTCCGGAGGTTCACCTCGAGCCCAAGTCCCATAGCTTGAAGGTGACCCCATGTGTCCCATCGCACCGAACTTCCTATTCCTCCTGCCATTCGGATGGTGTCAGCGATTTGGCGACAACATTTTATGTTATATGGTTTTGTCTGCGCACGATACTCATGGAGTTACTAAGTGTAATAAGCTATGTGTTTTTAATAGTTTTATGTAATGAATTATATCGGTGTAATGGTGTTAGACTGATTGATCTGGTTTTCTTATATGGTTTTATCTTATTATAGTTATTGTTTAGTTCATGATTCTCTGAGATCTAGATCTGGTTTTATGCACTGTGGATGTTTATTTTTATTTATTAATCCTGGATAGTTTAAACATCATCTCACTAACATCCTATACCAGAAAATCTAAAGAGGGACCTGTACCTTTGCATGCTTTGGTGAGTTCTCACTTAGATTTTAGTGATGTGCCAATGTTTCCTGGGTTATTCATAGTAAATTCTAGCCGCATAATTGAGTCCATTGTCGGGACCTCTGTTTCATGGATGTTTCCGTGTGAGACTACGATTGAACCCTATTAAGTGTTTGAGGAGTGGATGTAAATCTATAAGAAGAATACACCCGAAGATTCCAACACTGGTTCTAAGTTTTTAACATGCGTTCGTGGTGGGAATAGAACTTATAGTTGGAATGTTTTATATGAGATTTTTCTTGATGTCTTTCTATAGATCTGTACATGGCTAATTGTTTTAGGATCTAAAAGGAATTAGAGGTTTAAACCTTTTTTTGGACGTAGGAAGACTTTAGGCCATAAAGTGATGTTGATCTGATTTGGATGCATGTTGTGGATACTTGGTTTTGTGGCGTTTTTGAATAGATAATTTATGGAGTAACAATTTCCACTTATTCTTGCCCAGACGTAAAAAAGATGGAGTCTAGTTTTTACGTCATCCTAGGGGACCTACCTGCAAGGCATTCCACGAGTGATTAAAATCTTGATGGTACC